>CM065711.1:15191859-15236888 GCA_017654935.2 Phymorhynchus buccinoides
AACTCGCCAAAATCATTTAATATGGCCAATTTCGCTATCCCTTAATACCCCACAACTTTCCTGAAAATGTCAGCCAAATCGGACCCCCCAAAAGTGGGTGAAATAGAAAAAGAAGAAGAAGAAGAAGAAGAAGAAGAAGAAGAGGGGGAGTTCTTACAATAACAATAGTATTCTCCCTAAGGGAAGAATCCTAATAACAGATTCTAGAAGGACATTGACATGAGCATGTATATAATATCTAGATCGTTCCAGGTTTCGAAAATGGATTTTTGGTTCAAGAAAACAACCACCAAACAGTTGATTCAAAACGGTGATGCTGAGCAACTCTACCTAGGGTAAGACGGGGTAAAAAGCCCATGGGCGGGTAAGAAACCCATGCCAATTATCTCATGAAATAAAGAAAATATCAGTCACATTTTGCCCATGAGACGAGTATTAATGTTTAGCATAATTGGCATGGGCTTCTTACCCGCCCACGGGCTTTTTACACCGTCTTACCCTGTAACTACCCCCCCCCCCCCCCCCCCCCCCCCCCCCCCCCCCCACACACACACACACCCCACAGACAGGCACGGCTGTAGAAGAGTTGTTCTGAAGTTCTTCGGCATCTAGCTTTGTCTACGGGGAGTTTTCAATTCAAACTTCATTCAAAGGCCAAGTTTTCGCCTTAATATAATCAGTCCTATTCTTTTTTTAAAAATATTTTTTATTCATGAAATAAAGTCAGTGCACACGCACGCACGCACATACACACAGAGACACAGAGACACAGACACACACACACGCACACGCACACACGCACACACACACGCACGCACACGCACACACACACACACACACACACACACACACACACACAGAGAGAGGCGCGCGCGCCAAACGCCATTTGCGGGCCTTGATAATAAATTAACAAATGTCTTCCATGGAAAAAAAAAAGCAAGAATTTCTTCGTACCATTCGGGAAGGAAAGGAAGAAAAACCGGCCGGATGCAAAAAAAAACAATGGAAAAATATCATCATTTTTCTAGGCGATTTAGAGACGGTTTCCATCTGGACTATATAGGTAGTGAGGGACACTAATCCCAAAATTTGTTGGTTTTTTTTAATTTGCTGGACAACAGTGCCAAAGTTTATGTGGTGATTCTTTACAACCCACTGATACAATCTAGGGTCGGCCCTCCCCCCCCCCCCCCCCCCCCCCCCCCCCCCCCCCCCAATATGTGGCCATTTATCAGGGTCACGTGACCCTATGATTATTTATATCCAGGATCGTCCCACCATCTTTATATCTATTAACCCGTGTTTTTGAACGATGAAGACATTAAGCCGAAACTATATTGACATTAAAATGTCCCACATGTGGCTGTTCCAGGCTGGAGGACGTTAATCGGATTTTCATTCGCTCAGGTTGGAGACATTTTCAGTTCAGTCAGTCCGCGTGCCCCTTTTGGAGTAAGCCTGCTGTGCGCGTGACTTGTTACTACAGTCACAGTGACGTCATTGTATTGAGCCGGACTCCGTTTTGTGTGTTCCAATCGCCATAACATTTCAATTTAATTGTTCTTCATGTTTTATAAATTTGTCATTAAGATTAAACTGTAAATTTTTTGTTTTTTGATTGGCTGTTAGGTGGACAGTGTTGGTGGTGGTGGTGGTGGGGGGTGGGGGGGGGGTGATAAATGCAAAATTTCACTCTTTCACCATGGCGGCATAGTGATTGGCAAGTTATATTGTGAGCAGCCTTTCACTGTGTTGCCGTGGTTGGAGGTGGGGAGTGTTCACTTGTGCGGTCTCTTTAATGTGTATGTTTTTATTGCATTGCATTGTATTTTTTTTTATTTTTTTATACTGACTTGTTTTAAATGGGGACAATGAATGACTGATTGATTGATTGATTGATTGAGTGCGCGTGGAGCCTGGAGTACTTACCGTGTGATGTTCTGATCTGGACTCGTTTCAATTCAATGTGTTGACCACTGATTGCTGCTGTGTCTGCTGCACTGTCTTATCTATGTAAATAACGAAGGTGAACCTTCATAACTGTCTGGGCTCCTCTGTTATGATTCGATGTGTTGACCACTGATTGCTGCTGTGTCTGCTGCACTGTCTTATCTATGTAAATAACGAAGGTGAACCTTCATAACTGTCTGGGCTCCTCTGTTATGATTCGATGTGTTGACCACTGATTTCTACTGTGTCTGCTGCACTGACATTGGGCACAGAAATGTTTCATCAAAGCAAATTATTCTGCATTTCAAATGCACCAACTTTTCCGTCCTTCAGATTAGGGGTATGGAGCTCAGCTATTCACTGATATTTCTCTTTCATACTATTTTTATCCTTAATTTGGATATCATATCAGTAGTTGGCCCTCTCTAGTCATGTCTGTTAGGTTTTTTAAAATTAAAATTTCAGAACATTATTATTTTCGTCATTTTACATAAGATGTTTTACTATTTCTGGTTGAACTTAGTGCTGGTTTGCTTTTATTGTGGATTTTCGATTTGGTGCAAGGAAGACACGATTCTCTTGTAGAATGTCTTCTTGCTCAAGTTGACATCCACTGGACAATCAAATTACAGGCCGATCATGCAAACTAATGATGTTTTCTTGCTCAAGTTGACAACCACTGGACAGTCACATTGCAGGCCAATAATTATGCAGACTGAGGAGACCTTCACTAGGTCGAAACAGCTGTCTCTGTATGGGCACTGTCCTCTCCCCCATCGGGAGAAAAGGTAAATCAGCACATTTTACTTTCTTCTTCTTTTCAGAACACAATTCTAAAAGTGAAAGATAACAGAGTTTGTTTCTGAGGTTCACAAATAAAGACATTGGACACAAAAAGGTTTTATCAAAGCAAATTATATATATATATATATATATATATATATATATATATATATATATATATATATATATATATATTGATTAAAATAGGAACCACCTTGGATTTGTTGGCGGTTTTTTCCCTTTTGTTTTATATATATATGTGTATATATATATATATACACATCTCTTTGCACTGTCCCTCCCCCATTGGGAGAAAAAGTAAATCAGCACATTTTATTATTATATTTTGTTTTTTTGTTTTTTAACACAGAATATTTCATAACGTTATCTTGTTTCTGAAGTTCACAAATTCATACATTAGATACAGAAAAGTTTCATCAATTCGGCATTTCAAATGCAACAACTTTTTAGTCCAACAGAGTTGTGTGGAGTGGGAAGTTTGGCTTGTGCGGCTGTTATCTTTTTCTGTATTATTTGATTCATCTGTCCTGCACAGCTCATCATCTGATGGTGATCGTTGGTCTATAGGATTTATTTCTTAACTACACATATCTATATATATATAGAGAGAGAGAAGTAATTGCTAAAACCCCTTTGTTGCTGTGCTCCACACAAAGATAGTTTGGTGCTGTGGCTGCGGGAGTCTCCAAGGAGATAAACCAGGACTATATAGTAAGGGCCACGCACACACTCAACCCACTCCTCATGTTTGAAACTTTCGCCTTTATTAGATGGGCTTCATCAGGAATATCTGGAAAAACTCCATGAGTTTAGGTTAGAAAAGGCATATCTAAGTACATACAAACATAGCCTACTGTGTGTATGTACGTATGTACTTAGACATGCCTTTTCTAACCTAAACTCGTGGAGTTTTTCCAGCTATTGATGCCTTTTCTAACCTAAACTGATTGTATAATTAAATAAAAACAAACAAACACCAAAATTTGCAGAGCGAAATATATTTCTAGTGTTTGACCCTTTTTGTAAATCCATGGATTGTGACGTCAAAACTGATGATGTTAAACTATTGTGAGGTCATTACTTTGCTGACATCACTTAGTAACTAAAATTAAAGACCCTGTTGCACACCAATTGAAAATAATATCAAATGCTTGATAGTTTGAGGTGATTGACTCACCTCACCCCTACCCCCCCCAAAAAAAAAAAATCTCTCTCTCTCTCTCTCTCTCTCTCTCTCTCTCTCTCTCTCTCTCTCTCTCTCTCTCTCTCTCTCTCGCTCTCTCTCTACTCTGCCTCTGTGTATCTGCCTCACTCCCTGTCTTTCTTTCTTTCTGTCTCTATATCATCCTCTGCACCTCTCTCTTACACTCTGTTTTTCTCTGTCTGTCTGTCTGTCTCTCTCTCTCTCTCTCTCTCTCTCTCTCTCTCTCTCTCTCTCTCTCTCTCTCTCTCTCTCTCTCTCTCTCTCTCTCTCTCTTTCATTGTCTGTCAGTCAGTCAGTCTCTCTCTCTCTCTCTCTCTCTCTCTCTCTCTCTCTCTCTCTCTCTCTCTCTCTCTCTCTCTCTCTCTCTCTCTCTCTCTCTCTCTCTCTCTCGACGAGCCTACCGTGAAAAGAGGGGGAAATATAGCAAAACGTTAGACGAAAAAAGGTCGGCTTACAGAACAAATATACGAGATGCTGTTTTAGACAGCAAGAGAGATAGCTCTAAATTTTGGTCAACCGTTCGTAAAGCAAGAAACAGGCCCAGAAACATCGCCCCTATTCCAATCACTTCTTGGCAAAGACACTTTGAAAACATCTTAGGACAAACAGACATAATTAACGATGACACCGACCTACATAATATCAACAATGTAGACACGCCCACAAACGATGATGATCCCGTTCACATACCAGAGTTAGACGAACCCATATCAGAAGAAGAAGTTAGAAAAGCCATTAGAAAATTAAAATCAGGTAAATCTTCAGGCTTAGATGAAGTTTCTAACGAATTTTTTAAAGCGTCAATAAACCAGATTACCCCCTTCTTAGTTAAATTGTTTAATAAAATATATGATAACGGTTATTACCCCATAGACTGGACACGATCAATTATTGTCCCCTTGTTAAAGAAAGGTGATGTGAATAACCCAGAAAACTACCGTGGGATTTCTTTATTAAGCTGTACTAGTAAAATATTCACCTCTATACTTAACAATCGTCTCTATAGTTGGGCTGAACGAGAAGATAAAATATGCGAAGAACAAGCTGGCTTTCGGAAATCTTACTCCACTATCGACCACATCTTCGCTTTAATGACAACGATAACCAATTGTATGAATGATAAACGAAAAGGAAAATTTTATGTCGCTTTTATCGATTATATGAAAGCCTTTGACACCGTAAATAGAGATAGCCTTTGGAATGTACTTAGAAAAGTCAAAACATCAACAAAAATGCTCAAAATGCTTCAGTCAATGTATAGCTCTGTTCAATCTTGCGTTAAATGGGGATCGGACATCTCGGATTTCTTTGATTGCCCCGGAGGCCTTAAGCAAGGTTGTTTGTTGTCTCCCCTAATTTTTTCATTGCTTATTTCTGAAGTAGCAGAGGAGGTAAACATAAAAGGTAAACATGGTTATCAGTATTTGCCTGGACTAAGGGAAATGTTCTTATTGTTATTTGCTGACGACATTGCCTTGTTATCCTACACTCCATCTGGGCTACAAAATCAAATTAATAATCTTCAAAAAGCTTCGGATAAATTAGGTCTTAAAGTAAATTTGAGCAAAACTAAAGTAATGGTTTTTAGAAAGGGTGGGCATCTCAGCAAAAATGAAAACTGGTTTTATAAAGGGATACAAATTGAAGTAGTAAATAGCTACAAGTACTTAGGTTTCACGCTAACAACAAGATTGTCATACGTAACTGCATTAGAGGAGTATGCGAGAAGAGCTAGGTGTAGAGTTTTAGAACTAATGAAAACTATGTGGAGCTTAGGAAATAGGGACACGACTGTAATTTTTAGATTGTTTGACGCCCAGGTAAAACCTATGCTTCTGTACGCAGCGGAAATTTGGGGTATGACTCAGTATAAAGTAATCGAATCAGTACAATTATTTGCCTGCAAGAAGTTATTAAATGTAAGCGTTAAAACACCCAACACGATGGTTTATGGAGAGCTAGGCCGCTATGCATTATATATAGACAGCACGATAAGGGCATTGCGTTACTGGTTTATATTACAAGACATGGCTTTAAACAGAATCCCCAAACAAGCCTACGTCTCAAGCGCAAATAAACTGACAGACAGTAATCGAACCAACACAAACTGGGCTCAAAGTATTAAACATTGCTTAGACAGATATGGATTTTCAGAGGTGTGGTTAGCGGGAGGGGTTGTAAATATAAACAATTTCATTAGCATATTCAGGCAACGGATGATAGACTGCTATAAACAGGACTGGAACAGTAAATTGAATTCTAGTGACCGTTTCCTTACTTATCGTACGTTCAAACTTCTTCTACAACCTGAACACTTCCTTACTCAACTAACAATTAAGAAGTTCAAGGCTTGTTTCGCTCAGTTTCGACTGGGCGTAAATGATTTGAGAAATAACAAACGCTTCGACAATAATATTCCCAAAACCTGTCCATTCTGCGATCAAATAGAAAACGAGTTGCACTTCTTGATTCATTGCACTACCTATAAAGAGCTAAGAGACAAGTATATTTTCAAACATAATCAATTTAGAAACAACTATCCCATTGAATTAAAAAGCCTTCTTGCCAATGAAAATACATTCAAAACTAGAGATGTTGCCATGTTTATATTTTATGCGCTTAAAAAAAAAGAGATGAACTTATGTCAGTTGATACATGAACTTATGCATTATGAAATTTATTTGGATAACATGCTAGTGCTAAGTGAAAAAATATTCACATTTGTCCTGTTTTCATTTATTACATTATGTGTGTATATGCGCACCCTCAATGTTATAGGCCGGAGGTCTGACATTAAAACATTTTTGAGTTGAGTTTGAGTCTCTCTCTGTCTCTCTCTATCTCTCCTTTCTGGCTTTCTCTCAATCTTTTTCCCCCTTTCTTGCTCTCTGTCTTGATGTGTTGAAAAGCGTCCGTTTGTCTGAGTGAGGTTGGAAACTTAGTCCCAGACATTGAGGCCAAACGGGTAGTTCACTTTCAATTTATGGCGCCAGAACTTTTCCCTTTTCTTTCTCGTCTGGCTGCCTGCTGACTTCAACACCTCGATTACACAGCATCTGAGGTCGCTTAGGCTGTGTCCAGGTCCGCTGCAGTGGCGTGCCACGAGCGTGTCCTGCTTCCTCCTGATGTCGGAGCGGTAACTGCCGAAGCGGACCTGGAGGGTGTTGCCGGTTTCCCCCACGTACTGCACATCCTGGCAGTGAGCACAGTTGATCAGGTAGACAAGGTTGGCGGTCTTACACGTGGCAGAGTCCCTGATGGTGAACACCTTGCCTGTCCCGACGCTGGAGAAGGTGGAGGTCTCCAGCATGTGCTCACTGCACAGAACGCACCTCCTAGCAGTGCATTTTCGGCATCCGGTCGTCTGATGGGTCATGGGGTGAGAAGCTGGAGGTCTGCTTGGCATAAGGAGACTGCGGAGGTTATTGCAGTTCTGCTCACCAACAACTGGCGGCAAGGGCATGGCTTTCTAAACTGATTGTATGTTTGTATGTACTTAGACATGCCTTTTTTTAAAGCCTAAACTCATGGAGTTTTTCCAGATATTCCTGATGAAGCCCATCTAATAAAGGCAAAAGCTTGACATATGAGGAGTGGGTTCAGTGTGTGCGTGGCCCTTGCTATATTCCTACATAAAATTTGGCTCTAATCAGAGCATGCATTGGATATAGCAATTTATTTTTCTTTCTTTCTTTTTTTTTCTTTCGTTCATTGGTGTGTGTGTGTGTGTGTGTGTGTGCATACGAAGATACACGCACACAATGAACGCTCACGCCTCCCCCCCCCCTCCACCCCCCCCCCCTCCACAACATACACATAAGCATGTGCTATTATACACACCAGTAGATATATAACATCCTGAGACTTACAGAAATACAGACATTCACTTATGAACACACAAGCGCGCACGAGCACATACACATATGCCTTTACAATTATATACATATAACATCCAAACTTACAGAAATACAGACACGCACATATAAACACACACACACACACACACACCACCAACACACACATACACATACGCAAACAAACACACACAGTCGCACGCACGCACGCATAGTGTCCCTGAATCATTTTCAATGAAAGGACGTAAAATCGAAGAACAAACACTGTGCCCCCCCCCCCCCCCCTCCTCCTCCCCGTCTCTCTCCCTGTAGGGAAATATACACAAACACACACACACACACACACACACACACACACACACACACACAGAGAGAGAGAGAGAGAGAGAGAGAGAGAGAGAGAGAGAGAGAGAGAGAGTTATTAATTATGTCTTTTTTTTTCTCTTTTTTTTAAAAGTCCATACAGCATGTATGGTCACACAGACGGACGGATCAAAAAGCTGTCATGTTTATTTCAGCATCAGCAGTATCATCACGCATAGTTATATCAAAGGAAGCGCATCATGTAAAGTTGTCGCCATTAATATCAACAGTCAATCACAAGATTTGTTCTGTATCTCTATGTCTTGCATCTGTACAATTATTACATATTTTACCGATTTTTCAAGTGTAACAAATTCAATCAATGCATAGCAAAATATATGTATCATATACATAGAGGCTAGTACATAGATTGTGCTTCTACAAAGTAAAGGCGTCTGTGGCAGTATTTAAAAGTTTTGGATTTTTCCTATGTACATTAAGAAACAGGATTTTTTTTACTCCATAAATGAAAACATTACAAACGCGTCGTTGTTCCGTTTCTACCATCATTTTGAAAGAGGCGTGGTATTAAACTGAGACAGAGTCTGAGACACTTTTAGCCTCCACGTATTAATGACTGACGACGGTGATTGGAATTCTCGATTATGATGAGGATGAGTCCACATTTGACAACTTCCGAAATGCGTAGCTGTGGTGGGACAAAGCTTATACCACATTGTTTTGTCACACTGCACACACCAGACAAAACCAACAAAACCCATACCCCCCTCCCCCTCCCCAGAAGGACTAAATCAGGGGACGTTTCACAAGGGCTAACGTTACGTTGCGCTCGCTCAAATCGGCAAAAACGGTCTAAGAAACACCCTTCGTTTGCCGATAGTTCGCATGGCGTTTTGTTTTTGCCAAACACCGAGCAAGCGGCGAACTATCCGGAACTAGTAGGGGGTGAATACATTTTTTTTTTTTTTTTTTTTTTTTTTTTTTTTTTTTTGCCCCTTTCAAAGAAGGTTCTCTTTTCTCCAATGATTTGCACATTCAAACAATACCTACAAATCAATGTCTACAAGGATACATTACATGCTAATAGGGGTTTGTTTTACATTTATATACCCACTCACCCATTGCCCCCCCCCCCCCCCCCCATCATTCTCACTCTCTCTATTCATACAAGTAATTATTTTCGCTGTCACATCAACAGAATATGCTGTGATATAATAATAGTATGTTCATTATTGTTATGCAGTTAACTTTTCTTAAAATAAATATGTTTACAGATTTGACATAAAAAAATTGGTTTTTTTAAACAAACAAACAAAGCAGTCAAATAAGCGCTGAAATGATTTTTTTTTTTCCTTTCAAAAATGACAGCAGTAGCGATTTTGATACAGATCCAGCACAGCCCACTTCCCTATTGTAACAGCCATTCCTCAAACACTAATAGTAATGACAGCGTTATGCTAAGAGTGAGTTATATGGTAACCACTTTGTATTAAATTTATCCTGAAGCATGTCCAGCTGGTGTACATATCTATCAACCTTCTTTAAGTGTATCAATTGTCGTAAAAACACAGGCAATGTAGGTTTTATTTCATTGATACGACATATATAAACAAAGTATTTTGCTTGTAGCAAAATAAAAGATAAACCTTCGTCCATTCTGTAATTTTCACCACAACCAAATAATACAATACAAGCAGTGAATGATAATCTGTCACAATGCACACACTTATTTTTTATAAAATTTTCTAATTCTTCCCAAAAGGTTCTGGTATGTACACATGCCCATAAATAATGAAAAACGGTGTCTTTTTCTGCATTACAAAAATTGCACAAGTTATTTTCTTTTATTCCCATTTTGTTTAAGATAGAGTTTGTAACAATAATTCTGTTGTTTATTTTGATTTGAAACCACCGTAGTTTTACTTCTGGGATAGTTTTAACATTATGAAATACTTTTGACCAATTAATTTGACTTCTTAAAATACGTTCCCAGTTTGTTGATGCAACTGGTAGTTTTGCTTTATCTATCATTACTTTGTAAAATATTTTAGATCCTTTTTGGTTTGTAATGACTAAATCCAGGGCTTTTACTCTTTCGCGACAGGTGTTATTTATGACGTGTATACCATTTTTTCTCATATACGTTTTAATCGTATCAATAGATCCTAAAGCATCCAGAGGACGAGCATTCAAGCCGTACTTTTGATTAAGTTCATTCATATTTAAGAATGATCCATTATCTTTTAAAAGATCTTTAACATACATTATGTTTTTGTCTGCCCAATCTGGAAAATATAATATTTTATCATCAATCTTGAATTTTTCGTTGAAAAAAATGGGTTCCATCAAAAGATCTTCTGGCTCGGATGTTTCAGTTTTGTAAAACAAAATGTGGTAGGCATCAAAAACGTCTTTCCAAAATGGATTAACATTGGCTTTTTTCAGTTTTCCAGGTCCAAATTTGTGAATCGTACTAACTTCTGAGAATTCATTATGTAATATTTTTGCCCATTTCGGTTGTTTGTCACCTAGCAATTTATTGAGCCAATTTAATTTAAGTGAATAAATGTAGGCTTTGATATAAGGCATATTGATGCCCCCTTCTTCAATTGGATGAATTGCAATAGATCTTTTAATCTTATCCCTTTTCTTATCCCATATGAAATCAATGATCATCCTCTGGAGTTGTTGGACAAAATTGTCTGGAGGGTTAGGGAGTAAAATCCACAAATACACCAGCTTAGACAAAATTAGTGATTTTAGAATGGCTACTCTACCTAGTGGTGTGCTGGATCTTTTAGACCAAATATTAAATAATGTCTTAGTTTCCTGAAATTTATCTTTCATATTTATTTCTGCCATATCAGTAAGATCATTTGTGAACCATATACCAAGGAGTTTGAATTGTGACGGGTCCCATTCCATGTTTAAGTGCTGTAAAAATGTTCTTTGATTATTTTTTCTGCTACCCAACCAAACATTATTTGTCTTCCCATGATTAAGTTTAAGTCCTGACATGTTTTCAAACTCTGAAAGATCTGAGAATAAAGTTTCATATGATTTTTTGTCGCCTTCAAGGAAGAAAGACGTATCGTCTGCAAACTGACTGACTCTCATTTCTGTGTCTCCTATTGTAATGCCTTTAATATCTAAATTATCTCTTATTCTACATGCTAAAATCTCTGCACAGAGAATACAAATATATGGAGAGATTGGATCTCCCTGTCTACAGCCTCGCTGTACAGTAAATCTTTCAGACACTGATCCGTTTACAATTACAGAAGACGAAATGTTCGCGTAAAAAGTTTTTATCCATTGACATATGTCTTTACCAACACCAAACGTTTTAAGTACATTCTGCATGAAAGACCAATTAACGCAATCAAAAGCTTTCTCAAAGTCAATTGATACCAATAATCCTGGCAATTGATTTTTGTTCAAATGATGTATCAAATCATAAATCAAACGGATATTATTACCGATGTACCTACCACTTACAAAACCAGTTTGATCTTCGTGTATAATTTCCGGTAGGACAGTCTTTATTCGATTTGCTATACACGTGGTTCCTATTTTATAAGCTACATTTAATAAAGATATAGGTCGCCAATTTTTGAGAAACTCTCTAGGTTTGTCTCCTTTAGGTAAACATATAATGATTCCTTCTTTTTGCGTTATTGACATTTCTTCCCTCTTAAAACCTTCATTTAATGATCTAACTACAAAGCCACCTATTTGTCTCCAGAAAAATTTAAAAAAACTCTACAGTCATACCATCTGTTCCTGGACTTTTACCATTTTTCATATTTTTTAAAGCTGTCGTGGCTTCTTCTAGTGATATTAATCCCTCCAATGACTCCGACTCAATTTAATTTAATTTTGGAAGAGTTGGTACATAGTCAGTTAATTGACAATTGGTTACTTCCCTTTCTTTGTACAAATGGCTGTAAAATTCTTTTGTTTCTTTTAGTATGTCACTTGTATCTTCCAATACTTCACCATGGCTAGAAACAAGCTTAAATATTTGTTTACTAACAAAGTGTCTATTTTCCATATTGCAATAGTATTTGCTTATTTTTTCCCCTTTACATGAGAAGATAGCACGAGAACGTAATAATACACCATCAATTTTACTTTTGCGTAATTCAGTCAAAGCTTCTCTATTTTCTTGAATCTGTTGATTGTCTAGCTCTAATTTATTGATTTTCTTTTCTAAGTTGAGAACATCTTGTTCTAACTTATGCTCTTTTTCGTTATTTTCTTTTTTCCTTCTTATACTGTATTCTATCGTGACTTTGCGAATTTCCACAATAAGTGTATCTAAAAACAGTTGATCTGAAATCATGAGCGTAAGATCTGCTATTGGAATATTTTCAATTGATTTTCTATCATAGACTAAGGCTGCGTATTGTTCTTTTGTTTGCCTAATTGTATCATTGATTTTGTCAACAAAATGTGTATCTTTCAGGTGAGAAGAGTTAAATTTCCAAAATGTCCTCCTTTTACATTCTTTTTGGAATTCTAATTCTAGGGAAATAAGGGAGTGATCACTTCTATAACCTATCAAAATGTCAGCATCTTTAGTGTATGAAAGAAGATGTTCAGATACAAGGAAGAAATCTAGCCTACTTTGTTGAGGGGGGGTTTGGTCTTCTCCATGTAAATCTTCTTACTTCTGGATTAATTTCTCTCCAAATGTCAGCTAACTCTAATTCATTCATTAGATCAAACACTTTTTCTTGAGCCTTAGGGTTATTAGTATGTCGGTAATTGTGATAATCTAAGTCTGCGTTGAGAACTAAATTCCAGTCACCTGCTGCAATAATATTGGGGTACGGGATGTTTTTTAACTTATCTTGAATAATTCGAAAAAAATCAGGATCATCCTTATTAGGTCCATAGATATTTACAAATGTTAGATCTCTTTCCATAGTTGTGACGGTCAGAATAATATAGTTTCCCTGAACATCTGCAATAACATTTTTTACCTTAAAATCAAAAATATTGTTAAATAAAATGGCAACACCTCTTGACTGCGAGGAATAAGATGCAAAGTAGCATTCGTAACCCCATTCAGCTCTTATATTATTTTCCACCTGTTTTTTCAAAATGGGTGTCTTGTAAAAAATACACGGAATAACTTTTTTGTCTTAAATAGTTAAACACGTCCCGTCTTTTAACATAGTTACCAAGACCTTGAACATTCATTGAAACTACCTTTAAGTTAGCCATTGTCTTTTGTGTTTTTAACTACTATTGCACAAATCACAATATAGCAGAGAGAAAAAAATTGTACAGGAGAGACATGAGCGAAAAACATATTATAACTCATTGATTTTGATATTTGATTTGTTGTGTCTGTTCTGTGACAGCTGGAGTAATCAATGGTGTTTCGTTCACTCACACATACACACACACTTCCACACTCCCTACACATTACCTTTACCATGAACATCGGTCATCAGTGACATAAAAAAAACTACTCCGTGAATGCCACTTCGTATATTACCATTATCTCAGTCTTAGTCTCAATCAATTATTTTCCCTTCATAATTATCTAAGACTGTGTAAGCAATCAATCAGACAATATTACTAATTAAAGTTAACACTCTTTCTCAGTTTCTTTGCGCTCCCCCCCCCCCCCCTCTCTCTCTCATTTCTCTCTGCGCGCACGCGCACATGGGTGTGCGTGCCGCGCGCGAGAGTGTGTGTGTGTGTGTCGGAGGGGGGGGGGGGGGGGGTGCCTGCATGGTGTTGTGTGTGTGTGTGTGTGTGTGTGTGTATGTGTGTATGTGTGTGTGTGTATGTGTGTGTGTGTGTGTTGTGTGTGTATGTGTGTGTGTATGTGTGTGTGTGTGTGTGTGTGTGTGTGTGTGTGTGTGTGTGTGTAATGTGCTGTATTTGTGTTTGTGTGTGTGTGTGTGTGTGTGTGTGTGTGTGTGTGTGTGTGCGTGCGTGCGTGCGTGCGTGCGTGCGTGCGTGCCTCTTTTGTGTGTGTGTGTGTGTGTGCGTGTGCGCGTGTGCGTGCGTGCCTCTTGGTGTGTTTGTGTGTTGTGTGTGTGTGCGTGTGCGTGTGCGTTTGTGTGCGTGCTGTGCGTGCGTTGCGTGCAAGCGTGCGTGCGTGCGTGTGCGCGCGCGCGCGTTGTGTGTGTGTGTGTACTGTGTGTGTGTGTATGTGTGCTGTTCTACTTTTTTTTTTTTTTTTTTTACAGAGCGAGTTATTTTTATATCGATGATTTTTTTCCATACACAAATCATTTTTAATTACCAACGTCATACAGTACATCACCTCTTTAAAGCAAAACAATCAAGCTAAAACAACACGCATACAAACACACATATTTTGTTTTAGAACATAATCAAACACCATGTTAATTTAACTGGTTTTGATTTTTAATGTTCGCATCAAAGACATAGGGATAAAAAGGTTTTAAACAATTTATACTATAATTATGATATATACTACTGGCAAAAAGTTAAGGGCCACTTCCAATGACGTCTCCCAGACCACAACACCACAGCAAATTTTCAAGAAAACCGGTTTCAGAATGATCAAAATTTATTCAACAACAAATTGATTTCAACATTGAACTAAATCAACAATTCGGACGCGAACAGTGAGCTTTAGTGTCCAGTCACCCTCCTTCAGCAGAGTCACAAAAGCCACCGGTGAAAACTGCACCACTCAGTACCGCGTGTGGCCACCGTTTGCTGCCAGGCATTCAGCGCAGCGTCGACGCATGGAGTCCACCAGGGTCCGTAGAGTATCCTGCGGTATGGCCTGCCACTCCTGCTGAAGGAAAAGAATGAGCTGGGCCACGTCAACAGGAGGGGGGTGGTTGTTGGCTACCCTCCGGCCAAGGACATACCAAAGGTGCTCAATTGGAGCCAGATCGGGTGAACGAGATGGCCACTGCATCCTGATGATCCCCTGTTGCTGTAGATAATCGTCCACGACACGTCCAGTCTGCACGGGCTCTGCGGTGACCTGGAGTTAGGGGTACTCGGACTGCTGGTCTCCGGAAAGACAGCGAGAACTCGTGCAAACGGTTGCAAACTGTCCTTCTGATGACATTGACGTTCGAAGCCTGCATGAGCTCACGCCTCAGGGTGGATGAGGTGACGGTCCGATTGCGTAGGGCGGACAGCATGAGGAATCGGTCATCCTGTCTGTTGGTACACCGAGGACGACCTGGTCATGACCGATCCTGTACACTTCCAGTTGCCTGGAAACTCTCTAAGAGACGTTGGATAACGGAGTGAGACACGTTGAGACGCCTGGCAACCTCGCGGCCAGAATTCCCCTCGTCAATCAACGCTAAGGTGCGTCCACGATCTGCAGTGTCCAGTCTTTGCCTATG
This sequence comes from Phymorhynchus buccinoides, assembly GCA_017654935.2. Taxonomy (NCBI): domain Eukaryota; kingdom Metazoa; phylum Mollusca; class Gastropoda; order Neogastropoda; family Raphitomidae; genus Phymorhynchus; species Phymorhynchus buccinoides. The sequence goes on from CM065711.1 coordinate 15,207,357, forward strand.
AGCCATGCTTTTTTTAACTGGCTTGAAAGGCTATTCAGTCTACTGATTTATAGCCAAAGACGGCTGAAATGTGTTCAACTTAGACGTGCCTTGCACGTGCATCATGAACCAACATGGACACTTCGCCCTTTTTTCAAACACATTTGCTACCACAGCCACACATATTACAGATTGTTCATGCTTTTGGCACGTGCAGCTGAACCCCATCTTGTAAAGCATTGGGTTGTTTGGTGTTGTGCATCCATTGAGGTGTGTCTGGTCAATGTTTGTAACAGGGTTTGGGTAATTGTTAATTTGTTTCAGGTCTATTAATTACAATAACAAGAAGGGACGTCAAAATGAGAGCTGGACCTTAACTTTTTGCCAGTAGTTGTGTATACATATACACATACATGAATAAAAAAACAACACACACACACACGAACACACACACACACACACACACACACATACACACACACACACACACACACACATACACACAAATACACACACAAAGACACACACAAACACACACACACACACACACACACACACACACACACATCACACACACACACACACACACACACACACACACACACACACACACACCACATCACACAAACACAACTGATCAAACTACAAACTAACTAACTAACAAACACACATAACTCCATTCCTTATTCCTTCTGGAAAACAGCGGAACAAAGATAATGGTTTTTAAAAATAACAAGGAACTTTTTTCACCACAATAATCGTCAGGCAGATTTTGTATTTGCATTGGCTTCTTAGTGCTGCAGCCATAAGGGATTTTGGTTGGCCTTTGGGGACCTTCCCAACGCCAGCTGTCCTCAAATCCCTTTGGCCGAGAGAGAGAGAGAGAGAGAGAGACGAGAGAGAGAGAGAGAGAGAGAGAGAGAGAGAGAGACGGAGAGAGAGAGAGAGAGAGAGGGGGATGTACACTGAGCCAAGGCATCTCTGGTGTAAACAAAGGTTAGCCCAACCTTTCAAAATAGCGGCTGCCCTGCCCTCTGTCATCTGGCAGTCATTAGTCATTATAAAAAACGTTTCAAAAAAATATAAAACTGGTACACATACAAAGCTGACCCAGAACGCGGTTCTACTGCTAAACATAAACGCTGTTTCTCCGTAATTGTTAAAATATTTAATGAGTTTGTTCCTTTGCACTAAAATATACTGGACAAAGTGCGTGTATATTGGACAAAGGAGTATTATTGTCTATTTTTGTTTGTGGCTCAAGCCACAAAAACCTATAACTCACTTTGTCGGTCTGTCGGTCTGTCAGTCGGTCTGTCCAAAATTGTCGCACTTCAAATCGAGGCTACACTTCAAAATTAATTGAGGCCGCTCTTTAAAATGATGTATTTTAAAAGCGTACAAAATAATAAACATACGTAATACAGACACTACAACAGACACGACGAGTATGCGGTGCTTCTTTCGATGAGTATAAGTAGGATACATAGTTTTAAATGTTTTCCAAAAGATATAAAAAGTTACGAAATGGTGCAGAGATAACATTCTGGTCTACAGATTAAAATTATTGAAAAGACCAAGGGAGGTTACTCATGATTGGAGTGGTAAAAATAGACCGCGTGCCACAAACTATTGCGATTTCGCGCTTGTTTTTATTCTATTCGTCTTTCACACCTTTCGCAGTCAGACCCTCCGTTAATTAAAAGACATCCTCTCATTTAAGACCGATTTTGGGGGGAACGGATTAATTGTAGCTTACTATATATTACGTATAAAAACTGACCTCTGTTATAAGACCTCTCCAAGTTAAGACCCATTCTTTTCTGACTTTTTGGGAAGTCTTAAAATAGAGAATGAAATAGTCAGGCCAAGAGAGGAGACAACGAAATTGAGCAAAGGGTGAATACTCTCTTTCTAATTACCTCCCCTCCACCAAAGTTGATTACGATACCAATCACCTAGCAAAGTGAGACAAACTTTTTGACCCACGCACTGCTAGGTGATTGGTATCGTAATCAACTTTGGTGGAGGGGAGTTAATTAGAAAGAGAGTATTCACCCTTTGTTCAATGTTTTAAAATAGAGGTTTGACTGTATTTTAATACAGGGAACGCATCAAACTTACCGAGGATACGAAAATAGAATAAAACAAAATGGCGGCAGACCTTTCGCCATTTTCAACGCTTTACAGTCTGACAGAAAACACTACTACTACTATTACTAGCCCTGAAATGGACTCATCATCCACAGACCCCTCACGAACCCATAGCAATAACACGGGCCATAACCCGTCCTTTGATTTCATTGAGGGACACGACCAGTGTATTCATGTGGTTTTCGGTCGGATGTCGTTTCTGCCTTGGGACAACTGGGACAACCTCATCAGCGAAGAAGCGGAAACGGTGGTTTACCGAATCAAAAACAACATGCTTGTGTTGCTGTTTCTCATTGGTGGACCTGCCAACGTCATCAACATGGCGGTGTTTTACAAACATGGCCTCCAGGATCGTGTCAACCTGTGTCTGTTTGCGCTGTCTCTGGCTGACGAGATTCATCTGACCATTTCCACTGTGATGCACTCTGAGCAACTGTACATCCAAGTCACCACGAAAGAAAGGTGGGCAATCTTGTACCTTGCCCTCCCTTCAATCGCCGTCTTAATTTACCCTTTCATCGTCACTGTCGCCTCTTGGCACCACAATACACACATACATAAACATACATACATACATACATACATACATACATACATACATAACATACATACATACATACATACATACATACATACATACACCATGTAATGTAAAAAAAAATGGTGTTTTACGTCCTCTCGGTCACAGACACACATATGGGACACTTGTAAATACAAAGATGGTGGGAACAATACTGGAGGCAATGCCCAAAGGAGGCAGTGCAAACATCAGTAAAGTCCCGATTTTTTTTTTAACAATACAGATATGTAAGTAATCGATGATACATACATACATACATACATACATCATACATAATACATACATACATACATACATACATACATACACGCATATATAGTTTGCTTTGATAAAACTTTTCTGTGTCCAATGTCTGTATTTGTGAACCTCAGAAACAAAACCAGTTAACGTTAACTTTGAGTAAATGTTCTGTGTTCACACAAACAATAAAAAATATAAAACCATTATACAAATTGTGGTGATTTACTTTTTCTCCCAATGGGGGAGGGACAGTGCTATTTCAGTTATGCAAAGACAGCTGTTTCGACCTAGTGTAGGTTCGGCTGAAGAAATCTGTTGTAAGAATTTATACAAAAAAGGCAGGAGAATGGACCAGTTAAGACAGAAATATAGCAGGCGACCGCTAAGCAAAGGGAAAAGGCAAAAAGCAAAGAGAGTGACAGATTAGAGGAAGATACAAGCACAGAACTTCCAGAAGGGTGGGGGGAAAACTATTTCTACGAAAGACCCCCCCCCCCTCCCCCACCCCCGGTATCCACACGGGGGGGGGGGGGCTGGGGTAGGGGTTCCGGGGGGGGGGGAGTAATTGATATGCATTCATTCATTAAAGGTTCGGTCCGATTCCTTCACGTTCATCGCCAACACCAACCTGATGGCGTTGCTGTCTTCTACGTACATCTCTCACGTCTTATCGGCCATGATCGCTTTAGAACGGTGTCTCTGCGTCATGAACCCGCTGAGGTTCCAGACCCTCATCCGAACCAGGACCGTGGCGATCATCATCGTCGTCATCGGCGTCCTCATCACCGGCGTGTATTCGGTGATCGTGTTTCGATACACCGTCGGATGCTACTTCGACCCTCTTACAGGTAGGTACTGTTGGGTTGGGTTTTCTCCCCCTGTCTCTCTTTTTTTTTTTAATCATTCATAAGGTATTAGGGGTATTTAGGTATTAGGTACTTTATAGTCACAGAGGCGTCTCTGTGAAATTCAGGTTGCTCCCACCTGGAGAGAGCGTCGCAACCAGAGGCGCGCCACCCAATTTAAAAAAAAAAAATGTGCATGGCGATTTTTGCGTGACTGTTGATGAAGAAGGAAACGGTGTGTGTGTGTGTGTGTGTGTGTGTGTGTGTGAAATTTTGATTAAATGGCAACTTTTTCGTTGCCGCCACTGCGTTTAGCATGTGCTAAGTGCATGGGCACACATGACCTCGGTGTATCGTCTCATCCGAAAGACTCCACGTTCAGACCGTTGTAAGGCCTAGTGCAAAGTGAGAGGAAAAATATCCCCTGTACCCAGGTTCAAACTCGGGTTTACTTGACACGAGGCGAAACGCTTTACCTCTGTGCCACTCTACACTCATAAGTGTGTGTGTGTGTGTGTGTGTGGTGTGATGTGTGGTGTTGTGTGTGTGTGTGTAGTGTGTGTGTGTGTGTGTGTGTGCACATTCACGCGGAGGAAACCCATGGGCATGTCCCATCCGCGATCCGCAAGTAAAGTAAAGAAAGTAAGAATTAGGGCACGTACACAGTACATCCGTATTTTCCCCCGCGGAAAAAATCAACAAGTAAAGGGGGGGGAGAAAGGAAAAAACTATACCGGACGTGTCCGTATTTCCCCTAATCCGTAGGCCTATATTCTTTTTCCTTCTTTCTTTTACTTATTGATTATCCTTCCGCAGCAGAAAATCCGGATATAGGGGAAGACGGGGTAAAAAGCGCATGGGCGGGTAAGAAGCCCACCCCAATTATCTCATGAAATAAAGAAAAATTTCAGTCAAATTTGCCCATGAGACGAATGCTAGACATTAACGCTCGTCTCATGGGCAAAATGAGACTGAAATTTGCTTCATTTCATGAGATAATTTGGGTGGGCTTCTTACCCGCCCATGCGCTTTTTACCCCGTCTTCCCCTAGGTCTGTGTACGTGGGCTACTGCGGACAGGTTTCCGCGTGTATTATGTGCATTATGTATCTCCCTGTTTCGTATTTCCAGGTTTTTAGTCCCCGAGCCGAAGGTTCGGGGAGCTATTGTTTTTGTCTGGTCCGTCCGTCCGTCCGTCCGTCCGTCCGTCCGTCCGGCTATTCGTCCGTTTTTCTCAAAAACTATTCAGTCTATCATCATCAAATTTGGTATACTAGTTTTCCAAGATGCAAGCTATCCACTGATGTATTTAGTTTTACATTAAGGTCAAGGTCGCGCCAGTTACGGGGTTCAAACCCCGAAACACATAATCGCTAATATCTCGCGAAGTTGTGCATGTATTTCAATGCAGATTTTTTCCCACTACATTTCTTGATGAATGGTCTATAACACAGTTGTCATGAATGTTTCTGTGCGCGCGTGTGCGCATGATCGCGCGCGCTCAAATCACGGGTCCGAACCCCAAGGCTATATATAAAAAAAACTATTCAGTTACGTGCTGTTTTGATGCGTTTTTATGTAGTTACGTGCTGTTTTTATGCGTTTTTATGTATGTGTACAGCCGACACATTCCGATTTCGGAGTAGCTCGGCGATGCTGCGAGGGGACTTTGCAGCCGCTCGGCGTTGCACTTGTTGTTGTTGTTGTTGTTGTTTGTTTTGTGTTTTTTGTGGATTGCTGAAGGGATTTGAGGACAGCTGGCGTTGTCCGTTACGGTGGAAAATAATCGATTGTACTGCTCATTTTACTATTGGCCCTGACTACAGGCTAATGTCAACAACACCAGTGATGTAAGAACACAATACTACCGTATTTTTCGGACTATAAGGCGATACTTTTTTTTCCTTTTTTCTTAAAGACTCCCAGAGACCCCTGCGCCTTATAATGTGACTGATAAAATAGTAAGAAAATATAATAACACAATCTGAAATTTGGGCGGTTCGCCTTATACAAGGGTGCGCCTTATTGTCCGAAAAATACGGTATATCCTTGATAATCACACAGTACTAACACATCTCTGTCTCTCCTCTTCGATTATAGCACATCAGTAACACATCTCTGTCTCTCCTCTTCGATTATAGCACATCAGTAACACATCTCTGTCTCTCCTCTTCGATTATAGCACATCAGTAACACATCTCTGTCTCTCCTCTTCGATTATAGCACATCAGTAACACATCTCTGTCTCTCCTCTTTAATCATAACGCATTAGTAACACATCTCTGTCTCTCCTTTATACTAATGACACAACACCGACACATCTCTGTCTCTCCTCTTTAATCACAACACAATACTAACACATCTCTGTCTCCTCTCTTTAATCACAACACAATACAAACACATCTCTGTCTCTCCTCTTTAATCATAACGCATTAGTAACACATCTCTGTCTCTCCTTTATACTAATGACACAACACCGACACATCTCTGTCTCTCCTCTTTAATCATAACGCATTAGTAACACATCTCTGTCTCTCCTTTATACTAATGACACAACACCGACACATCTCTGTCTCTCCTCTTTATTAATAATAACACGTTACTCACACATCTCTGTCTCTTCGTTTAAAACCCCCAAAAAACAACCAACACCAATTCTATATCCGTAATAATAACAGCACATTAATAATGTAAGGGAGAAAAGAAAATAAAGAAGACGGTACAATCTGACCGGATGGCGTTGACATAATAGGGAGCTTTCAAACTTCTGGTCTTCCTCTTCCGCGGGTGACAGGCGTCTCACTCTCTTGTCTCTCCTCTCTATTAGCAATAACACAACACTACATCCTTAACTCTTTCGCCGCCAGCCACATTTCAAGCCCACAAACATGTCTGTTATAATTTACCTGGGTAGAGAACAAAATCCGTCTGCAGTATTGGGGATTCTTCTGTGACAAATATAAAATAAGGTCAATCCTTACTTCCCAAAACTGAGATAAATAGGGTCTTTGAAAAATAACAGACCCCAAGCGGTTGAAAGATGCCTTTTAGTGACAGAGCCAAAGGTGTTAAAAATCACTGCTCAAAGGTGCTAAAATGTGACGTTGGCGTGAATAGGGTTAAAAAGAAAGGGGAAGATAAGTCTCACCTAGCAACAAGCAAATGGGGGGACCAATATTCCCATATACATGTCATGTCCCCATGACCAGAAGTGACATCAAAGACTAATGTTCCTATGACGGAAGTTAACTGCGTGCTAATAGTCTCGCAGTGCTCGAAAATAACAACACATCTCTGTGTCGCTCCCTTTCTTTTTCAATGACACGTTACATGGTAAGACGGGGTAAAAAGCCCCTGGGCGGGTAAGAAGCCCATGCCAATTATCTCATGAAATAAAGAAAATTTCAGTCAAATTTTCCCATGAGACGAATGCTAAACATTAACACTCGTCTCATGGGCAAAATGTTGACTGAAACTTGCTTCATTTCATGAGATAATTGGCATGGGCTTCTTACCCGCCCATGGGCTTTTTTACCCCGTCTTCACCTATACGTCCTTAGCAATAACACATCATCAACACATCTACGTCTCTCCTGTTAACAGGTGCGCTGATCACAACTTTCGTGGAAGGACAGTTCTACAAAGAACACAAACAGCTCATCAACAACATGCACAGCTTCGTGCTGGGCCTGGGTTTCCCTGTGGTTGAAATCATCGTGGTCACCACAGCCACCACCATCACCATCGTCAAACTACGTCAGGCCGTGACGCGGAGATCAGAAATGACGACGTCACCATCCGTCTCTATCTCCGCCAAAGAGCTGGCTCTGACCAAGATCCTGGTGGGGAGTTCTCTGTTCTTCGTGGGGTGCATCACCCCTGTCACGGTCATCCGCTTCAGCAACTTGTTCGTTCCGGAGCTGAACTCGGGCCGGCGGTACCATAATCTGTTTCTGGCTTGGGTCTGGTTCACTGAGATGTTCTCCCTGACCAACGCTACCTTCAACTTTTTCGTGTATTTTAGCATGGGCTCTCACTACCGCAAGACGTTCTGGGCTTTGTTCGGTCGTCGAAAGGAAAAGGAAATGGCAACCAAATGAAAGGCAGAGAGAACGGAGATTTTTTGGATTTTTTAAATATGTCAGCAAAGGTCTGCCTAGTTTTACGTTTAGTAGAAAAGAAAAGGCATAAACGAAATACTAGATTTCGGATAGATTTCTTTTAGATTTTGGAGCCAAAGACGTTAGCAAAACCATTTCGTTGTAAACGGAATGTCGTTATATCCCTCTTCGTCGTATGCATGTAAAGTAGTCATGTAAAGAAGGATTTTTGTAGGGACCAACCTTTTCGATTCAATATATTCGAATATATCCGTCTTTGTTGAAAACGTGGTCGACTGTACTTGTGTTTCTATGCCGTGTTTGCCAGAAGGGGAAATAACAACAAAAGGCTGCTTCATTGTTCACCTTTTATTATCGTTTTTAATTGCGTTTGCTACCATCCTAAACGCTCTCGGGTTTGTGTGTGTGTGTGATGTGTGTGTGTGTTTTATAAATATTTTATTTAACGTCTTTTCACTTAAAGTGTTTTTAGACGACTATGATATTGTAAATAATCCTTCATTGGATCCACCAACATGGCATTCCATCTCTTCTAATCTCTTCGAGGGATTGTAATTTTAGGACATTATTATTTTTGTTATTTTTACACAAGATTTTTACAATTTCTGGTTGAAGTTAAGTGCTGGTTTGCTTTTATTGTGGACTTTCAATCTGGTGCTAAAGAGGACAACCTTTCTCTTGTAGAAAGTCTTCTAGCTCAGCTTGAATGTTCACTGTGGACATTCTTTGCAGGCCGACATGCAGACTGAAGAGTCTTTCACAAAGACGAAACAGCTGTCTTTGCATAGGCATTGTCTATCTCCCCCATTGGGAGAAAAAGTAAATCAGCACATTTTTATTTTCTTCTTTTCAGAACTGAACAAATCATAAAGTTAAAGTTAAAGTAATTGAGTTTTTGTTTCTTAGGTTCACAAAAACAAATTATTCTTATCAAAGCAAATTATAACTCATATACATAAGAGGAAAGTTTAATGGTTGTTACGCTTGTTTTGGGCGTTTTTGTGATGCCCAGATTTTTACAATTTATGTTGAATTAAGTGCTGGTTTGCTTTTATTGTGGACTTTAATCTGGTGCTAAGAGGACAACCTTTCTCCTGTAGAAAGTCTTCTAGCTCAGCTTGAACATTCACTGTGGACAACTTTGCAGGCCGCTTATGCAGACTGAAGAGTCTTTCACGAAGACGAAACAGCTGTCTTTGCATAGGCATTGTCTATCTCCCCCATTGGGAGAAAAAGTAAATCAGCACATTTTTTTTTCCTCTTTTGTGCGAACACAAATCATAAAGTTAAAGTTAAAGTAATTGAGTTTGTTTCTTAGGTTCACAAAAACAAATTATTCTTATCAAAGCCAATTATAATATATACATAAGAGGAAAGTTTAATGGTTGTTACGCAGTGTTTTGGGCGTTTTTTGTGATGCCATATTTCTGGTTTGGAACCTCAGCGCAGTATGCGTATCACGTGACGCGCAGATGTGTATTGATTTACGATTTCGTTCAGTTTGAGTTCAGTTGCCATGTTTGTCTTGAACTGGACACATCGTCTTTTTTGGTCCTCAGCTGTTAGCTTTGGGATGTGGACCGGGGGCAACTCACTTATGTTTTTGTAAGCTGCTGTTGATGCAGGTTCGTACCTATGGGTTTACTCTCTTGTTATTTCTATGAATACAGTTGTTGCATTCTTTGTATGGAATTCTAATTTCTGGCTTCGTTTGGTGAGTTCGTCCTACTTTGGTTGTGATAGACTTCAAGGTAGTGTGTCAAAGGTATTACTCTTTGTGAATGTTGGAAGAAGTCAATGATAGTTTGCAGGTTCCAAGGTGCTGTGTTGAGTGCTTTGTTGTTTGGTAATAATCAGTTTGTTCCATTTTGATGGAGGTTTGTTCTTTGTTAACAGGAGACTCTTTTGGTGGTAAGTCTCGTGGGCTGTCTCTTGTGTTAACACGTATCTCTATTTTGGATAGCTTGTATATGGTTGGTATCGATCATTTCAGTTTCTGTGGCTGGCTAGGAGAGTGGTCTGGCATGGGCCCCATCTCCTTTGACGCGCTGACTGTCCATTCCGTGCGGCGGATGTGGTATCAAAGTGACAGAGTCGGCAACACCAGGATGCACGCGGGCAGACGTGACTTCGTTCTGCACCGGCGGGCCTGGTTGAAGATATCAATCTCCGGCAGGAGTGCACTGGGAGCACCTGCACTTTTCGCTGTCAGTCACGAGTGTATAGTGGGATACACATCTGTAATTGAAATGAGTTAGTTTTTGGATAACTAATAAGGAACCTACTAACTTGAAAACTACAAAGGCTACTTGTAAATGGAGATGGTTTTGGAAAACTGGATTGGGAGACAATTTGAGGATTAATTCAGAGAATGTGTCTGTTATTGAAATAGTTTCTCTTTTCTAGGTATATCAAGAAAAGGCGAACTCTTCTCGAAATCTCACTCTCTTTATATCTTAGTGTGGAGAGTGAACTGATGATGAATGATAATTGAATGTGAAACTTTCTTTTGGTCTTAATAGTTGACCAGGATTGAATTCTACCTGCTTTTTGTGGACTATTGTTGATTGTTCGTCTGTGTCGTGAGGTGTGGATAATTTGTAGAGAGAGAGAGAGACACGAACACTCTCTCATGCTCTCTCTCTCTCTCTCTCATACACTTTCTCTCTGTCTCTATGTTCTCTTACTTTCTCCCTCACGCACGGGTGTAACAATGGTGTGTCTATGTCTCTTTTCTCTCAATTTTTGTCTCTCTTTGTAAATCAATTGACTATCTCTCATCTGCACTCTCTCTTAATGCCATCTCTCTCTCTCTCTCTCACTCTTATATTCTCTCTATGTCTCTCCTTTCTGTCTCACTTGCCTATTCTTTACTCTCTCTCATAAAGCTGTATCTCTCTAAGGAACATCTTTTAGCTCTCTAACCTTTCTGGAATACTAACCCTAGCCCTAACCCTACCCACTCCCACTGCGGTACACTCGCGATTTGTCACAGTTTTGGTTCGTTGCGTTTTTCCTTTTCTCTATAAGGTGGGGGGTAGGGGTAGGGTGAGGGCTAGGGTTTAAGCTAGGGTCTAGTATTCCAAAAAGGTTATCTAGCTAAAAATCTGTTCTCTAAAATACAGCTCTTTATGTATGGGAAGAAAGGCAAAAACGAAAAAATCTCTCTCTCACTCGAGAAATCTCACTCTTTACCCAAAAAGTGAAAATGTGATACTAACGTACCAATGGGACTACAGTGGAAGCTCCCTCTATCAAGACCTTCAAAAATCTCTCTCTGAATGAGGTCTCTATCTCTCCTCCTCTCTCTCTCCTCCTCTCTCTCTGTCTAATACTTACAAAGAAAGGCAACGTCTCAGAAAAGTAGGTCTCTATATGGAATGGAGTCTCTATAAGGGAGGTTCCACTATAAGGGAGGTCCCACTGTAGGAAGCAAATAGTTTGATACACTATTAGACAAAAATAAAGTGATTGGACATTAGAATTTTAAAATCATCTTTCTGAATCTATCTTTCAGGTCTCTTGGAAACTGGGTAAATACGGTCTCATAAGGGGACAATGAAACAGTATAATGGAATGTCTAAAAGTTTCTCCCCACATATACATCTTGCAGTACTAACTCTGTTTACATTTTAAATAATTATCATTTAAGTCTAAAACATAAACTATGCTTCGCTTCGTGAGGTCCATTGGCGTGAACGCATATACTGATTGACATGTAAAAGTGCCGTGTTTTCATAAACTCAGACTGTTAAAACGTGGAAAATGATTTAAAGACCCACCAGATCCACGTGTCAAAATCACGGGTTTACACGGGTTTTCCCTCTTATAGCTGGTAACAAAATCTTGTTTTTGACCAGGTTTGACATCCATACAAATGCCCCCAAATTGAAAAAAAAGAAACATCATTTTTTTAGATTTAAAGAAGTGCAAGCCATTCAATTTTTTTGGAAGTCAGGGAAAACATTGTTTGTATTTGTGTCAACAGCTTAGCCTAGGAAATGAAACACCAATGGACTTAAATCGTGTGTGCGTCAGTGTGTCTTTTTAACCAAGAAACGTTGCAAGAGGTATGTGAATCTACATTACAACTCACCCAAGTTTTGATGTCTTTTACATTACAGCCCACACGAGTTTTGATGTTTGTGTGTTTATGTGTGTGTGTGTGTGTGTGTGTGTGTGTGTGTGTGTGTGTGTGTGTGTGGATGTCTGTCTCTCCTCTCCTCCTCTCCTTGTCTCTCCCGTCTCTCCCTTCTCATTAGATCTGTCATATCACTCTCTCTCTCCTCTCCTCCTCTCCCTCCCTCTTCTCTCTGTCTCTCCTCTCTGTGTGTGTGTGTGTGCTTGTTTGTGTGTGGCTCGACGTGCGTGCGTGCGCGCGCGTGGTGTGTGTGTGTGGTGTGTGCGTTTGTGCGTGTGCGCGTGTGTGTATGTGTTTGTGTGCGTGGTGTGTGTGTTTGTGTGTGTGCATGGCTTGCGTGCGTGCGTGTGTGTGTTTGTGTATGTGGTTGTGTGTGTTGTGTGTGTCGTTCATGCGTGCGTTCGTGCGCGTGTGTGTGTGTGTGTGTGTGTGTGTAGAGGCGTGGGCGCGTCTTGTTGTGTTGTGTGTGTGCGTGCGTAGGTTATATTGAGGCGTGCCGAGCTTCTTCTTCGTCTTCTTCTTTTTCTGTTTTTTTCTTCTTTTTCATTTTCCTTTTTGTTGTTCTTTTTTCTGCATAAAAAACTAACAATTGTGAATAATGAACTGTGATTTTGGACTATCTAATGCAACAAGTGAAGGAATGAAGGGTGTAAACGTTTTTCACGTCATTCTTCGCCTCCACACACGTTGCGTGGGGATGGGACTTTTCTTCTGAGTTATCGTTCTTTGCGTTTCCTTAGACTTTTCTTCTGAGTTATCGTTCTTTGCGTTTCCTTAGACTTTTCTTCTGAGTTATCGTTCTTTGCGTTTCCCTAAACTTTCTCCAGATTTAGTGTTCTTTGCGTTTCCCTAAAGTTTCCTCCAGAGTTATCGTTCTTTGCGTTTCCCTAAACTTTCTCCAGATTTAGTGTTCGCGTTTCCCTAAAGTTTCCTCCAGAGTTATTGTTCTTTGCATTTCCATAGTTTCTGCAGAGTTAGTGTTCTTTGTGTTTCCCTACAGTTTCTACAGAGTTACTGTTCTTTGCGTTTCCTTAGACCTTTTCTTTTGAGATTACGTTCTTTGCGTTCCCTTTAGACTTTTCTTGTGATTAATCAAAGAATGAAATAGTCAGGCCAAGAGAGGAGATAAACGAAATTGAACAAAGGTGGAATACTCTCTTTCTAATTAACTCTGACCCACGCACTGCTTGGTGATTGTTCGGTATTGTAATCAACTTTGGTGGAGGGGATTTAAATTAGAAAGAGAGTATTCACCCTTTGTTCAATTTTCGTTCTTCTGAGTTAGGAACTATTGTTCTAAGTTGTGTTTCCCTTGAGTTTCTTCACAGATTTATTGTTCTTTGCGTTTCCCTAGAGTGTTTCTTCTCATCAGAGTTATCGTTCTTTGCATTTCCCTAGAGTTTCTCCAGTGATTGGGTGGGGTGTTTTTTTAAAAGTAGCTCGGGGCAGCAGTGGAGCAACCGGGTAGTAGGTATTAGGTACTTTATAGTCACAGTGGCGCATCTCTGTTAAATTCCGGGCTGCTCCCACCTGGAGAGGCGTAGCAGCTAGAGCTGCGCCACCCAATTAGAAAAAAAAAATTTGTATGCTGATTTTTTGAGTGACTGATGAGGTAAGAAAGGGGTGGTGGGGGGCTAAAATTTTGCCCAAATGCCAACTTTTCAGGTTGCCACTCGTCTCATCTGAAAGACTCCATGTTCAGACCGGAAGGCCTAGTGCAGAGTGAGAGGACCTTTTCTCTCTCCTGTACTCAGGTACTCCGGGTGACTCAAAAGGCATGTAACTATAGGCGAATGAAGGCACGTCGCTAGGACGGCATGAATTGGTGTGTGCATGTTCATTTCACACCGGGTAGAAAGAAACCCATGTTTTTTTCAGTTTGAAACATCCGTTAGATAAAGGTAAGCATACATGCGCGCGCGTTCGCACGCATGCACACACACATATATACACACACACACACACCACACACGCACAAGCACGCACACGCACAAACACACACAAACATGCCGCGCGCAAGGACATGACCATTCATATAATGGCAAGAATCGTTCCAGGTTGAGAGAAAGCATTTGTGGTTCAAGAAAAAAACCAATCAAGTAACAAGGAGTCAAAAGCCTTCAGGGGCTCACTTCGCTGTGGTTTTTTTTTTTAGATAGGTCTAAATGCCAGAGGATAGGATCTAGTCTAAATGTCAAATCCGTTTTACTTTCAAATACACTCCCATAACCCAAATATTGCTGTAGTCGGTCACCCTACAAAATTTTAAGCGAATCTGTGCAGCGGTTCATGTGATATTTTGACAGACAAAAAATTCAAGGTCAAAGGTGAAGGTGATCATAGTCACCGAGGTTGACAACACTTCGCATTCCATTTGATCTTAAGCTAGTCTATCTGCTTGCCAAATTTGGGGACTGTATCTACTAAGGATATAAAATATATGGACTATCACCAATAGTTGACGATGTTCAAGGTCAAAGGTCAAGGTTAAGGTCAAGAGAGTAAATGTCACTATAGATACAATATCACCATAGGCTAATGCACCACCATGTGTGGGGCCAAATTTGGGGACTTTTATCTGCACAAATGTGAAAGATATGACCAAAACAAAGATTACACGTCAAAGGTCATTGGGTTAAGATTTTTTAATATGCAAATCATCTTTCTTGAAAGCTTGCCTAAACATCTATGTGTATGCACACTTTGAACAATGTACGCCTTGTAGTTCACGAGAAAAGGCCAACGTTAAAGTTACCACAGACAGACAGACAAACAAATATCCACACGAGCCACTCACTCCACGCACGCGCGCACGCGCACCGCGCGCGCACGCACAACACACAGGCACGGAAAACCGAAGAAGCATGAGAACATAGACTCACTTCGTGTCAAGTTTCAAGTTTCTTCCAAGTTTTTTTATTTCAACTTCCATCCCAGAGGGCTTCAAAGCCATAAACACAGAAACTCACAACAAATTTGTCCCCATAAACTTTCAACGAAACAAACGTGCAGAACATAATGCAATTGATATGATATTAACATATACAACAAAAACAAAATTACCAGTGCTAACAACAAAATAATACATCACCACTAGAAAAGATGTAAAATAAAACTAAAAAACCTTGCCAGCTTTCTCAATACTCTTGGGTTTGCATTACTCGGTAACGATTTAAATTTGTGGACATTTGGGTCGTTGATGATACGAGCTGAGCCCAAAAAAAAAAGGTCTCAGTGAATTGATGCTGAGTAACCCCGCCCCCCCACCCACAACACAAGCACACACAGGACAGACAGACACGGCTGTAGAAGGGTGTTCTGAAGTTCTTCGGCACCTGCGTCTGTCTTATGAGATTTTTTCTTAAATTCAAACTTCAAAGGCCAACATTTGTCCTCAATATAAACATTATATAACCAGTCCTATTTTTTCCTTGGTATTCATGAAATAAAGTCTGCACACACTACAAAATAATGAACAAGATGGGCAAACCTATTTCAAAATGGGCAGTCACGAATTGGGGGTGAACCATTTTCAAATTGGCAATTTCACGAATTGGGCGAACCATTTTTCAAACGGGCAGTTTCACGAATTGGGCGAACCATTTTTCAAACGGGCAATTTCACGAATAGGGCGAACCATTTTTCTAATGGGCAATTTCACGAATTGGGCGAACCATTTTTCTAAATGGGCAATTTCACGAATTGGGCGAACCATTTTTCAAATGGGCAATTTCACGAATTTGGCGAACCATTTTTCTAACGGGCAATTTCACGAATTTGGCGAACCATTTTTCTAACGGGCAGTTTCACGAATTGGGCGAACCATTTTTCTAACGGGCAATTTCACGAATTTGGCGAACCATTTTTCTAACGGGCAATTTCACGAATTGGGCGAACCATTTTTCAAATGGGCAATTTCACGAATTGGGCGAACCATTTTTCAAACGGGCAATTTCACGAATTGGGTGTGAACCATTTTCAAATGGGCAGTTTTACGAATTACGACGCGTAACATTGCTACTATGATTGTCCACGTCACTAGAGACTCGTTTCTGTGAAATGTGGGCTAATCCCACTTGGAGAGCTCTCGCTGCTATATGCAGCGCCACTTTTGTGTTTGTTGGATTTGTCTGGGGAAAGGGGGGAGGTGTTGTGATGGGGGTTAGCTATCAGCTTGTTCATATGGGGCAGCGGGAATCACTCTGCCTCTTACCACCTTTCATGCAGTTTTGTTTTTGTTTTGTTTTTGTTTTCTATCTATGTGTGTTCAACGCGCGGGTCAGACTTGCTTTGTTGCTGTTGTTTGTTGCTGTTAATTGTTGTTGCTGTTATGTTGTTGTATTCTTGTTGTTGTTATTGATGTTGGTGTTATTGCTGTTGTTTTGTTGTTGTTTTAGTGTCTGTTATCATTCCCGGGGCTTAAAAGACTCCACTCATTAAGTCACAGTGGAGCAGGCAGACACACCGACGACAGATCAGACAGACACACACACACACACACACACACACACATACAACACACACGACACAACTGTTACGAGGTAATGGGTTAAAGGCTAGTCTCTAGAGGAAGACTTTTAGTGTGTTAAATTTTCAGTAGAAACATTTGCCTTTACCCAGCTTCTCTAGGGTAATAGGGAATGACAACTTTCATCCCCGGCCCCTTTCATCTAATAACATGTTATTTGTCCCGGGTTTCTGGCTCCGTAGCGATTGTAAGAATACAAGTGGTAATTGATTTGCTCTAATGGCAGCACAGAGAGAAGTAGGGTTTTACATGAATTTTACAAGATTCCACTCTCATCTCTGACCAAAGGGTTCAGAATCTCATTTGACACTGTATTTTATTTACTCACACATCTGTTTAAGAACTATGCAACAATAATAATAAAGCAGGCTACTGCGCGGCCAAAACAAAATATGAAATAAAACCAATGAAATCGCGAAAGGATTTACAAGACTTTTGTCTTTCTTTTCTAGAACCGTTAGCCCCAAGCGAGAAGGTCACTATGTCCTGGTTTCCAGTTAGTGTTCTTTGGGCACTGTCCCCTGGTGACCTTAGCGTCATGGCTGTTGCTGAAGTTTCCTCCATAGGGATCGGCGAGTGCTGTGGTTGGCTGGGTTGCTACGTCGGTGATGCCGTAGTCTCCCAGTGCTTTCCGGTTACGCGGCGTCCTGTTTCGAATGGCGACGTTTCAAGCGCGCTCGGGACTCACTCGCGGATTCTCTCGTTCTTCGGCTGGGGTCGTCTTGGCGGCGTTCCCCGGTCTTGCTGTTCTCCTTGCTGAGCGCAGAGACTGGACTTTCCTGACCACGACTGCCTCTGCTTGATAATTCACCAGAGAAGGTTGGTCGTAGTCTTCCTTATGGCTGTGGTCAGTACAAGGCGGCTTCTAGTCGCGCAGGAATTAGTGGATCCCAACTCCGGCGAGAGGCCGCCCTTGCTACCCATAACCAAGACTAACGAACACATAACTCTGAATTTACTAGGTGTTTATCAGCACTGAAGGATCGGGGATAAAAAATAAAGTGTACAGGGTCAACGGGGATTATTCAGTACAACGGCTAGATCAAAAAGGTCAATAGTGTAGCAAGATGCTGCCAACAACCACTCATCGCATCCAACAGCCTATGAAAGGATGGTATCATAAAGTGCAAGATTGAAACCCACAGGCTTCCTACTAAAAATATATAAATAGCGGTTAGAATAGCGATAAAAATACCTCTGTCTAAGTACCAAAAAAAAGAGGTTCATAACAGTCAAACAAACAACGTCGCACAAATTATCATGCCATAAATAGAACAGAATATTTACCATTCTTTTCATAACCTATCTAACTCCTTTTCATCTTGAATCGATAGAAACTGTGATCAAAAATAGGATCAAACAACCAAATCTCAATCACCAGCCAATCAATTGATTACTCACGTGTTTGGCTATTAGATTGCTGGGGAGAGAGGTTGAGTCTGCAATGTTGTCAAAATCGTTCAGGTTTTGGAGGTATTATGGAGAGAGTATGTGATCAGGCTAACTTTCCTCACTACTCAATTTTCCCCTCCCAGTTTCAACAATGAAGAGCCTGTGATTGGTTTATAGCAGTCAGACACTCCAAGATGATGTCCTATTATTATGCATAAGTAGTACAGAACATCACGAGGCGCCGGTTACATCACTATCACATGCCGACATCCACAGTGCATTCCTATCCTTCCTCTGTGATCGAAAGGAAATACCATGAACAACAGGGAGACCGCCAGTGTGGGTGTTACATGCTGAAGGGGCGGTAAACCGGGGCTTCAAAGCGAAAATGCCTTAATCGGCGTCGGGTTTGTTGTTGAATGGTATTAAAGTGCGGCCCGAGAAAAGAAATGGGGGGGGGGGGGGGTGTAGTAAAAGAAAATGGATAAAAGTGGGGTGTGCTTTTCGCCTCACTCCGTCACACACGACACACACAGAGTTTATAAAGATATGTAGAGACACGCCATAAGATAACACAGAGAAGAATAGAACTAGAGGAGAAGGACGAGAGAGCGAGCGGAACTATGAGAGAGAGAGAGAGATCAGCAGAGTAGAAGAAGAGAAGAGTAGAAGAGCAAGTACAGAGAGTCGGACAGAATAAGAAGATGAGAGAGAGAAAGAGATCATCTAGAGACGAGGTAGAGGAGACATGAATCATGATAATGAGAGGGAAGAAGAATGATCATCACTTCAGTCAAAGACACTAGTGCTACAAAGGCCCAAAAGTACACAGACAATGAAGATAAGAGAGAGAGCGAGAGGAGAGAGAAGGAAGAGGAGAGAGAGGAAGAGAGATGAGAGTTATGAGCTTACTGTATTGCAGGGTTTCCGACACATCCGATTTCGGAGAGAATTTCGCTGTATAGAAACACTTTGGTAGAATGTTTTTGGTTTTGGTTTTTTTAATGCAGGAGAAATGGAACCCCCCCCAAATAAAAAACCCCCCAACAACAACATAACACCCAGAAAAAATATTTTGTTACAGTAAGAAACTGAAAAAGGCACTAGTCAAGAAGAGTTTATAGATTAGATAATTGCCGTGGGCAGAACTTACGCTATGTGTGTGTAAGAGGTTTAAGATGCTAAGTAATTATATATTCATAAACTGGATAATGAATCTACAGTAAATAACTAATAATTTTTAATTAATGACTGGTAATGATCTATATTAAGAACTAAGTAATATATATGTGATGGTGAATGAAAAAAACCTACATAAGTCGTCGCAGAATGTTTTTGAGCAAAAGCTAAAAATTTCAACACACCAAAATAGCATTCTTTTTCTGAACGTGTGTAGTGGGGGTCCACTGTGAATTTGTGTTGTTTTGTTTTTTTTTTGAGGGGGTGTATTCCCTCTATGTGTCCAATACAAACGTATCCACAATCATCGACAGGGGACACAATGTTACTAGATGATTTCTTTGTTTATTTTATACCGGGTTCATTTTTAATCAGGGCAATAGAAAAGAAGAAGCAATCGTTCTGTTCTTTTTTGACAAAAAATGATTTATACCTTGATGTCTAAACTTCGAGTAATTAATAACATATAGAAAAACACTAACAGATAACTCCAATCTGTTGTTCTGTGTATTAACAAAGGAGTCTTTGCTAACCAGTAACCGTCTTCTAAACATGTTACATAGTTATGGGCCGACCAAGTGTCGTGAATTGTCTGTTTTTTTTCTATGTCTCTGGTCACATATTAATAACTGGGTATAAATCTAAATTAAGAACTACGTAATCTATATCAATAACCAAATCAAAACGTCACAAGAATTGGAGGGACATAAAAACACCGACACCATTAAAACTCTTATCTCTCTTATATATATGTTTGCTTGATAAAACTTTGTTTGATGTCACTATGTGATCTACCTTTTTGTGAACTGAGAAAGAAACTAATAACTTTTAGTTTAACTTTAGCGATTTTTGCTTGGAGCTTTCTCTGTGTACAGAATATAAAAGGAAAATAATGTTCGCGGATTTACTTTTCTATTCTCCCTGAGTGAGATGGACAATAGCTGATGCACACGACATACTGATTTCTGTCTCTGTGTGAAGCTCTTCAGTCTGCATTCGGCCTTACAAATAATGTGGTCAGCTGAGCTAGAAGACTTTTTCTACAAGACGAAGGTGTCCGTCTATGCCGCAGACTGAACAGAGTCCACAATAAAGCAGCATACGCAGCACTAAATTCCAAAAGAGAGTGATACGGAATCTTGTGATACATAACAAAATATAATGTTCTAAAATGCGAATCCAATCGTGAAGGAGTAAAGAGATGGAGATGCCATGTTGGTGGATCCAGTGAAGGATTCATCGGGGAGGTCATAATGCAAGAGAATAACTAATATATATAATATATATCTATATATATATATATATATTATATATATATAAGTAACGATTCTTTTTAATAACTAAGGATCGGTTGTCACGAGGCACCGTGCGGTGTCGAGAGAAGGTTTTGACAAATGAACACAAGCGGAGAGTAGTGGGAGAAAATCGCTAGCAACACGGAATAAAACCCGTAAGACAAGTCAAACCATCCCGATGGGAAAATATGCCTCCCTTCTTCTTCTTCTTCTTCTTCTCTGACATGGTCACGTGCGGATGATCTAATCAGATTAAGAGGAGTGCAATATACAGAAGAAAAAATGAGAAAAAGAAAGAAGGAAAGCACGGAAAAGAGGAGAGTGGGTGGTAGTTGTGCGAGAAGGGAGGAGGTGGATGGAGGAGGAGGACAAGAGAAAGAGTAGAGAAAGAAGACACACCGGCAGTTATATCGAATGATCTTAATCAGAATGAAGGATAACTGCAACAGACAAAAAAGAGGAGAATGATGGAAACGATGCGAGGAAGAGGAGAGAAAATAACAAGACAATTTCTGCATCGGTTCAGACAGTACGATGATCTGATGAGGACTAAGCAATGCACAGTACGGAAAGAAAAAAGGCAAATAAAAGAAAGGAAACAACAGAAGAATTGAAGAAGGTAAGGAGAAGACGGATGAAGAAAGGAAGGGAAAAGGGGGAATGGAAGGTAAGGAGAAGACAAGCCAAGAAAGAACAGAAGAACAATAACGTAGAACTAATCTGACATGGTCATGTAGACGATGATCTGAATCAGGATGAAGAGAACTGCAACGACGACTGAAGAAAGAAGAAAGAAAGAACAGGAGAAGAATAGGCAAGTAAGTGGGGAGATCACTAAATGAAGGAGGAAGGAAAGAAGACGAAGAACAATCCTCTTCTTCTCTTAACCTGGTAGGTTTAGACGATGATCTTGAATCGGACTGAAGAGACTGCAAAGCAGACAGACTGAATAAGGAAGAAGAGATGAAGGAGGTAGGTGGAGGAGGAGGAAGATAAGGGATAGAAAATAGAGGGGATGAGAAGATATTAACGAGTTAAGAGAAGGAGGGGAGAAAAATGGGGAGGACGAAGGATAAAGAGAGGCAAGGAAAAAGACGATGAAATACAGAGAGGAGAGAGGAGGGAGAAGAGAAGAAGAAGAGGAGAGAGAGAACAACAACAAAAACACCACTAACCAGAATAGTTGCATAATTAGGAGAGAGAGAGACGAGGAGAGAAGATGGACAGAGCAGAGCTGAAACCTACTCACAAAACCATGCAGCTAAGAACGGTGCTAACCGAGACCAGGCATTTGATCTTGTGGCCGGACAACAGCTACACTCAGAGCCCGCCCCTACCAACACCAAGGACTGAACCGCTCCAAGCAGGCCGAAAACGTCGTGTCGGCTGTCAGCCATTCTGTTTTTTATCATACAACCGCAAGACATATGACAAACCAGAGTCGTGAAAACGCCAGATCAACCACTATGCGGCAAGCATCCTTCGTGTCCCAGTAACCGTGACATTTTTTTCTTATTTTAGTTTTTTTTACCAAATACACTCATTTTCCGAACTTGACCTTATTATCCGCATGTCAAATTTCACCAGATCGAGAGCAGAGAAGCTATATACCATTAAAGACAACTCAAAGGACGTAATAGGTGGCTAATGGTGGCCAGTTTCGAACCAGATTTGTTTCCTCCCTTGGACGCACATAGTCTTGCAAAAAAAAACCAACACGGTTTCCAGTGACCTTAACGCTTTGACCATCATTTTCGACCTTGACTTCGATATCCTAACTACCTACCTACTGCATAGATAGCTACATAGTAGCTCTAAACTAGGACAGCAATGAACAAACAGACTGCCCTGAAAATCAATGAACGCTTTCGCTTCGGAAAAGCGTAGTTAGGATGATGGTGATGATGATTGATGATGGTGTGTGATGATGGTGATGGTGGTGAGATGGTGATGGTGGGGATGATGGTGGGTATGATGATGATGATGATGATGGTGGTGATGATGGTTAGTGGTGGTGATGATGGTGATTATGGATGGTGGGAGTTCGTGATGGTGATGGTGATGATGATGATGATGGCGGTGCTGATGGTGACTGGTGAGTGATTAGATGATTGGATGCTAGGTGCGTGTGGTGATGTGATGGTGATGGGTGTGTATGGATGACGGATGAGATGGGGGTGAAGTGCTGCAGGATGATGGTGGTGATGACGTGATCGATGAGTGGTGGTGCATGATGACTAGGATGATGATGGTTATGAATGATAATGATGATCGCTGGTGATGATGATGATGGTGGTTATGATGATGGTGGATGATGATGATGGTGCTGATGCTTGTGAATGGTGGTGATGATGTTGATGATGTGGTGCATGATGATGATGGTGATGATGATGGTGCTGATGGATGAATGGTGATGCTGATATGGTGCGCGGTTGTTAGTGATGAGGATATGAATGATGATGGTGATGGTGATTATGATGTGGTGATGGTAATGATGATGGTGATGCATGATTGATGAATGATTTCATGGTTGTGATGAGTGATGATGATGATGAGGTGATGTGTGATGACGCTGCTGCTGAATGGTTGTAATCGCTGAGGCTTGATGCTGATGGTGACATGATGATAGCTGTTGCTGGTAATGCTGACTTGATGATGATGATGCTGATAGATGGTGCGAGTGGTGATGATTATGAATGCTTATGATGGTGAGTGGTGATGCACGATGATGATGCTGGTGATGGTGGTCAATAGATGATGATGATGATGGTGATGATGACAATAGATGGTGATCGTCCATGATTATGATGATGTTCGTTATGCTGCATGAATGATGATGCTGATGGTGATGGTTGGTGATGATGATGATGATGTGCTGGTGGGTGATGACGCTGATGCATGCTGTGTGATGGTGGTGATGATGATGATGTGATGTAGGATGCTGGTGATGTGGATTATGATGATGGGAATGATGATTGTGATTTATGATGCTGGTGATGGTGTGATGTGATGATGTACTGCTGCTGATGATGATGAGTGATGATGACTGCTAGATGCTGGTGATGATGATGCTGGGGCAATGGTGGTGATGACATGATGATGATGAATGATGCTGAGGTGATGATGAGGCTGGGTGAAGAATTCACATAAAAGGTGGTATTATAGCGATAGTGTTTGCACTTCTGAGCCTCTCTATACAGTCTAAAACCGCTGCTGTGATGTTCTCATAGCGTTTTGGCATCCGAACTGGGGGGGGGGGGGGGGGGGTGGGGAGGGTGGGGGGGAGGGGGGGGGGGGGGGGGGGGGGGGGGTGGGAAGGGGGGGGGGGGGGGGGGGGGGGGGGGGGGGGGGGGGGGGTGGGGGGGGGGGGGGGGTGGGTGGGGGGGGTATAGGTACGATCCCCTATTAATCTATTTATATTTGACTTTTGTCTTTCTTTCTTCTTGCTATCATCTGAGTTAAAAAAATAAAAACCTTGCCCCATTTCCAGCCTTTGTTTTCCCCAAACAATAGTTTCTAAATAATTTTCTGCTTTGAGTTCTAAACCAATCGTAATGTGTTGGTTGAATGCAGGCAAGGAGGCCAGGTGAAACTAAAACCGGACACTATGCGTACCTATCCATTGTGGCAGATAATGGTCTGGAACGCAGGAAGAAGAAGAAAAAAATATCCCTACCGATCAGCTGTGCGGGTCTGTATTAGTTTGAAGACCCCTATAGTATTTCTTCGTCGCATGGACCCAAGGAAGGCGACAACGTGACACATTTTTAATCACAAGAGCAAACCTCATCAGGAAGAAATCCCGCTAAGCGAGGCTAGGGAACCATCCCTAGAAGACCTTCCCGTTATAAGACTCCTCACCACATAAGACCGACTTCCTGAGACTTTGCCTTCTTTGTAATCATTAAAATGGCATCTTTATTATAAGGCTTGTTTTTCCCAAATCCCAGTGATCCAGACCACAACCCCCAAAACCACACCAAACCCCTCGGAACAAACACCACCCGCCCTACCCTCTTCAAGTTCTGCCCCCCCCTCACCCCCCTCTTCCTCCCTTACCGTGACGTAATCTGCCAGACTGAAAGGTCACCCAGTTTTATGCACGTCAGAATCTTCAGCAAGCATAGAAGGAGGGGGTTTATAATTAAAGAAAGAAGAAGAGGCTTATAATATAATTAATAAACCCCTCCTTTAAGACCTCATCTTGGATTATTTTGTGAAGTCTTCTAAGGGAGATTCATTGCCCTCCATTAATTTTTTTTATTTACTCGCCTTTAATAATGGGTAGGGTCCTCGGCAATGACAATTTCGAAGAGTCCAGACGGTTCCTTTTGTACACGGGCGGGTACTCGTACGACAAGAAACAGAAGAAATTTCGGTTTTCAAGGTCACACTTCAGTCAGCTTAGTATGGCAGATAATTTATTCTCGGATGTTTTTCTACTCTTAGGTTATACAGTGCCCACACAATCTGATGCGCGTCTGTGAAGTATACAAATGTGAAACTATGGCTTTAAAACCCAATTGTTAGAACCCTACCACTTCAAGTTGCCTCCCGAGTCTCCCCGGACCTTGACCTTGATCGTATGCCATCATCAAACGGCATAAAGCCAAAGTACTCTACATGCCAAATTGAAGACTCTAGACCATCGGTGTGGAAGTAATTTGGCCCCTTAAAGAATTTTCGTTTTCAAGGTCATAGTACGGCAAGGTACAAAGGTCAGGACGGCGAAAAATTTGACAAGCGGATGCTTCCTCTCATGGAGTAACACACCACCACACAACATTTGAAGCGATCGGTCAAGCGGTTCGGGAGATATCATTGGGGGGACAGTGCAGGGAAAAGAAAACAAAACAAAAAACAAGTTAGCTATAAGCACGAAAGAAACTACTCCTTGCGATTTTTACCTTCGTGTAGATCGGCAAAGGACACAAAAAGAAAGTTACATACACGATACAGAAACACTCTTTTTGCGATCTACTTCGTAGATCGGCAAAGGACAAAAACAAAAACAAACGAATGACTTGAAGAGCAGGCAAACTTTTGCCAAAATGGCTATCTAAGCCGGTAAACCTGCTGATATAATACATGATTTGGCAACACTTTCAGACGGTGGCAACAATACTCTAAGTAGTGTATGTGCCTACTTTTGCTCAGGAAATAGTATTGATATTTTGCCAAACACATTCAATGCTCTGCCCAGCGGCAAAGGCCCCAAACAAACACAGGGACGGTGCAATGACTGGGTGCATTGTTGACGTGTTCTTATTATTAGAGAGCTTTGAGTGGGAGGAGCATCATTTTATTGGTTATTGAAAAATTCGATTGCGCTTAGTTTAATATTTATCTTTACGGGGGTGGCTTGTTTATTTCTAGTGAGGGGATTTTTGTTTTGTTGACAGGATTTATAATACCATACTTATTACGTAAACAATGAAGAGTTTGTGGTGCGGAGCAGTGTGAGTGTGTGGTATGGAAGCCGCCAGTAGCTTATTTAGGTTACGCAAAGGTCGACCTTTCAAACATTTAGATCATTTAGATTCCCAGCCCGCTAACACTGAATACGTCCATTTCCTTCGTGGACAACTAACATGCAAGCTGTCTCGATTTGCCTTCCTTGGGAGGCATAGGTTAGCGGAAAGCATTCGTTGCTTCTTGCGTAGGAACAACCACCATCAGCTTCTTGAGGGTTCTGTGGTGTTGTAGTAACTGGGGACTTCGGTCATGTATAGGGGCTCCCAGGATCCCCATTGGGGGTCTTCTGAAGCAGATGAAATTCTATCGAGAAGTGGACCCTCTAAAAGCATGTGCAGGGGTCCCAGGTATGGACTATACAAAAATATTTATTAGCATTCTCAATGCCCCTTGGAGTGGGACCCTCTATCCCGCCTCTAGAGCCAGTCTAGGGACCCTCTATGCTGTAGAGTGAAGGAGTCCCTGGGACCTCTTGTTTTTGCGGGATGATTGGTTAGCCATAGCATTGTAATAAAGATAACTGGAAACGAGTGCCACAGAAGCTGTGCAGGCCAGACCATCGGCACCTTATGTGTTGAGGGTCTCCAATTCATTATCCAGCAACCCTGCCCCCTCCACCCCCACACGGCCCCCGCTCCTCCCACCAATTCCCTCCACCTCTACCCGCGTCCCTGTATTAAGGCGCTCTCCCACAGATCCCAATTTCTAAGGCAGTGACAGAATAGTGCAAGTTTGACTAGTCCTTATTTATTGGGAAGGTGATATCCTGTCCACAGTAATAATTTCGTTGGCCTCCCAGATGATTGCTTGAATGGCTGCAGAGGTTTCGGTAGACGGCATAATGCCGGTTTTTACGATATTTTTTTGTCTTTACCGATACAATTAATGTCATCGTATGCACTTACCGTCTACTGAGACTAAATCTTTCGAGCTGGTAAGGACAGACCCTGCGTCACACTACGTCAGGCAGATGCAAGAAGCAGATAAAAGTTTTGTGTCGGGCTGACGTAAAGAGCAAGTTGTGTTCCCGTTTTGTGGCTTTTTTCCCGCGCTCTGCTCTCCGGTTTCTATCTGTGGACTAACCACCCCTCTGACGTCTTTCTGTCAGTTCTGTTTTGTCTGATGATGACGACACAATACACAAAGTGAACGTAACTTGGTCTTAAAGAAAGTCACATACAATGACGCATTACATCAGGCATAAGATCTAGTACAGATATTTTCTGCACAGGCGAAGTTTGATTGACCGGCTGTGTGATGACCAGTACCACTGATATTATTCCCTGTTGCCGGTCTGTCCACCGAAACTTTTGGTAGCTAGTGGAACGCTCTGGGAGGTTCTGAGGGAAAGATGTAACAGTTGGAAGTAGATCGGGGGATACTGAGGGGGAATGACGTGGGTCGGGTCCCCCAAAATAACTGGAAATATGTAATTGGAGGGGAGGGGAGTGTCGCTGGTTTTTATGTCCAGGACTTTAAGCACTCTCCACCGAGGCCCGATGTTACTGCCGCAGGTGGGAGGTGAGTTCCACTCAGAGATAGGTCTGTGAAATGGGAAACTTTCTGTACTACTTTTATGTTTGCATGTGGGGACTTTCTCATATTGTCTTGTTGGTGGGTGGAGGGGATGGGGTGTTTGACAGTGTGACCCCCATCCGCTGAAAGCCCTAAGGCACGCGTTTGTGTTGTGTTGTGATTAGAGTATTATGATAATATATCCCCCCCACCCACCCCCGCGGGAGGAGGGGCTGTCTTGCTTCCCCAGATGGGGGCATAAAATCATCTGTTGTCGTCTGCTGTCAGTGTTCCCGGGATACGGCAATCTGTACGTAAATACGTACAAAGTTTCATTGTTTGACTATAAAGTTTTCAGTCAATACGATCTTGTGACAGTGCAGTTTTCTCTCAGTCCGATTGCTTCCTGTAAGCGTGGTTCGCCACGAACGATCCAGAATGTTCCGAAGCATTAACGGCTTACGTAGATTCGCTCCCCCTTGAACCTGCTGGTCTCGGATTCTGCGACCTTGAATGTGCGGAGGGTGTGGCTGCAAATTGGGGAATCGGAATGAGCGGCGTGGAGCAACACCATCTGTGACGTCCTCAGAAAGATGGGACAACAAAAGCAAAGGAAAAAAGATGCTTTATGTCAGGGAAAATGCACCTCGTGTTTATTGGAATATCGAGTAAGCCACAGACTGCAACTCTTATCAGTATTAGTGATTTACAGTAATTATTGCCTACCTTTTTCTGTCACAATCAACATTCTTTAATTAATATAAATTGAGCCGATATGTCTAATATTGCAACAACATTTGAATCATTTTTAAAGATTTGTGGCGTAAACCAAAATAGCCGAATGAGGTTTATCCGATCGTGGTTACTGCTAACACCAATAATCTGTCTTAAGTTAAAAAATGGGACTATTACATGTGTGGTTTGCACTGCCTCCCGGGCATTACCTCCAGTATTGTTCCCACAATCTTTGTATATCTACAAATGTCCATATGTGTCTTCTTCCCGAACGCGAGAGAACGTAAAACAACCATATTTTTCATAATTTGGCAAAAAATGCACTGTGGAGCGATCACTGGGTAGGTAGGTAGGTAGGTAGGGAGCCAACAAGCCGTGAAGTCTTTTTTAAAACAGTCCCTCTATTTATGTTATTGTTCTGGTCCAAATTTGTTCCTTTCGGACAAACAGCTTTCGGTCAAGTTGATAGCTGGCCTAAATTTTTCCTAATACAGTAGTGTAGTATAGCTTCTGAAAACTTCTAAAAAATATTAAGCTAGTGACTCATTCAGGAGTTTCTTGCTTGTTTCAATCCGCATCTGTGGGTGCCCGTCTATCAGAGAATGTCCTTCTCGAAGAATGACGTTGTTGGCCGAGCCACAATGGCTGGTTGATTCGTCTTGATTTTCCCGGGCTGGTAGATCGACAATTTTGTTGTTGGAATAAATTTTGTGTTGGTGCTACAATTTTATTTGGAAGAATGTGACAACAAATGGTAGTACAGCGATAGAGTTCAGCAGTCCTGTGATTTCTTATTCTAAAACCATGCTGTAGGTGTTGGTGGTTAATTTTTTAGACGATTTTCGCATCCGAATAGAAGATGAAAATTCATTAACATCCTCCGGTCTTGAACAGACACATATGGGACATTTATAGAATAACATATGGTGGGAACGCTCCTGGAGGCAATGCCCGAAGCACGTGCAAACACCAGGAAAGTCCCCGATTTTGTAATTTTTAGATACAGATGTATTGATATAATGAAGATTATAATAAAAGCATCCAAATAGAGCGAAGCATCTCTTTTCGCCTTTAACAACTCACAATTCATCCCTGAGTGTTTGCTTTTTCCTGGTGTGCAAGGATTTCCTAAGTTGTTGAATTTATAACCAGAAAGAATTTCCTTTTTCTTTTTTTTTTTGTCCAGCAGATCTTTTGTGTGTCTCCGGTATTTATCAACACATTAAAATACGCATTTGTATAAATTGTGGAAGGGCATACTAAAAATACCTTCATAAATCATTTTTTTCGTTCAGCTGCAGGGGGACATACCTTTCAGGTTTTTCATTTTGTGTATTGCGCCCATGTTCATCCG
>CM065711.1:15237388-15295289 GCA_017654935.2 Phymorhynchus buccinoides
TGCAGGTGTCTTGGTCTGGAGAGAGAGAGAGAGAGAGAGAGAGAGAGAGGAGAGAGAGAGAGAGAGAGAGAGAGAGAGAAGAAATAGGCCAATAGCCTGTACAATAAAATTTAAAAAATCATCTTTTTTTTTCATCTTCCTGTACAATCAGGCATCAGAATTGTCAGAGGATTTCAGAGGATTAAGAATTTCTGACAGAGGATTGGCTTCTCTTGTCAGAGGTTTTGCCTTTTTATTCATTGTTATCCTTTGTGTTAAATAACATTTTAAAGTGATTTATCGCTATATTAAACCTTTTTGGTCATGTTGGGAACTGGTTTCAGTGTTGTCCCTCTACAGTCTGGGACCTTGATGGCCCTTTTACTGCAGTTTTCAGAGGATTGGACTTCAGACTGTTCTGATGCCTGACAATATGTTAATTATAGTTCTTCCCCCCAAAAAACAAATTCAGGGGTGTGTCTTGCACACACTTGCAGCGCCTTTTATGTCAGGGAAAAATATGGTAATGTTTTAATGTTTTGTGCGCTTAACAGACCAAGTTCGGTCCGCTGAGCGATGAGGACCGCATCTTCACCAACCTGTATGGACGTCACGACTGGAAGCTGAAGGGGGCGCTGTCCAGGGTAGGTAACTCTTGTGTGTTGACAAATGTGTCATTTCGGTAAAGGTAAAGATGCGCGCGCCACACACACACACCACGAGGCACACACACCCCCGCCCCTCCTCCATTTCTCGGTGCTTTCGTTTTTCCGTTCTTTCAGTCTGGCCTTTCTTACTGCAGATTAAGATTAGAATAACTTGAAAGTAGCGAAACTGCATTCCGGTTTCGCGCTTGTGAATGAGTCGATTGATAGCCTTTGTAGTAGTAGCTCCGCCCGTCTTCTCGCAGCTGACCTGCGTAGGAATGTCATCAGACGCTTGATCGTAACATTTGCCAGTTTTACAATACAAGTGAGTCACAGGGTGGATGCCTCGTGCCTCCATACAGGGAGCTGGTCGCCCCCGACCCCCCTCCACGAGTCTCTCCTCGTGAGGATTCCGGGGTGGGGTGGTCTTTCGTAAAAATAGTTTCCCCCACCTTCTGGAAGCTCTGTGCTTGTAACTTCCTCTAATCTGCCACTCTCTTTGACTCTTGCCTTTTTCCTTTGCTTTCTATCATCTACTATCTGATTTATTGGCCCATTCTTCTTTTTTAGGGGATATCTCGGTAAAGGTAAAGAAAAAATAAAAATCTTCCATATAATTTAGCTTCTCCAAAATCGGAATGTGTCGGCTGTACGCAGCAGGGGGCGACCAGTGAAAACTGAAAAACGGACACATATCGTCGCTGTCCGACGCTAACCGTGTATTTACACAATCTGATTTTACAGGAGCATCAAAAAACATATTGTCGCCTGCTACAAAGTCAATCCCCATTTGATATATGCTTGACTCTTCTTCTTTACCGATGAGTAAACATGTGACACAATAAAAGTTGCATTAATACCCAAAATTTTTTTTCGTGATAATTCAGTTACACGGTTTAGTCACAAAGTTAGTGCATTGTTCTCACAATGGGAGATACGACAGCTGCCAGCAGTTACACGATTAGCGTGACCAGTTACACGCTTATCGCGTCAAAACCATCAACAACCAGCCACATACACGATTATTTCCGTGGTATCATGTGACAAATTTGAGCATTTTCATTGGTCGCAGACACAAGATATTTATAGAAGACCTGCGTGAGGTCACTGGAAGGAGTTTCAGTAAAAAATCTATTTTTGTCAAATTTTGTAGATATACGGTTAGCGTCGGACAGCGACGATATGTACCTTAACCCAATGACTCCCAACCATTTGAACCAGGAATCGATCCCAGTTCCTGAGAGATGGGAATTAACTCCGAACGTCACACCAAATATTTTCATTAAAAAAATCACCCAGAATAAAGTCTAACTCACATTTCATTTCTGAAAGATGCATATTGAATAGCAATGATGATATTATTATTCCAAAGCTAACACACTGTCACACAACAAACCATGAATTGGAATTAAAAAAATCCGTAATGGCACTCCGAGCATCGCGCCGAGTCAATACTGCGTCACGTCACGTGGAAAGAAGAAAAAAATTTGGGGTCACTTCGAAAAAATCCGTTCAAAAAGACTATTGGGTGCTTTCCCTTGCTGTAAGAACCAAAAACGGACCAGCGAGAGTCAGGAACAGGAAGAACTAACTTAGTATATTGCATTGTGGGTAGGGAGAAAAGTGAAAGTGAACGTACTAGACCTGGCGTTCAGCGGGCGCAATCGGCGCTTACGGGCTGCATGAGTTGACAAAATTTTGTCGAATTTGGCGTCTGTGTCCAAGAGAGGGTTAACCATTATGGCCATATGGCCTGGGAATGAACAAAGAAGAAGAAGACGGTGCAGAGACAAGTAAGGGGCACGCTGTTGTTTTCGCCACGTTTCAGGGAGACTGGTACAAGACGAAGGAAATCATGGAGAAGGGCCACGAGTGGATCCTCAAGGAGATCACCACATCCGGCTTGAGAGGCCGGGGAGGGGCCGGCTTCCCCACGGGCATGAAGTGGGGCTTCATGAACAAACCCTCCGACGGCAGGTAAGTCAAGTCAAGTCAAGTCAAAATGATCTTTTTTGAGGGTTAAACAGGCATCAGAACGGCCTGCGGATCCGCAGATTTCCGCGGTTTTGGTAGCCACTGGCCGCGGTTTTGGCATTGGCGGCACTGAGGCAGTGCGATCTTATTCTCAAATAGTATTGGAAACGAAAAATCGCGGCCATGTTTGTTTTTTCTTCCGAGTTTAGAGCTCTCTAGACTCTTACTTTCACTGTTTCAGAGTTTGTTTTGATGACAGTGATTGTGATTTGGGTTTTTAAATGAGTCGATTTAGAGGATATGATCGCGGGAGACTACGATGATGTGAGAACTTTGAACTTTTCCGCGAGAAATCGGGTAGCGAATGATCGCAATGATGCCGACTACGGACTAGAGTTTTGTGGGGTCCGACTCGATGTCGACTCCGAGTCATGGCGAGTGTTGTTCGTCCGCGGATTGGACTCTGGAGTATTCTGATGCCTGGTTAAAGAATAAGCTAACAAGGCTTTTTTTCATCCTATGATTGTCTAGTCAGTCCTTTCCGACAATGACTGATGTCCCGAGGAATGAAGACAGTTCCAATGTCAAAGGGTTCAGGATGTGGGGTGGGTACGAAGATGACTGATGAGTCCGATGCGGGCCTTGAAGGTTTTGTGACAGTGGGGACAGGAAAGAGAGTTGAGGGGAACTGTTGAATTGCTGGCACTGCTCATGCGATTTTTTCGCGCTTCTCGATGTGCCTGGGATGTCTCGATTCGGTAAGCCTCGAACTTCGCAGCTCCCTTGGTGACTGCACCACGCCGCCATGCTGGTTGGTTTGGGGGCCAAAGTTTCCCAGGAGGAAATGTTGATGTCAAGGTCTTTCAGGGACACTTTGAGGGTGTCCTTGAACTGTTTCTTTTGCAGACATGCCTACCATCACAGGTTATCCGTATTTGTTACGGAAATGTATTGATTTTGGCAGTGTGTTCCGAAAATACGGGAAAAATAAAAACATCAACAACAAAAAATTACGATGCCGGCTGGTGGTTTAGCATCTGCGAGAGAGAGAGAGGCGGGAAAGCAATGCCGAAAGCTTACGAAAGTCAGCCCCGAAGTTTTCCGAGAGAGCTTTTTAACCAATCGTCTTTTACCAAGGTCGAGCCCAAATTTGACCGGCTACGCACTTGGCAACTTCAAGCATCGGAGTGCGCGAATTCCATGAAGATGGATGCTGGACGGAGCTATGTTCCTGAAAATCATGCTCTGTTACTGATTTTGAGTGTGAGTGTTCCTGAAAAGCAAATTTGGGGGTAGGCATGTCTGCTTTTGCCCTCCATGGTTACGTGCACCAAACTGGAGTTCTCCAT
Organism: Phymorhynchus buccinoides; assembly: GCA_017654935.2. Lineage (NCBI taxonomy): Eukaryota > Metazoa > Mollusca > Gastropoda > Neogastropoda > Raphitomidae > Phymorhynchus > Phymorhynchus buccinoides. The sequence goes on from CM065711.1 coordinate 15,241,338, forward strand.
TGAACGACATGTCCCCCTGTCAGAGGTACAGACAAACCCCTATTTTACGACCCTCTGTTAAGCGACCACCTCTCATTTGAGACCGGATTTGTTGGCACAGATGCATTTTACTATGTAAACGACCTCTCTTAAACGACTTCCTCTAAAACGCGACTTACGACCGCCATTTTTTGTTGGTTTTTACGACCGTTGTTGTCGTCTGCATAGACTTCGAGCAAAGGGAAACAACCACGGTCAAGGGCCTGAAAGCGGAGTCGCTTCCCTTGTTGTAGAAAAGATGGCGGAAAGCGTAGGAAAAGCACGAAAACCACTGACTTTGAAAAAGAAAACCACTGACTTTGGACGAGAGTGGAGGTGATTAACAGAAGTCGGCGAAGTGAAACTGTAATACATCGATTGCACAATCCTATGGAGTTGGAAAGACCCAAATCCAGTTTTAATATGTCATTGTATGTGTGCATGAAGAAGAGAGTATGAACTGTGCTGAACTTTTTCTTTCTACGGCTGCCAGTGAAAACCTCCGTCATACGACCCCTCCAATTTACGACCGATTTTTCCGGACATTTTGGAAGTCTTAAAATAGAGGTTTGTCTGTACTGCCCCTCCCTGAACACCACATACACAATTCTTTACATAGTTTATCTTCCAAAATGACTACCAGATAGCAGAAGGGGCAGATGCTATTCTGGCGGGCTGGGCTATAATTTGTTTATAGCGGAGATGCCTTGCCCAGGCTACATCCCCACTCTCTCAGCCAGAGGGATTTGAGGACACAGCCGGGCGTTGGGGAAGGTCCCCAAAGGCCAACCCATCCCCTTTGGCTGCAGCACCAGAGATCCCTTGCCCAGGCTACATCCCCCACTCTCAGCCAGAGGGATTTGAGGACACAGCCGGGCGTTGGGGAAGGTCCCCAAAGGCCAACCCATCCCTTTGGCTGCAGCACCAGAGCCGGTGCAAGGGCCCCCTCGTTTAGAGAGTCATAGTCTTCTACAAGAGACTAAAGCTGTAGTGTGATTTTCCGTTACCGTATAAAATCAACAATTGTACAGCTCTCATGTTACTGTTGGCCCCCCTAATGTCAACCAATGATAAAAGCCTTTTGAGCAAAGGCCAAGGTAGGGAGTAATTAATAATGATATTAATGACAGTAGATGATGATAGTGATGATGATGATGATTATGATGAAGAAGATCACCACATCTGGCTTGAGAGGCTGCGGGGGGGGGGGGGCTGGCTTCGTGAACAAACCCTCCGGACGGCAGTCACAGGCGTAATGTTCTCATCCCTATCTGGTGCATTTAATATTAATAATAATAATAATGAGCATTTATATGCGCTTAATCTTAAACAAGCCCTAAGCGCTTACAATAATAAACAAATAAATGAATAACCCCCCACCCACCCACCCACCCACCCAAAAAAAAGCAGTAGAAAATATGAGAATGTCAAAAATTGCTTCGCATACACACACACACACGCGCGTGTGCGCACGCACACAAACGCGCACACACAAACAAAACACACACACACACAACACAACACATGCCCGCACAAACCACACACTGCACACAAACACACGCGCAGAGAAGGGACAAAAATTACTTTCCAAAAGAACAGAGCAGGCTACGATTTGAAGAGAGTGGTTTTGAGGGAAGACTTAAATGAAGAAAGGGAGTTGATTTGTACCATAGTGTTCAAGTGCTTCAGCTTGTTGGGATGATCATTGTTTTTCCCCTGCAGGCCAAAGTACCTGGTGGTGAACGCGGACGAGGGGGAGCCCGGGACCTGCAAGGACCGCGAGATCATGAGGCACGACCCCCACAAGCTGGTTGAGGGGTGTCTGGTGGCTGGGCGGTCCATGAACGCTTCTGCTGGTGAGTCTTTGTCATCATCATCATCATTGTCGTCATTGTCATCATCATTGTCATCATCATTATCATCATCATCATCATCATCATCATCATTATCATCATCATCATCATCATCGTCATCATCATTATCATCATCATCATCATGAGACACGACCCCCACAAGCTGGTTGAGGGGTGGCTGGGCGGTCCATGTACGCCTCTGCTGGTGAGTCTTTGTCATCATCATCATCATTGTCGTCGTAATCATCATCGTCATCATCATCATCATCATCATGAGACACGACCCCCACAAGCTGGTTGAGGGGTGTCTGGTGGCTGGGCGGTCCATGAATGTCTGTGCTGGTGAGTCATCGTCTTCATCATCATCATTGTCATTATCATCGCCTTTGTCATCATCGTCATCATCATTATCATCATCATCATCATGAGACACGACCCCCACAAGCTGGTTGAGGGGTGGCTGGGCGGTCCATGAATGCCTCTGCTGGTGAGTCTTTGTCATCATCATCATCATTGTCGTCGTAATCATCATCGTCATCATCATCATCATTATCATCATCATCATCATCGTCATGAGACACGACCCCCACAAGCTGGTTGAGGGATGTCTGGTGGCTGGGCGGTCCATGAATGTCTGTGCTGGTGAGTCATCGTCTTCATCATCATCATTGTCATGATCATCGCCGTTGTCATCATCGTTGTCATCGTCTTCATCATCATCAACATTGTCATCATCATCATCATCATCATCGTCGTTCTCTTCCTCTGCTGTTTCCTTTTCATAGTGATGCAGAACCCTTGTAACCTTGACGATGAATGTTTTGTTTCGTGGCTTTGAATGGTCGGGCCAGTGAGATGGATCTTCATTGATCATGTTTTGTTTGATTTTTTTTTAACCCTTTCACTGCCAGCCATCTTTGAACCAAACATTTCCATAAAATTTATTTGTTTACAGAAAAGATTTCATCTGCAATATTGTGGGATTTCTCTGTGACACATTTAGAATAGGGTCAGTCCTCACTGCCCAAATTTAAGAACACAATAATATTATTGAATAATAGACCCTGATTTCAAGAGTTTTAGTGACATGAGTGTTAAATCATTGTGGTGCAAAAATGCGACATTGGCGGTGAAAGGGTTAATGGTTTTTTTAAAGATTTTGTCAGTACAGTTCACATTTACCGTTTATATTTTTTTGCTATGTTGTTGTTGTTGTTGTCGTTCCTTGGCTTAAAGACTCCAGGGAGCAATTGAACACTATGGTACAAATGCACCAGCTAGGGATGAGAACATTACGCGTGTGACCGTTTTTGAATACCCCGCCATGTGAGCAGCCACACTCTGTCTTGGGGGAGGGGGGGGGGGGGGGGGGGGTGGCAATAGTGTTTAACTTTTCATAATGGTTTTCATGTATGTTAAATTCCCCCTCTGTTGCAGCCTACATCTACATCCGCGGAGAGTTCTACAACGAAGCTTCCAACCTTCAGATGGCTGTGAAGGAGGTAAGAGTTCTGGGCCTTGCTTTTCACTCTTGTCATGTCAGATGTGGGGGAACTATTTGTATTGAAAGACCCCCCGGTATCCCCACGGGGGTTAGGTAATGTAAGTCAAAACCGACACAAAGAGAAATTTGCTGTGTAAACAGCAGGAATGAGAAAAGGCGTTGCCAGGCGGCAGACAAGCCTTTACAGGGTTCATAGGGGCCTTACCAGTCCTTATAAGTCTTGACCAATTGAAATCTCCAAGTAAGGCCTTACAAGTGCTTACATTCACTTCAAGGTCCTTACAAGTCCTGACAGCTGCAAAAAACTGCCCTGAGCAGCAAGACCATACTCAAAATAGATCTCAGAAGCAGCACTTTTACACTTGAGAAACATCGCTCAGCACCTACTCCACCTTACCCCCCTCCCCCACCTTCCCGTTTCAACTGACCGCTTAGCAGACGAACGATGCACCACGAGTTGTCAAGATAAATTGGTCTGAAATCTCGTTCTTTATCCTGGTGTCGTTTTACGAGAAAACATGTATATCTGTGTCAGCCATAGTTTTTTCTATCTGCTTAGACATTGTTCACAATGCTGGGAAAGTGTTCCTTTCAAGATCGTTGGCTAAAAGATGGAGATTATCCTTAGGCCTACAGGTCCTTACAAGGTCCTTACTTGGGGATAGCTGAAAGCCCTGGGAACCCTGCTTTATTTTCCCCTCCTGCTGTACTACTCCGTCTAGTAATTGTTTTGGGGGAAAAAACATGACAGATACACAGGCACAGAGGGGGGAAAGTATACTCTGTTCCATATCTCTTTGGCCTTCCTACAGAAGAAATTACTCGCCTTCAGCGAGTTCAAAACAGTGCAGCCCGCCTCATACTGCGTAAGCGCAGGCGTGATCACGTCACGCCACTTCTGAAGGAGCTCCATTGGCTCCCTGTGCAGTTCCGCCTTCAGTACAAGCTGGCTGTCCTATCCTTCCGTCACTTTGAACAGACCCTTCCGCCTTACCTCTCCAGTGCTCTTCACACCTACACTCCTTCCCACTCACTCAGGTCCTCAAACACAAAACTTCTGAAAGTTCCAAAAACAAATCTAAAATCATTTGGTGACCGCAGTTTCAGTTTCAGTGCCCCTGCTGTTTGGAATTCCCTCCCAGTCGATCTCCGCCATGAACCAACTATCTCTACTTTCAAAGCTAAACTCAAGACACACTACTTTCAAAGCTCATTCGGTTTGTAAATGTTTCCTTCTTGATCTTGCACCTGGGTGAATGAATGGGTGACAATGTTTTGTGTGACTGCGGGTGTATCAGTGAATGGAAGCGCCTTGAGTGTAAAATAATTATAGAAAGGCGCTATAGAAATACTATCAATTATTATTTTTATTATTTTTATCTGTGAACTGTAGGAAGAAAAAAAAAATCTACCATATTTTTTTGACTATAGCAAAAAATTTGAATCCAAGTTCAGATTTTGTTACTATATTTTCTTACTAAATTAGTAGTATTATTATGAGGTGCAGGGGTTCTACTCTGGGAAAAAAAAAATCGCATTTACATAGTCCGAACAATGCGGTACTCTACCACTGTTCTGTGGCGCGCTTCTGGCTGCGACGCGCTCTCCAGGTGGGAGCAACCCGGATTTCACAAAGACGCCTCTGTGACTGTAAAACACCAAATACCAAAAGGAAAAACCACATGCAATGAAAATGTAACTTTGTTTCTCTCTCTCTCTCTCTCTCTCTCTCTCTCTCTCTCTCTCTCTCTCTCTCTCTCTCTCTCTCTCTCTCTCTCTCTCTCTCTCTCTCTCTCTCTCTCTCTGTCTCTCTCTCTGTCCTCTCTGTCTGTCTCTCTCTCTGTCTCTCTCTCTCTCTGTCTCTCTCTCTCTCTCTCTCATTCTGTCTCTCTGTCTCTCTCTCTCTCTCTCTCTCTCTCTCTCTCTCTTTCTCTCTCTCTCTCTGTGTGTAACAGGCCTACGACGCGGGACTGATCGGCAAAAACGCCTGTGGGTCTGGCTACGACTTTGACGTCTTTGTTCACCGTGGAGCCGGGGCCTACATCTGTGGCGAGGAGACGGTGAGTTAGCAACGTTGTGGGGGAAACCAATCGGCGTACAGAGTTTTCCTATGGCTCCCCCCCCACCTGCGTGCGCATCTTGACCCTTCCAACGGAAGTGTCGCCATCTTAGTCCTTATTTGTGTGTAAACAAAGTGAAAATGTTATCTAAATGTGTAAAGAAAACATCCAGATGTTATAAATACAGTTTAGATAAGTTTCGAATTGGAACAGCCAAATACGCAGCATCGATCTGGCATTTTTCAAACAAAGTTACTGACTAAGATGGCGGTCTCCCATAATATGGGCGCTCCTTGTGGCCGGATATGACGACACGTGGGTACCAGCCATATAAAGTCTATATACCCCTATATATGTGGAGGGAATGTTGGGGAGTGGGGTGATAGGGGTAGTAGATCAGAATGATTATAGTCAGTTGATAGAGGGAACAATGCAAGGGTGGGATGGGTTAGTTCTGTTCACTAGTATAGCATAGAAAGCTAGGGGTGAGCACTGAATGCGAAATTAGGTCATGATGTGAATGTGAGATCTTCTCATTTTAACTGAAGATAAACTTACCTGGCTTCACTCGATCATTGGAGTCCCCCGAGAAGAGTTGAATAAACTGAGATATTGGGAATACTGAAGGTGTTTTGTTTATCTTTCTTCGCTTTTTGTGCATCTAAAGTCTATATATATATATATATATAAACGTACAAAAATTGAAGAAGAAAAAACAGACACACCATTAAACTTTCCTCTTATATATAAAGTTTGCTTTAATAAAACTTTGTTTTCAATGTATAAGTTTGTGAATCTAAGAAAGAAACTCCATAACTTTACTTTTAACTTTACGATTTGTTCTGTGTTCTGAAAAGAATAAAATAAAATAATGCGCTGATTTACTTTTTCTCCCAATGGGGAAGATAGACAATGCCTATGCAAAGACAGCTGTTTCATCTTTGAGAAAACATATAAAGAAGTCTGGTCTACCGCTTCCCTATGTCTAAAACCTGAAGTAAAAACCTGTAATCTTCTTTCATTTCTCTTTTTGTTTATGTCTGTTTTGTTTGTGTGTATGGCTGGAGTGGTTTGCGAGTTTCTTGAATAATTCAAAATCGTTGCGATGTGAATGAGTTAAAGATATAATTTAAAGGTGCAGTCCGGCGGGTGAGCGATTGTTTTCGTTTTGCACCTCTGCGGTGGAACGGGTCTGGGGGGAAAGAAAATGGCGCCCATTCTAATGATAGGAAGCCATTTTCTTTCCCCCCAAACATGTTCCACCGCAGAGGTGCAAAACAAAAACAATCGCTCACCCGCCGGACTGCACCTTTAAACCCCGACTGGGGGTAATAAATACTAAGTAATTCGTGCTGCAAGCTGGTGTACCTCTTCTTTTTGGAAGCATTTAGTATGGTTTTATTTTATTTTATTTTTTAATTTCTCTCCCTAGGCTTTGATTGAATCTCTGGAAGGAAAGCAAGGCAAGCCGCGACTGAAGCCCCCGTTCCCTGCCGACATTGGAGTGTTTGGCTGTCCTACCACTGTGGCTAATGTGGAGACTGTGGCTGTGGCCCCTGTGAGTATGAATCATCATCATCATCATCATCATCATCATCAACTGAAGGCCCCGTTCCCTGCCGACATTGGAGTGTTTGGCTGTCCTACCACAGTGGCTAATGTGGAGACTGTGGCCGTGGCCCCTGTAAGTAGATTATCATCATCATCGTCATCGTTATCATCATCATCGTTATCGTCATCATCGACTGAAGCCCCCGTTCCCTGCCGACATTGGAGTGTTTGGCTGTCCTACCAACCTGGCTAATGTCATCATCATCATCGTTGTTATCATTATTGTCATCATCATCGTCGTCATCATCGACTGAAGCCCCCGTTCCCTGCCGACATTGGAGTGTTTGGCTGTCCTACCAACCTGGCTAATGTCATCATCATCATCGTTGTTATCATTATTGTCATCATCGTTATCATCATCATCGTCATCATTATCATCATCATCGTCATCATCATCGACTGAAGCCCCGTTCCCTGCCGACATTGGAGTGTTTGGGTGTCCTACCAACCTGGCTAATGTCATCATCATCATCGTTGTTATCATTATTGTCATCATCATCGACTGAAGCCCCCATTCCCTGCTGACATTGGAGTGTTTGGGTGTCCTACCAACCTGGCTAATGTCATCATCATCATCGTTGTTATCATTATTGTCATCATCATCGTCATCATCATCGACTGAAGCCCCCGTTCCCTGCCGACATTGGAGTGTTTGGCTGTCCTACCACCGTGGAGACTGTGGCCGTGGCCCCTGTGAGTATGAATCATCATCATCATCATTGTCATTATCATTATCGTCATCATCAACTGAAGCCCCCGTTCCCTGCCGACATTGGAGTGTTTGGCTGTCCTACCACCGTGGCTAATGTGGAGACTGTGGCCGTGGCCCCTGTGAGTATGAATCATCATCATCATCATCATCATCATCATCATCTTCAACTGAAGCCCCCGTTCCCTGCCGACATTGGAGTGTTTGGGTGTCCTACCAACCTGGCTAATGTCATCATCATCATCGTTGTTATCATTATTGTCATCATCATCGACTGAAGCCCCTGTTCCCTGCCGACATTGGAGTGTTTGGGTGTCCTACCAACCTGGCTAATGTCATCATCATCATCGTTGTTATCATTATTGTCATCATCATCGACTGAAGCCCCCATTCCCTGCTGACATTGGAGTGTTTGGGTGTTCTACCACCGTGGAGACTGTGGCCGTGGCCCCTGTAAGTATGAATCATCATCATCGTCGTCATCAAAATCATCTTCATCAACATCTAATGAAACGAAGAAACACACGCACACGCACACACACGCACACGCACACACACACACACACACACACTAAGAGAAAGAGAGAGGCTACAAGTAGCTAGCTTTGGGAGATTCAGAGAACATTGAAACGCGTCGTTTCAGCATAGAGAGAATGTTTTACTTTCGTCCGTGGTTATTTTGTAATAATTAATTATCTTTTCTTTTTTTTCTTCTTCTTTTTTTTCAGATTATCTGTCGTCGAGGAGGGGAGTGGTTTGCTGGCATGGGACGTGAGAGAAACAGGGGAACCAAGGTTGGTACCATGGAAGCTTTCTGGTTATAACTGTCTGATCCGAATGGTATTAGGTATTTTTTGGAGGTATTACGTACTTTATAGTCACAGAGGCGTCTCTGTGAAATTCGGGTTGCTCCCACTTGGAGAGCGCATCGCAGCCACAGGCGCGCCACCCATTTTTTTTTTTTTATGCGTTTTTTGTGTGACTGGGGGGGGGGGGGGGGGGGGGGTAAATTTTGACCAAATGACAACTTTTTCATTGACACTGGGATTAACGTGTGCTAAGTGCATGGGCACACTGGACCTCGGTTTATCGTCTCATCTGAAAGACTCCATGTTCAGAATGTAAGGCCTAGTGCAAAGTGAAAGGAAAAATCCCCTGTACCCAGGTTCGAACTCGGGTTTACTTGCCACATTACCTCTGCCATTGTACACGACATCAGTTTTGAAAAATAATAAAATGTCTTGACCCCCCCTTTCTATACTCGCAAACAGTTTAGTAACAAGATTTAAAACGAAAACATTGTTCACATCAGAGATAGGGGAATTTTCACTTCTTCTTCTGCGTTCCCAGGCCATATGGCCATAATGGGTAAGCTACGTATGTGTCCGATTTTCAGTTTTACTGGTCTCCCCGCTGCGTACAGCCGACATTCCGATTTCAGAGGAGCTCAAAGGAGAAAAATTATTTGGAGGATTTTTTTTTTTAAAAGGCAGGAGAATGGGCCAATAAGTCAGAAAGATAGTAGTAGATGATAGAAAGCAAAGGGAAAAGGCAGAGTCACAGAGAGTGGCTGATTAGGGGAAGTTTCAAGCACAGAACTTCCAGAAGGTGGGGGGAACTAGTTTTTTTTTGCGAAAGACCCCCTCGGTATCCCCACGGGGAGAGACTCGTGGAGGGGGGGGGGGGCGGGGTCGTCCAGCTCCCCATATGGAGGCATGAGGCATCTCAAAACTGAAAACCGGACACATATGTACCTTACCTATTATGGCCTGGGAACGCAGAAGAAGAAGAAGAAGAACGGTGTGGAAAAGCTTGTGCTTTATCCTCTTTGTTGATGTAGGCTGTTATTTTATGAAAAACGGCCTGTATCAAAACAAGCGCGGATTCTCAATCGTTTGTGGCGTGCGACAATTGAAAACGAAACATAATTTTAAAGAGCAGCCTCGATTTGAAGTGCGGTCTATTTTTACCACTGCAATCATTATATACACTGAGTCGCTTCCCCTGGCTTTTCAATAATTTTAATCTGTAAACCAGAATGTTATCTCTGCACCATTTCGTAACTTTTTAATATCTTTTGGAAAACATTTAAAACTATTTATCCTACTTATACTCATCGAAAGAAGCACCGCATACTCGTCGTGTCTGTTGCAGTGTCTGTATTACGTATGTTTATTATTTTGTACGCTTTAAAATGACGATTATGTGCGGGACTAATCTATTCTATCATCCTTACCATTCCACTACAAAGTGCATATTTGTACAAGATTAGCTTGGAAGACAGAAATAAAACCAAGAGTGTCTTACTACCACAACTCCCAATCCAGGTAACTTCCGGTTAAGCAGACTACTCACTTTCTTTCAAGCTAGCATGGAAGGCAGGTTTGTTTTTCTGTTTCTCCAGGAATTTTGTCTCCTGCTTTCAGCTTAATGAGTGTCTTTTGTTTTCCTTTGGTTTTCTTTGTGTTGCTTTGCTACTTGGGTAAGTTCGTTCGGCCCTCCCCCCTTTTTGGTTGTAATCTTTGTGAAGATTTCGGGCCTGTTGGTCAAAAGGTGGGCGTGGCTTCTGGCTTCGGGTTTCGCGTTATGGAATCTACTCCTTCTAAAGAAGGTTGTAGATTCTTCGGCGTTAGTTAGCAAACCTTCAAGTAGTTCAACTAAGGAACCTCAGCCTTCTCCTCCCAGGGATGACAAAGACCGTTTTCTAAAATCTAGTCCTTCAGAAAAGTCTTTGTCCAAGTCAAATCTCGGTCAAGAAGTTCGAGTAAGTCTCATTCTTCGCGTTCGGTTCAAGATACAAAGCAAGTGGTGTCGGAATTGCTGGCTCATTTGCGTTCTACGGGCGAATAGTCTTCGGCCATGCCGTTCTCCTTCTCCCAAGTGGATTCGGCTGGTTTGGTCCAGCACATTTCGGTGGATGATTCTCATGTTGTTGGGTGTTTTGGACGTTGACCCGGCCTTTTCGACGGTTGGTCTTCCACTCCAGGATTCGTTGTCCGTTGAAGATCTCTCACGGATGGAGCTGCAACCGGCATCCGGGTTTTTCCCGAACAAGGTCAGTACGGCTCTTCTAGCCAAGCTAGCTCCCGTACCCCATTGGTTCCTGGCGTTCATGATACCGCACGGGCACTTCCGGTTCTGGAAGAAGAAGCTGCGAAGAAACCGGTGGTGCTGTCCGACTTGTCTTACAGAGCTATAGACAACCGGGCGGTACCCACCGATGCCACCATTACGCCTGGTGATGCCGGCCGAAAAACGGACGATGCCGCTAATGGGGGTAGCTTCCCTGGCGACGGCAGCCTCGGTGCCTTAGGCACCGGGCCGGCATCCGCACCCGGAGTTCTCCGGAGCGGACCGGCCACGGCGACATGGTCTCGCGGGTCCACCACGGGCACGGCGGCTACGGCCTCTCCCGTGGGTGGTCCCTGGCGACGGCAGCCTCGGTGCCTTGGGCACCGGGCCGGCATCCGCACCCGGGGTTCTCCGGAGCGGACCGGCCACGGCAACATGGTCTCGCGGGTCCACCACGGGCACGTCGGCTACGGCCTCTCCCGTTGGTGGTCCCTGGCGACGGCAGCCTCGGTGCCTTAGGCACCGGGCCGGCATCCGCACCCGGGGTTCTCCGGAGCGGACCGGCCACGGCGACATGGTCTCGCGGGTCCACCACGGGCACGGCGGCTACGGCCTCTCCCGTGGGTGGTCCCTGGCGACGGCAGCCTCGGTGCCTTAGGCACCGGGCCGGCATCCGCACCCGGGGTTCTCCGGAGCGGACCGGCCACGGCGACATGGTCTCGCGGGTCCACCACGGTCACGGCGGCTACGGCCTCTCCCGTGGGTAGTCCCCAGGCCCAGGGCCGTACGACGGCGGGCAGTCAGTCCATGGGACGTTTGCCTCAGCCCGTACCGGTCACGCCCGTTACCGCTGGTATGGTTCTTCAGCGGACCTACTCTCACCAGGAGGTTATGGACCTTTTGTCGGGTTGTTCTTCCTTCGGTCAGTCAGCTCAACCAGCGGCGTCAGTTACGACTTCGGGTCACACGGTGGATTCTATGGAAGAGGTTTTTTTCAGATCCTTCTGTTTCTGTCATTCAAGGGTATCTGGCGGCCTTGCAGCCTTACTGCGCTCCTTCTTTCACGGTTGCAACCGAGAGTTGTTCAACCGTACCCTTGTTGTCTTCCTTCTGAACGAATTTTTGCGGGGGCAACGGCCCCGGCTTCGCCGTTCTTTCGAATGATGTCTGTTCTGGCAGGCATGGTTTCTTCTGATTACAACCATGAGTTGTTCAACCAGTTGTCTCGTTCACCCGTTCCAGTAATCCTTTTTGGTCTGGTTCCGTCCCGATCGAACTATACTGTCCGGCTAACATGATCTTCCATGCCCAGCCGTCAGCTCAGTTGTTTGACTGGGTGGCGTTGAAATGGGTTAAGTCTACGTCACGTTTGCACACTGTTTCGCCTTTTGTCTACATGTTTTCCTTTTCGGTGGGGACATTTCCGCGTCATCTGGTTAGATTTGACGTCATGCGATAGCAACTATGTTGCTCTTTCGGTCTGTCCCTACGTCAGAGGTAGTTTTTTATTTTTACCTTCCAACGGTCTTAGCATGTAGAGTTGGTTACGAAGTGCAGTCGCACATTCGTACCGTGGCTTCTCAGTTTGCTAGTTCAGAGGTTGAATCTGCTGTTTTGCGGATTCTCATCTTAATCATTTAGTACTAGCTGTCTCTTCCCGTCATCGATCCTTTGCTTGCCCATTCTGAACAAGTCTTGTCCAAATGTGGGCCATTTTGTTTTTGACTCAGACTCGCCACTTCGATTTTTCTGGTTCGAAAGGGCGTAGCAGCGTGTGGTGGCCCGGTCCGGCCACTCATAGTCCGTTTTGTATCGGCCTTGGCTGCTCTAGGTGACTCCATGCGGAGTTTGTCATCTCCTGGCTGCTTTTCCAGGATGTTGTCTCGGTGGAGTCCACTCAGGTTCTGCCCCAGGATGATGCTTTCGGTACCCTTCTGTCTCGTGGGTGCCGATTGTCTTTTCTCCGCCTGCAGATCCTCTTCGCTTTCAGATCTTGGACGCAGAGGTCAAGTCCCTTCTGGACAAGGGTGCTGTGATTCCAGTACCCAACCCAGGCCCGGGTTTCTACTCGCGCATGTTCACTGTACCAAAGAAGAACTGTGAGTTCCGTCCAGTGCTGGACTTGTCTCCTCTCAATGCTTTTCTGCGCCCCATGGCGTTCAGAATGGAGATGGCTGCTTCGGTTCACAACTTCATCCAGCCGGGGGATTGGGCGACTTCCATAGACCTCAAGGATGCCTTTTTCCATATTTCGATCCACCCAGATCGAAGGCATCTCTTGAGGTTCGTATGGGGGAACACGACTTATCAGTTCGTAGCCCTTCCCTCCGGGCTCTCTCTGGCCCCTTGGATTTTCACCATGGTGGTCAGGGAGTTCGTCGGCGTGGCCGGGTCCAGAGGGATCCGGCTCAAGGTGTACCTGGACGGCTGGCTCACCTCGGCTCAGTCCAGGGACCGGTGCCAGGAACACACTTCGGAGCTCCAGGACCTGTCCGTCCAGGTTGGTTTTCAACATGAACGTCAAAAAGTCGGATTAGACTCCGGCCCAGGAATTCAAATTTCTGGGGATGGTCTTCAATACCCAGACGTTCACGGTCTGTCCGTCTCCGGATCAGATCCAGTCCATTCAGTCCTTTCGGGAAAGTGTTCTGTTGGCAGGTTCAGCAACGGTTCGTCAACTTCTCAAGTTGCTGGGCATCATGGAGTCTTTGGCAGACCTCTTGCCTCTGGGACGTCTGCACAGGCGTCCGTTACAACGAAAGTGTGCGGAACTCAGGGTTTCTCATCTTCCTCTGGAATCTCAGATTGTTTTGGGCTCGTGGTTTCGTGGCTCAGTTCTCCAGTGGTTGGATCTGGTTTGGCTGGGGTCCTCTGTTCCCAGTCGGCCTCTCCACCATCAAGAATTCCTTTTCACGGATGCATCAAAGGAAGGTTGGGGGGCTCATCTGGACCGGTGAGAGGTTTCGGGGTTGTGGTCCAAGCAGATTCGTCTCTCCACATCAATTTTCTGGAGATGGAGGCGGTTTCGCTCGCGCTCAAAGCGCTACTTCCCCTGCTACGAGGCAAGTGGGTCACAGTTTGTGGCGACAACTCCACTTGCCTCTCGTACCTTCGGCGTCAGGGGGGCACGAAATCGTCTTCACTCTCCAGGAAGGCAGAGGAGATCCTGCTTTGGACTGCACAGAATTCCATTCTTCTAACCGTGGAGTTCTTTCCCGGGAAGTTGAATGTTCTCGCCGACCAGCTGGGCCGTTCCAACCAGGTGATTGCAACGGAGTGGACTCTCGTCCATCAGGTCCTTCAACCCATTTGGTCAATGTGGGGAAACCCACACATCGACTTGTTTGCAACTCGCTTCAGCCGGCGTCTTCCGCTTTTCGTCTCCCCGTTGGCAGATCCCTTGGCATGGGCAAGAAATGCCTTCAGTCTCCAGTGGACGGGTCTGTGGGCCTACGCCTACCCATCCACAGCTCTTCTTCCAAAGGTGTTGGAAAGGTGTGCTCGGGAGCGTCCTGCTCTGATCCTCATAGCGTCAGGATGGGAAACTGTCCGTTGTTCCCCGAGCTGTTAGCTCTCACCCACGTTCCGGGTGTTCCCCTCCAGTTGTCACCAAGTCACTTGTTCAACCGCGGACAGGCGTTCCACATCGAAATCCTGCCGTCCTTCACCTGACCGCTTGGCTACTTTGCGGTCAGGATTGCGGTCACAGGGTCTGAAAGGTGAAACCATTGAAGTGATTCTTCAATCCCGTCGTCAAAGCATGAATACCTTGTATTCCTTGCGTTGGACCTCTTGGTTCAATTTCTGTTCAATGAGTCTTTTTCTCCTTTGCACCCGACTGGTGCTCAGTTTGTTTTCTTTTCGTCTCATTTGCATAATGAGAAGGGCCTCTTGGACCAAACTTGTCAGGTTATAAGTCGGCAGTTAGCACTATTTCGATTGCTACTGGTCGTCAACCTTCCTTTGCTTCTTCTGTCTTGGTTTCCCATTTTTTGGATGGTTTGCGTAATAAGTCGATTCGCCCAACCATCAGACTTCCGCTATGGGACGTTTTTTCTTGTGCTTCACTTTCTCAGGTCAGAATGTGAACCGCTTTCTTCGTTATCTTTTAAGCTTCTTTCTGTTATAACGCTTTTCCTCGTTAGTCTTGCCTTAGCGAGACGTGTGAGTGGTATCCACGCTCTTAGTGGTTTAGTTAATGATTATGAATTCGCGGAGGATGGTTCCTCGATCTCCCTGGCTTTTCTACCGGAATTCCGTGCGAAAAATCAATCGGCTCAGCAAGCTTCTCCGTTGGTTGTTATCGAAAGTCTCTCTAACATCCTCGCTCCGGACGATGAGGAAAATGTCTGTGTCCGGTTCGCTGTTTGCGGGCATATCTCCTTCGTTCAGTCTCGTTCCGTAGCCAGAAACGCCGCCTTTTCATTTCTTTGAATTCCAACTATTCAAATGATATCCGTAAGGCCACTTTGGCTCGCTGGTTAGTCGAGTTGATTCGACTAGCCTACTCCCACGCCGATCGTTCTGCGCCCCCAGGTATACGGGCTCACGAAGTTAGGGCTATTAGCACCTCACTAGTCTTGGTCAGGGGTGTTCCAGTCCCTTCCTTATGTCCTCCGCCTTCTGGAAGTCGGAGACTACATTTACCTCTTTCTGCCTGCGCGAGTTTTCTACTCTCCGGCAGGACAACACGTTTGGCATTCGACGTGCTGTGTTGTCCTCCAAGACGGTGTCCTTTTGAGGTTTGACTTATTGTCTGTTTGTTTTTATAGACTTATGTCTTTTGGGGGATATGTAAACATGATTTGCTGTTTTACCTTCTTATTTTAGATGGTATGTGTGTGTTTATGTGGTATCTCTGTCATGGTTTGTTCCATGGTTCTCAGAGTAGTGCTTAACCATTACCCACCTCCTTGTTGGTAATCATGCACTTTGTAGTGGAATGGTAAGGATGATAGAATAGATTGAGGAATTTTTATTAATTCTACTATCTATTTTATCTATATACTTACCATTCCACTACATTTAATTGACCCACCCACCTCCCTCCTAATGGTTTTTGAACGTGTACCTTCCCTTTTTATTAGATGCTTGCTTTCAAGAAAGTGAGTAGTCTGCTTAACCGGAAGTTACCTGGATTGGGAGTTGTGGTAGTAAGACACTCTTGGTTTTATTTCTGTCTTCCAAGCTAATCTTGTACAAATATGCACTTTGTAGTGGAATGGTAAGTATATAGATAAAATAGATAGTAGAATTAATAAAAATTCCTCAATGATGTTCCTGTCAAGCTAGAAAGAAAGGGCGAGGAGGCCAGGATTCGAACCCGGGTCACTCACGCTGCAGTCACGCATTACATTTGGCAGGCGAACGTCTTAACCACTCTGCCACCTTTCTTAGTAACCGCCGCCGACTAGAAGAAATTTACCCTTTCACCGCCAGCCATTTCTCAGCCCAATTTTTTAGTGTAATTTATCTGGATAAAGAAAAGTTAGCGTCTGCAATACTAAGAATCTGCCTATGATATGTATTAAATAAGGCCTTTCCTTATCTCCCAACATTAACCCTTTCACCGCCAATGTCGCATTTTTGCACCACAATGATTTAACACCCGTGTTAGTAAAAGTCTTGAAATCAGGGTCTGTTATTCAATGATATTGTGTTCCTACATTTGGGTAGTAAGGATTGACCCTATTCTAAATGTGTCACAGAGAAATCCCACAATATTGCAGACGAAATCTTTTTCTGTAGCCAAGTAAGTGTAATGGAAATCTTTGGCTCAAAGATGGCTGGCTGTGAAAGGGTTAACAACATTAGGTCATTGGATAACAGTTGCTAATTTCAAGCCTTTTAGTGACATGGGTGTTCAATTAGTGTGGTGCAGACCTGCCTACTGCTACGATTTGGCCGTAGCAGCTACGAAAAATAAAGCTTTGCTACGGAGCTACGGCAACCTTAACGTTGCTACGGAAAAAACAAATTGCCGCCGCATTTTATTTTTGCTTATGCCGTTCCCGGTTTTGTCGGTTTCTAAGAGCAGACGCCGTGTCACGCGCGATGACCTAGTCACTTCCGTTTTTATGAAAGTGACTGCGCATGCGTTCTTATTACTTTCTCTGAAAAAAATGGCGGACTCCAGCAGCAGTAGCGATTCGGGAGATGTTTCAAACGAAGAAAAACGAACCCAAACCAGAAAACGAAAATCATCTGGCACACCATCTTGTTCTAAGAAAAAACATCGGCCTGCCGCACAAGTTTTTTAAAATAGCTTACACGGAGGAGTGGCCTTGCATCGTCAGAAGTTGACTCAGTGCGAACCATGCTCGCTGCAGTGCAACCTCTGCCATGCGGACTTCTCTGTGAATCATGGCGGTAGAGACGATTGCCGTCAACACGTTCAATCGGCGAAACATATTAAGCAGTGCGTTTCGGCTCAGGAAGAGAACAAATCGATTGCCGTTGTTTGTGGATGCTACGGAAAAATTTGCCATGCTACTGAAAATTGATGGCTGGGCTACTGATTGGGAAAATTCCAAGTAGGCAGGTCTGGTGGTGCAAAAATGCGACGTCGGCTGTGAAAGGGTTAAAGGTTGTACGTTTTGTGGGGTTTACTTATGGGTGTTTTGGGGTGGGTTTTTTTTAACAGTTGTTCAACATCTCGGGCCATGTCAACAACCCGACCACCGTGGAAGAGGAAATGTCGATCCCTCTGCGGGAGCTGATCGAGAGACACTCGGGGGGGGTGATCGGAGGGTGGGACAACCTCCTGGCTGTTATCCCTGGGGGGTCCTCCACCCCCCTCATCCCCAAGAGGTTGGTTGGTCCGGTCGGTCCGACTGTCATGTTTGATGCGTTTTATTTTTTGGATCAAAACACATGCACGTGCACAAATATATATCAACAATTAATCAATCTCCATCGTTTGATACACATAGTTGTAGGATTCACTCAAGCTTTATTCAAATAACGAACCTTGAAAGCCTTGAACTGCTGTGGCCCATTGATTAACTCCGTAAAATAATTATAGACCTGGCGCCCCTGTCGAATCAGCTGTATACTTTTTTAAGTTCTGTGAAAAGAATAAAATAAAGGCAAAATTTTGTGCTGGTTCACTTTTTGTCCCAATGGGGGACAGACAGTGTATGAGCATGGTACATAGAGAGATCTCTTTCGAATTATGGAATTCTCGTCAGTATGTATATCTGCTAACAAACACTGTCTTGTGGATCAACCCTAACAGGAAGACAACCAATACAAGAATGGTGTCTTCTCTGCACTAGGCCGAAAAGTCCACAATGATGCGTAGCAGATCTATAATTACCGTATTTTCCGGACAGGGTTCCCACTGTCCTTACAGGTGCTTATAGGTTTTTATATTTGTGGATGGGCCTCATAAGGCCTTATAGGTGCTTATGTTTAACCTATCGGTCCTTACAGAAAGTACTTAGGTCCTTATGGATAACAAAAAGTCATCATTTTTTTGTAAAGGACGAAAAAAAATCCGAAGTGACATAGATTTTGACCGCATTTGCGTCCAGTCGCGTTCAGAATGAAGTGGAAGTGGAGCAGACGACATAACAAGGGAGGTAAGTCACCGAACTCGCTCAATGAGCCTGACCAGAAGTAACCGGTCGACAACGTTGCCGCGCTCTCATGAAGAAAGCAAGATGCCGGGAAAATGCTCTTTCCAAGATCGCTGGTTAAAAGACGGTGATTATATTAAGTACTGGATTAGGACAGACAAAGATCCCAGGAAGGCGCAATGTTTTGTGTGCGCTATATCACTGAACTTGGCATCAATGGGCACAGATTTTTAGAGAATTTTCTTTAGGCTCCAGACGGTTTACGTCCTTATGAGAAGTGAAATGGTGCTTATAAGGTCCTTATATTGTAAAAGATCTGAAGGGTGGGAACCCTGTATTAGGTATTCTATGGTCACAGAGTTGTCTCTGTGAAATTCGGGTTGCTCCCACCTGGAGAGCGCGTCTCAACCAGAGGCGCACCACCCAATTTTTTTTTTGTCTTATTTTTTTGGGCATGCAATTTTTGTGTGACTGAAGGAAGGGGGGAGGGGGGTAAATTTTGGCCAAATGACAACTTTTTTGTTGCCACTGGGTTTAACATGTGCTAATTGCATGGGCACACGGGACCTCGGTTTATCGTCTCATCCGAAAGACTCCACGTTCAGACCATTAAGGCCTTGTGCAAAGTGCAGGCATCAGAATTGTCAGAGGACTAAGAATTTCTGACAGAGGATTGGCTTCTTTTGCCAGAGGTTTTGCCTTTTTTTCAGTGTCACCCTTTGTGTTAGATAGCATTTTGAAGTGATTTATCGCTATATAAAGCCTTTTTGTTGGTGTTGGGAACTGATTTCGATGTTGTCCCTCTTCAGTCTGGGGCCTTGATGGCCCTTGTACCTCTGATTTCAGACGATTGGACTTCCATGACTATTCTGATGCCTGATTAAGTGAGCGGAAAAATCCCCTGTACCCAGGTTCGATCTCCGGGTTTATTTCTTCTTCTTCTTCTGCGTTCCCAGGCCATATGGCCATAATGGGTAAGGTACATATGTGTCCGGTTTTCAGTATTCACTGGTCTCCCCGCTGCGCGCAGCCGACACATTCCGATTTCGGAGGAGCTCAAGGGAGAAAAGTTATTTGGAAGATTTCTTTTGAAAAAAGGCAGGAGAATGGGCCAACAAGTCAGAAAGATAGTAGATGATAGAAAGCAAAGGGAAAAGGCAGAGTCAAAGAGAGTGGCGATTAGAGGAAGTTACAAGCACAGAACTTCCAGAAGGTGGGGGGAACTATTTTTTATGAAAGACCCCCCGGTATCCCCACGGGGACGGGTTTATTTGACACAAGGCGAACCACATTACCACTGTGCCACTCTACTAACCCCTCTGCCTTTTGTTTTCCCCATCGCAGTGTGTGTGATGACGTGCTCATGGATTTCGATGCCTTGGTCCAAGCTCAGACTGGCCTGGGGACGGCGGCGCTGATCGTCATGAACAAGAACTGCGACATCGTGCGATGCATTTCGCGACTCATCGACTTCTACAAGCACGAGAGCTGTGGACAGGTATGCATACCTGCCAACCCTCCCGGTAAATCCGGGAGTTTCCGGTCACCTTTCCCAGAATTCACGTGAAACTCCCGGATTTAGAAATTTCCAGCTTAGATGACCTCAGAAACAAGTGTTATGAAACCCCAAAAACCGAAACTGGGTTTCAGGAAGCTTCGCGGAGCAGAGTTCGTACTGCGCATGTCGGAAGCGGGGGCTACTTCCTCCTGCAATCCTTTGTTTGGCAGTCTTTAGGCCTGTCTCACGCCGCCATTGCATTTTTGCTGGTGGTAAACTTTAACTTAGAATGACTTCAGTGAGCCTCCTGAGGGCTAGTTTTCACATTTAAAAGAAAAAAGTTTCCGTAAAGGTAAAGATGCCCCCCCCCCCCCCCCCCCCCCCTGCATTTCTCGGTTAATTCCATTTTTCCGTTTTTTTGCCTTTCTTACCAAACATAAAGCTGTATTTTATGAACCTTTTCAGCGAATTATCTTTTTGGAATAATAACCCTAACCCTAACCCTAACTCTACCCCCCCCCCTATAAGACGGAAAAACGTAATGAACCACGACTGTGACAAATGCTGCGGTGTACTGCACTACATTGTTTAGTGGGAGGGGGGGAGGGGGGGGGGGGGGGGGGGTTCCTATTAGATAATGGCCTTTATCATGACTGCAATTAATTATTGAACAAAGATAATTAGCTGAAAATGTTCATAAAATACAGCTTCATGTTTGGTAAGAAAGGCAAAAACGGAAAAATGGAATTAACAGAGAAATGTGGGGGGGGCACATCTTTACCTTTACCAAAGTTTCTCCCCCCTCCAGGATTTTGTTTGGGAAAAGTTGGCAGCTATGGCGTATGGTTGGGTGGTTTTTGCTTGTTGATTTATTGTTTATTTTTGTAGGTACAGTGGAACCTCCCTTATAAGACTCCCTCCCATATAAGACCTACTTCTCTGAGACATTGCCCTTCTTTGTAAGTATTAAAATTACCTCCCATTAAGACCCCTCCCTTTAAGACCTCATTTTGGATGATTTTTGAAGGTCTTATAAGGGGGGGTCCACTGTAGTAGGTACTTTATAGTCACAGAGGCGTCTCTGTGAAATTCGGGTTGCTCCCACCTGGAGAGCGCGTCGCAGCCAGAGGCGCGCCACCCAAGGTTTTTTTTTTTGGGGGGTTTGCATGCGATTTTTGTGTGACTGATAAGGAAGGAAAGGGGGGGTGGGGTAACATTTTGACCAAAAGACAACTTTTTCGTTGCCACTATCGTTGCCGCGTATGCTAAGTGCATGGGCACACGGGACCTCGGTTTATCGTCTCATCCGAAAGACTCCATGTTCAGACCCTGTAAGGCCTAGTGCAGAGTGAGAGGAAAAATACCCTGTACCCAGGTTCGAACTCGGGTTTACTTGACACGAAGCGAACGCTGGAGGGGGGGGGGGGGGGGGGGGATAGATATTTTGGGAGGGGTGTGGGTGTTATAGATTTTCTAAGATTTTTATTCCTTGTTTAATTTTGCACTGATTCTTCTTATTCTTCTGTGTTCCCAGGCCATGATATGGCCATAATGGGTAAGGTGCATGTATGTCCGGTTTTCAGTTTTTCACTGGTCTCCCCGGCTAGCATACCCCAGCCGACACATTCCGATTTCGGAGGAGCTCAAAGGAGAAAAATTATTTGGAAGACTTTTTTTCTTTTCTTTTTTAAAGGGCAGGAGAATGGGCCAACAATAAGTCAGAAAGATAGTAGATGAT
Organism: Phymorhynchus buccinoides; assembly: GCA_017654935.2. Lineage (NCBI taxonomy): Eukaryota > Metazoa > Mollusca > Gastropoda > Neogastropoda > Raphitomidae > Phymorhynchus > Phymorhynchus buccinoides. The sequence goes on from CM065711.1 coordinate 15,262,981, forward strand.
AGAAAGCAAAGGGGAAAAGGCAGAGTCAAAGAGAGCGGCAGATTAGAGGAAGTCACAAGCACAGAACTTCCAGAAGGTGGGGGAACTATTTCTACGAAAGACCCCCGCCCCCCCCGGTATCCCCACGGGGAGCACTGATTCAGGTTTGGCATCATCATCGCCATCATCTTCACAGGTCACTGCAGTGGAAGGAACAAGACGTACCTGCGTTAGTACTCACAAAATCCCCCCCCCCCCCCGGTATCCCCACAGGGAGCACTGATTCAGGTTTGGCATCATCATCGCCATCATCTTCACAGGTCACTGCAGTGGAAGGAACAAGACGTACCTGCGTTAGTACTCACAAAATCCCCCCCCCCCCGGTATCCCCACAGGGAGCACTGATTCAGGTTTGGCATCATCATCGCCATCATCTTCACAGGTCACTGCAGTGGAAGGAACAAGACGTACCTGCGTTAGTACTCACAAAATCCCCCACCCCACCCTCCCCCGGTATCCCCACGGGGGGGGGGGGGGGTGTCTTCCGTACAAATAGTTCCCCCACCTTCTGGAAGTTCTGTGCTTGTAACTTCCTCTAAATCTGTCTCTCTTTGACTCTTGCCTTTGTGTCATCTACCATTCTCCTGCCTTTTAAATGATAAAATTATGCACCCATGAATGTAAGAGAAGGGGGGGTGGGGGCACATCTTTACATTTACCGATTTCTGTTGAAGCCCCGGTAGTTTTTGCCTACCCCCCTACCCCACCCCAGGGGTGCATGTGGGTGTGCCTGAAGCCTGAATTCAGGCAATCTGATGCTGCTTCAGGCAGCTGAGTGCCTGAAGAAAGGGCTCTTTAACATGATATCATTCTTTTGTGCATTAGGTTTCGGCAAGAAAGTTCAGGCAAAAGTTTTGGTCACTGCATGTACCCATACCACCACCACCACCCCACCACCATGGGCTGATTGATCTTGACGTCTCTGTCTTTGCTTCTGGTTTCACTGCACGCACCCATACCACCACCACCACCCCACCACCATGGGCTGATTGATCTTGACGTCTCTGTCTTTGGTTCTGGTTTCAGTGCACGCCGTGTTGTCTGGAGGGAGTCACATGGATGATGATGAACATCATGCACAGATTGATCTTGACGTCTCTGTCTTTGGTTCTGGTTTCAGTGTACGCCGTGTTGTCTGGAGGGAGTCACCTTGGTGATGAACATCATGCACAGATTGATCTTGACGTCTCTGTCTTTGCTTCTGGTTTCACTGTACGCCGTGTTGTCTGGAGGGAGTCACCTTGGTGATGAACATCATGCACAGATTGATCTTGACGTCTCTGTCTTTGGTTCTGGTTTCACTGCACGCCGTGTTGTCTGGAGGGAGTCACCTTGGTGATGAACATCATGCACAGATTGATCTTGACGTCTCTGTCTTTGCTTCTGGTTTCAGTGTACGCCGTGTCGGGAGGGAGTCACCTGGATGATGAACATCATGCACAGATTGATCTTGACGTCTCTGTCTTTGCTTCTGGTTTCAGTGCACGCCGTGTCGGGAGGGAGTCACCTGGATGATGAACATCATGCACAGATTTAGTGAGCGACCATTTTGTTTCCTATCTTTTTCATCCTCGTTTAAAAAATAAAAAAAGACGTTGGGCCGTGTACACACATAAGCGGATATTCCATGTGGAAAACCTGTGCGCAATCCATAAATAAGTGAAACAAAGAAGGGAAAAGATTTGCGCACGTGTCCAAATTTTCCCTATTATATGCGTAAACTTTTATCCTTCTTTCTTCCACTTAGGGTTTTCCGTACGGAACTTACGCGTCTAATGTGAACCCGGCCGTATTGTTTTGCTTACTTAATTATTTATTTATTTATTGCAAGCACGAACTGGGACCAGACTACCTCCAGATAGGTAGTGGGGCGACCATCCCCAACCCAGTAATAATAATAATAAAGAATATTTATATAGCGCGCATTCTAGGTGTACTACTCATGGCGCTTTACACAAACTAAGAATCGCCCCACATACAAAATTACAGACATATCAAATATACTCAAGACGCGCTCGCATACCCACCCTCACCCTCACGCTGTGACATATATTATAAAAACATGCATCTTCGCATAACACACAAACGGGTCCACACACACACACACGTACGCGTCACCCAGTAGGTAGCAGGTGGCGGATATCGACTCAGCCTTCAGATATGGAGGCTAGCAGCGACATAAGCCATGCTCGACAGGACGAATAAGCTGCTCCGGACCAACTGGCTGGTGTACCTAGGCTCCCTTGCCTCGCAGGACGGGGCGGGGCAACAGGCGGCACTGTTGCCTCCACTGAAAATACCAGTGAAATTCCCCATATGTCCTATGACGGGTACGTCAAATGCGGGTAAGAGCCGCATCAAAAGCTCTAGCTACGGGGTGGGATCCTCGGTAAACAATCCCCCCTGCGCTCACAGGGTTGGACTCTTCAGTCTTGAGCTAAGGGAGAAGCCCCCCTACAGAAAACTTGATCCAGCCTGCCGAAGACGGAGTGTGTCAGCTATTTTGCAGACTGGAGATACATCAGGGCACACACGCATCAACGATTATTACATCGACCGCTGAAGAAGAAGAAGAAGCAAGCACGAATAGGATTGTCAGTTGGCGTTTTCATGCAGGGCTCGTGCAGTCTTTGAGGGTCTTTGATTGAAAGTCTTTGAGAAATGTGAAATGGTTTGTGAAAAAGTCATGGTTGCCTTAAAAAAAAAAAAAGTTATTGATGCCTTAAACATTTCTTTGTTTGCATCCAGAATTCATAAAGAAGCAATTTAATTTCACTGGGGTTTTTTTCTATATCCGCGGTTTGACGATCTAGTGCTGTCCGTCTAGCAGACGTCCTTGATTTGTCGAGAGTTACTTCCCATCTCTATGTTTGGACCTTTTGGCAACGCAGGTGCAACTTGGGTTATTATGATGGAAGCAATCGTCATCAAATATTTATTTATTTATTAAGACAACTTTTATAGCGCCTAATCTTTAAGCTCTAAGTGGGGGGTTTTTTTTTTTCAGTTTATAAACTTTAACTCATTCGCATCGCAGCGATTTTGAATTGAAAAAAAAAATCACAAATCGCTCCAGCCATACCCACAAACAAAACATACATAAACAAAGGGAGAAACGCACTTTACGTTCAGTTTCTGACCCTCGATCTCTCCAGATCCCTAGGTATAAGCTTTCAACTGTTGGTCGGCACTCTTTTGCTGTCTCAGGACCGACATCTTGGAACAAAGTTCCTCTTTCCCTCCGTCAGCGACCGACCCTCTCTGCTTTCAAATCTAACCTCAAAACCCACCTGTCCCCCCCGTCATTGAGGCTCCGCTCTCTTTCTCTTGTCTATCTTGCCTTTAGCTCTGTTTCTGCTGTATACCATTTATGTCGTCCGTGTGTGTTCGCTTTGTATTGCATTTTAGTTTGAATGCGTTATGAATGCTAACGTGTGTGTGCGCTTTGATTTGATTTCTATCAAGATTCAGCGCCGTATAAATACCGTATGTTGTTGTTGTTGTAGCATCGGGCAACGCGCAGGCAGATGAAATCGACATGCTATATGAGCTGAGCAAGCAGATCGAGGGACACACCACCTGTATCATATCTGTGTTTCTGTCTGTGTAGCATCGGGCAACGTGCAGGCAGATGAAATCGACATGCTGTATGAGCTGAGCAAGCAGATCGAGGGACTCACCATCTGTATCATGTCTGTGTAGCGTCGGGCAACGCGCAGGCGGATGAAATCGACATGCTGTATGAGCTGAGCAAGCAGATCGAGGGACACACCACCTGTATCATGTCTGTGTTTCTGTCTGTGTAGCGTCGGGCAACGCGCAGGCGGATGAAATCGACATGCTGTATGAGCTGAGCAAGCAGATCGAGGGACACACCACCTGTATCATGTCTGTGTTTCTGTCTGTGTAGCGTCGGGCAACGCGCAGGCGGATGAAATCGACATGCTATATGAGCTGAGCAAGCAGATCGAGGGACACACCTCCTGTCTCATGTCTGTGTTTCTGTCTGTGTAGCGTCGGGCAACGCGCAGGCGGATGAAATCGACATGCTGTATGAACTGAGCAAGCAGATCGAGGGACACACCACCTGTATCATGTCTGTGTTTCTGTCTGTGTAGCGTCGGGCAACGCGCAGGCGGATGAAATCGACATGCTGTATGAGCTGAGCAAGCAGATCGAGGGACACACCACCTGTATCATGTCTGTGTTTCTGTCTGTGTAGCGTCGGGCAACGCGCAGGCGGATGAAATCGACATGCTATATGAGCTGAGCAAGCAGATCGAGGGACACACCACCTGTATCATGTCTGTGTTTCTGTCTGTGTAGCATCGGGCAATGCACAGGCGGATGAAATCGACATGCTGTATGAACTGAGCAAGCAGATAGAGGGACACACCATCTGTATCATATCTGTGTTTCTGTCTGTGTAGCATCGGGCAACGTGCAGGCAGATGAAATCGACATGCTGTATGAGCTGAGCAAGCAGATCGAGGGACACACCATCTGCGCGCTAGGGGACGGAGCCGCCTGGCCAGTGCAGGTGAGAAGAAATGAGAATGAAGGGGCGCGTCACAGGGCTGGCCAAACATGAAGAATTTAACTCGCCTTCCGGGCGAGTAACTGAAACATTTTACTCGCCCAAACACATTTTCACTAGCGCGAAGAAAACACACACACACACACAGACCTGTTTACCCTCCTGGTTTTGCCGGAATTATCTCGTGAATTTGCAAACATTCTGGGTAAACGCTGAAAATCCCGGGATTTAAAAAAACCATCTATTATTTGTTTCCGTTTGTATGAAAAGACGCAAGGGTTGTAGTTTTACGCCAAACATGTCGTCTGGCAAGCGCCAGAAATCTTCGACCAACGACAGCAGTGATAGGTTGAAACGGCCAAAAGTGAAGCAGAAGTTTTCTCAAAAGTATTTGATGAAAGTGCCAGGAATAACAAGTTCGCGTTTGGGAGACGAGCATGCACACTGCAAGTACTGCAAGGTGGACTTCAAAATTTCGCATGGCGGCATAAGCGACATTGCGATGTGAATTCTGTTGTTTTTTCTTCTCAAATTCCGTGTTTTTCTGTGGCAAATTCCAGGTTGTTCATTATACGGGTAAACAGGTCTGGATACACCCACAGGGGAGAGGGGAGGGGAGAGAGGGAAAGGAGAGAGAGGAAGAGAAAGAGTGGAAAAGAAAGAAAGGAGAGAAGTCAAGAGAAAAATGAGGTGGGGGGGGGGGGGGAAGAGAGAGAGAGAAGGGGAGGAGGAAATTGAGGAGGCTGCCTTTCCTTTCTTTTGAGTACCAGTGTTGGCCTGTTGTATCTTAGCAGACAGCTGAGCTTGCTTTGATAGTGGGTTGGAAGGGACAGATGGTGTAGAGAGACTCAGTACAAACAAACCCCTATTTTACGACCCTCTGTTAAGCGACTACCTCTCATTTGAGACCGGATTTGTTGGCACAGATGCATTTTACTATGTAAACGACCTGTCTTAAACGACTTCCTCTAAAACGCGACTTACGACCGCCATTTTGTTGGTTTTTATGACCGTTGCTGTCGTCTGCATAGACTTCGAGCAAAGGGAAACAACCACGGTCAAGGGCCTGAAAGCGGAGTCGCTTCCCTTGTTGTAGAAAAGATGGCGGAGAGCGTAGGAAAAGCACGAAAACCACTGACTTTGAAAAAGAAAACCACTGACTTTGGACGAGAGTGGAGGTGATTAACAGAAGTTGGCAAAGTGAAACTGTAATACATCGATTGCACAATCCTATGGAGTTGGAAAGACCCAAATCCAGTTTTAATATGTCATTGTATGTGTGCATGAAGAAGAGAGTATGAACTGTGCTGAATTTTTTTCTTTCTACGGCTGCCAGTGAAAACCTCCGTCATACGACCCCTCCAATTTACGACCGATTTTTCTGGACATTTTGGAAGTCTTAAAATAGAGATTTGTCTGTAGTAAAGAAACTGGGTCATACAGTACTGAAATTTACAATTGCCCATCGGGCATCAAAATTGTCAGAGGAATAAGAATTCTGACAGAGGACTGGCTTCTACTATCAGAGGTTTTGCCTTTTTTTATTCAGGTTTATTTTTGGCTAAATATCATTTTAAAGCGATTTCCCACTGAGCCTTTTCAGTCATGTTGGGAACTGATTTCAGCGTTGTCCCTCAACAGCCTGGTGGCTTTTTTACCAGCGGTGTTCAGAGGATTGGACTTCAAACTATTCTGATGCCTGCTAGTGACTTTTGAAATCTACTCGCCCACACATTTTTATACTAGCCAATGGCTACCAGGGCCTGTATTCACGTTGAGATAGCATGAGACTTAGCATGATGCTAACCTTAGAAGCTCTTCCAATGTTCTATAGGATTTAATAGGACTTTTGGAAGAGCTTCCAAGTTAGCATCATGCTAAGTCTTATTAGAGGACCAAGCAACTTCCAAGTTGAAACTGTTTACGTTTTTTCTTGACAGGGCTTGATTCGTCACTTCCGTCCAGAGCTGGAGAGGAGGATGAAGGAGCACGAGGAGAAGAAAGCTGCCTCCGCTTGAAAGACGGAAAAAGCGAGAGAGAAAAAATAAACCTGAGTGAAACAAGAATGGAGTGAAGTGGTGAATAGACGATTTTCGGGAAAAAATAGGGGAGAGCATTTCGTGAAAATTAGAGTTGTTTACCTCCATTACTCGGTCAAATACCATTGCAACAATGGCGTCGAAGCTTGAAACCGCAGGATGCTAGTCAGCGACTTGCAAACATTTTTTTGGAAAAAATTAGGGGTGGCCAGTGGCCACAAACTGATAAAACTTGCAAAATGTGATGTAAAAATATAAATGACATCAATTTTTAGAATGACGCACAGTGTTCTAAGTGCTGTATGTCTGCTCAAACACACGAGTCGAGAGGCTACGAGAGCTGATGGTAGAGTGACTTCCCCTGTTTGACCGATTGAATTAGGCAAGATCACTCCCACACACCATGAAATTACTCCCCCTAAATATTTTGCGGCAATATTAACATTTCTTCCCCTCAACCCAAAACGGTACAAGTGCAGTTGTAGTGCACGCGCACTATAAGTTCACTTGCGACAAGTGCAGTGGTAGTGCACGCGCACTATAACTTCACTTGCGCTCCAAGTGTCAAGTGTACTATCCGGGACAGAAAATATTGGTGTGTTTTTTAACAGAAAACGTGATATTTTCATTCTTCAAATCCCCTATAGAGACAGCACTTTTTCCGTCTAAAATGGTTCAGATAGTGTTGTGAGGGGAAGAAATGTTAATATTACCTATTTGGCATAGTTGTGTTTTAAAATGTAGAATCCACGACTGGTTATCGAGAATTGTGTAATGAAAGAATTGCAAAGACCTGATTGATAAAGAGTTACAAAGACTTGTAAGTTTTTTGTAATGTTATTTCATGCATTGTGACGGGATTTAACGTGCACACAAATCTCATCGTTGGTAACATGAGCTTTCAATGATTCAGACTGTGGTTTTTGTTTGTTTGTTGTTTGCTAAGTTTGTGAATTAGGTTTACAAACACGTTAGCATGAAAGTCAAACTGTTTGTTACAAAATCCTGGGTTTTGTTTATTTATTTAAGAAAATTTACATAGCGCTTCACCTTTACGCTCTAAGCGCGTAAAGTGTTCATGTTTATGTGGGGTGTTTTTTTCTGTCTTTAGGTTTTGGATGGTTTGGTTGTAGTACCATGTAAGCGTTGGATGATTTGGATTCTTTTCACAGTACTTGCTATGCACATATTGCTAGTTTTATCAAAAGTGAATTGGCTACAATTGAAAATGTTTTTACATCTTCTGTTCTGTCAGCAAAAGGAGTCTAATTCCACATTATCAAAGACAATATTTCTTTCAGTTCAGAGCAGTTGAATGTAGCTAAGCATGTCTTAGGATAGCTAAGCATGTCTTAAGATGTCACCCATGAAATGTCAAAGAATAAACCCTTTTTGAAGCTTCTTCGCTTTCCTACACTAGTTCTAAGATAGAAAGATAATTTGAAAAGATTCTCCTTGTTTGTGTTTTGTTTGTTTGTGAGCGTAGGTACACACAACGTAATGTTTCCGTACCGAAACGCCGTAAATAAGGAAAACAAAGAAGGGGAAAAAACAAGCGGACGCGTTTGCAGAAACGCATGCGCTTATTGTTTCCCTTCTTTCTTTTACTTAATCCAGGGTTCCCACAAGTCCTGGAAAACTTGAAAAGTCCTGGAAAACTAGCAAGGCCTTTTCCAGGGCTTGAAAAGTGCTGGAAAAACGGCACAGGCCCTAAAGCTCCTGGAAAAGTCCTGGAATTTTCTTAATTTGCTTACCAGATTCTCAACTTTCAAGCAAGCAAAACCAACACTCGATCTCTTTGAAAATATATATATAGTAAAACTGAAAGTTAGCACTTGTTTGGTTTTTTTAATTCAGACTTTTGACCGCCTGATATTGTGACAGCCGATGACCCTGCTACTGCATGTGGACTTTTGGTGTTTGCAGGTTTTGTAGTTTCAAGTAATTAGAATAGTTCAATATTAGCACACCTCTTACCGTAATGCTTATTATAAATTATTACAAGCAGTATTTTCAGTCCTTGAAATTTACCAGCATGATCCTGGAATAGTCCTGGAAAAGTCCTTGAAGTTTTCTTTGAGAGATCTGTGGGAACCCTGTTAATCACGGGGTTTACCTTACAGAAACAGTTAGTTTGTGTATGTGCGCTTAATGTTAAAGTTGTTTGTTGGCTAACGTGAAAGAGTACCCACTTGAGGTCATCTTCTGTGGTTTTATTTAAGATTCCCACTTGAGGTCATCTTCTGTGGTTTTATCTAAATTTCCCACTTGAGGTCATCTTCTGTGGTTTCGTGGTTTCGTTCACTGCTACTCTGAAAGAATGGAATGACACAATACATTTGTAAAGGAAGCTATGACTGTGACCGTGTTTGTTTTCTTATTTATAGAGAGACAGAGAGAGAGAGAACACACGAACACGAACACAAACACAATTTTTTTATTGAGGGAAAACAGATAAGCTACAAAGCGTCTTTTCACTTTGCCCTCATAAAAAATGGAAACTAAATAAAAAATATTAATCAAACGGAAAGAAACGTGAGAAAAGATCAAGCAAAAATGTAACTATAAAGAGCATTCAAACACATGATGTACATGGAATTCTGATCGCTTCTCTGCCTTTTGGCTAAGACAGTGATTCAGGAACATAAATTTTTGTTTATACCCTGGTTGGTTTGTTCAGCCCGTCGTACATGGCGAAAGCCGATACGCGACGTTGAACTGAACTTCCATGATGTGCGTACAAAGCAAATGTGCTTGACCATTTTCTCAGATTGGGTCTTAACAGGTCTCTCTTCAATTTTATAATTAAACTAGCAGCTACCCCCCGCGATTGCTACGCCCTGCGCTTGCTTCGCTTTGCGGCAGCTTTTCCCCCGGCACAGGTCTTTAGAATAGCAGTTGCCAGAATAGCGCTTCAAAATGTCTCCCACTGTAGTCCATGTTTACGGAGCCCCCCCGGCTCTCACTCTCACTGTGCTACTGGCACTTCAACATGTCTCCCACTGTAGTCCATGTTTACAGAGCCCCCTCAGCTCTCACTCTCACTGTGCTATTGGCCCTTCAAAATGTCTCCCACTGTAGTCCATGTTTACAGAGCCCCCTCAGCTCTCACTCTCACTGTGCTATTGGCCCTTCAAAATGTCTCCCACTGTAGTCCATGTTTACGGAGCCCCCCCGGCTCTCACTCTCACTGTGCTATTGGCCCTTCAACATGTCTCCCACTGTAGTCCATGTTTACAGAGCCCCCTCAGCTCTCACTCTCACTGTGCTACTGGCCCTTCAACATGTCTCCCACTGTAGTCCATGTTTACAGAGCCCCCTCAGCTCTCACTCTCACTGTGCTACTGGCCCTTCAACATGTCTCCCACTGTAGTCCATGTTTACAGAGCCCCCTCAGCTCTCACTCTCACTGTGCTATTGGCCCTTCAACATGTCTCCCACTGTAGTCCATGTTTACAGAGCCCCCTCAGCTCTCACTCTCACTGTGCTATTGGCCCTTCAAAATGTCTCCCACTGTAGTCCATGTTTACGGAGCCCCCCCGGCTCTCACTCTCACTGTGCTACTGGCCCTTCAACATGTCTCCCACTGTAGTCCATGTTTACAGAGCCCCCTCGGCTCTCACTCTCACTGTGCTATTGGCCCTTCATAATGTCTCCCACTGTAGTCCATGTTTACAGAGCCCCCTCAGCTCTCACTCTCACTGTGCTATTGGCCCTTCAACATGTCTCCCACTGTAGTCCATGTTTACAGAGCCCCCTCGGCTCTCACTCTCACTGTGCTATTGGCCCGGATTCAAAATGTCTTCCACTGAATTCCCATGGTTAAGGTTAACTCTTTCACTACGTAGCACGCACATAAAACTTGGTAGAGGCTTCCTCCGTTCAGTACGCAGCACACATTTATGTGTGGTGACTTTGACTATGAACTGTGCACGTCTAAGTATGGCCAAAGGGTGATAAACTTCTTTAACTATATCCAGAAATCGGTTATCTGTCTTCTGAGTGCTTTCCCTTGAGCAAAACTAGGCTAAATTGGTCAATCAGTTTTTGAAAAGACTAACTGAAAGTGCGGCCAATAATGGCTACGAGCCAAAAAGCACTATCAGAACATGATTATGTTTGTATTCCTGCATTTCTGGTGTGAAAATGCAGAAAAAAAATAGTATTTTTTTTTTTTTTAAATTGATGATGTAGCCAGAGATCCAACAACACCAAACACTTGCACTGGTTATGAAAACAAAGTAAGGGAAAGACAAGTAGAGATGATAGATTACACATCTGTATTGTTACACATTCTGGACATTACTGGTGTTGCACTGTCCCCGGGGCATTGCCTCCAGGATCGTTCCCATCATCTTTATATCTACTAGTGTCCCATTATGTGTCTGTTCCAGACCAGAGGACGTTAACCCTTTCACCGCCAGCCATATTTCAGCCCAAAATGTCCATTACATTTACCTGGGTAGAGAACAAAATCCATCTGCAGTATTGGGGATTCTTCTGTGACATATATATAAAATAAGGTCTATCCTTACTTCCCAAAACCAAGACAATGGGGTCTTTGGGTAATAGACCCCCATTCGATGCCTTTTAGTGACATAGGTGTTAAATCACTGTGGTGCTAAAATGCGACTTTGGCAGTGAAAGGGTTAACATATTTCCATCCACCTCCAAGTAGAGATGCGTCCATAAGGGTCTCTGACCGATTGGACGCTAATCTCACCTTCTCTAGTGGAGATGAAAATTGTTGATTTTACTATGTCTGCAGGGATTATTCTTAGCACCGGTCATCAGTCATTGACTGATAAAATTTTGAAATGACCTATTGTTTTTGCAGGAAAGAGGTCATATGACTTATTATGTTTACTTCGTGTATGTTAGCAACTTTAAGGATTTTGATGTGCACCGCAACTGATTTCCATAGTGATCAGATTGACATAGGTGAAACAATAGACTGTACAAATAATTGGATGGAAGTTCAGTTTAACGTCGCGTATCGGCTTTCGCCATGTACGACGGGCTGAACAAACCAACCAGGGTATAAACAAAAATTTATGTTCCTGAATCACTGTCCCAGCCAAAAGGCCGAGAGGCGATCAGATTCTTTTAAAAAAAAAAAATTGCCCTGTTATCACTTTATATTGCAAAGTACTGTATTGACTTTTCTCATGAAAAACAAAATGAATATCAAGAAATATAACAGAAAACAAAACAACACTTTACTCGTGTCATTCTTTGGACATGCAGTCTGTGAAACTATGTGACTGATTGCAGCAGAGTGTCCTAGAAAACAGTTTTCTCATGTCATTCTTTGGACATGCAGTCTGTGAAACTATGTGACTGATTGCAGCAGAGTGTCCTAGACAACACTTTACTCGTGTCATTCTTTGGACATGCAGTCTGTGAAACTATGTGACTGATTGCAGCAGAGTGTCCTAGACAACACTTTTCTCATGTCATTCTTTGGACATGCAGTCTGTGAAACTATGTGACTGATTGCAACAGAGTGTCCTAGACAACACTTTTCTCATGTCATTCTTTGGACATGCAGTCTGTGAAACTATGTGACTGATTGCAACAGAGTGTCCTAGACAACACTTTTCTCATGTCATTCTTTGGACATGCAGTCTGTGAAACTATGTGACTGATTGCAACAGAGTGTCCTAGAAAACAGTTTTCTCATGCCATTCTTTGAACATGCAGTCTGTGAAACTATGTGACTGATTGCAACAGAGTGTCCTAGACAACACTTTTCTCATGTCATTCTTTGGACATGCAGTCTGTGAAACTATGTGACTGATTGCAACAGAGTGTCCTAGAAAACAGTTTTTGTTGCACTGAAGTTGTATTTCCTTTCTTCTTTTTGTTTGTGGCTCAAGCCACAAACCTATAACTCACTTTGTCGGTCGGTCTGTCTGTCTGTCGGTCCAAAATTGTCGCACATTTTGACAAAATTGTCGCACTTCAAATCGAGGCTACACTTCAAATTGAGGCCGCTCTTTAAAATGATGTATTTTAAAAGCGTACAAAATAATAAACATACGTAATACAGACACTACAACAGACACGACGAGTATGCGGTGCTTCTTTCGATGAGTATAAGTAGGATACATAGTTTTAAATGTTTTCCAAAAGATATAAAAAGTTACGAAATGGTGCAGAGATAACATTCTGGTTTACAGATTAAAATTATTGAAAAGCCAGGGGAGGTGACTCATGATTGGAGTGGTAAAAATAGACCGTGCCACAAACTATTGCGATTTCGCGCTTGTTTTTTTACATTATCGATGAATTTATGACTTACCGGTCTATGAAAATGACCTATTGTATTTTCATGGAACTGGTCAAATGACCTATGATGTCCTGTGACAAGATTGATCCCTGTGTCTGTTGTGAAAAGCTTCTGGGAATTAGTACGGGTGAAAGAGTTGAACATCTGTGCATCGGAAGCCCCCAAACACACACACAGGGTTCATAGGGGCCTTACCAGTCCTTATAAGTCTTGACCAATTGAAATCTCCAAGTAAGGCCTTACAAGTGCTTACATTCACTTCAAGGTCCTTACAAGTCCTGACAGCTGCCAAAAACTGCCCTGAGCAGCAAGACCATACTCAAAATAGATTGCAGAAGCAGCACTTTTACACTTGAGAAACATCGCTCAGCACCTACTCCACCTTACCCCCCTCCCCCACCTTCCCGTTTCAACTGACCGCTTAGCAGACGAACGATGCACCGCGAGTTGTCAAGAGAAATTGGACTGAAATCTCGTTCTTTATCCTGGTGCCGTTTTTGCGAGAGAAAAACGCGTATATCTGTGTCAGCCATAGTTTTTGTATCTGCTTAGACATTGTTCACAATGCTGGGAAAGTGTTCCTTTCAAGATCGTTGGCTAAAAGATGGAGATTATCCTTACGCCTACAGGTCCTTACAAGGTCCTTACTTGGGGATAGCTGAAAGCCCTGGGAACCCTGACACAGATCAGTACTTAACACTTCAGTTCCGACCATCCCTTTACAACACAAACGTTCAGTCAGCAGAACGCTCCTACATCGAGCCAGAACCCATGGCGCTGTAGAAGAAAGCACGCAAGATCAAAACAGCATTAAAGGGGCACCCTGACGGATGAGTTTTTTTGCAAGAAACAACGTCAAGATCACCAGGAAAACACCCGTTGCAGAGATCGCAACACTCACTTTGCGCTGGTTTCCTAGAAATCAAACTGTCAAAATGACCTATTGTATTTTCATGGAACTGGTCAAATGACCTATGATGTCCTGTGACAAGATTGATCCCTGTGTCTGTTGTGAAAAGCTTCTGGGAATTAGTACGGGTGAAAGAGTTGAACATCTGTGCATCGGAAGCCCCCAAACACACACAGATCAGTACTTAACCAGGCATGGGAATTGTCAGTCTTTTGGCTGATTTCAGCTTTTTGGATGGTCCTCTTCAGTCTTTTTTTGCAAGTTTCAGCTTTTTTGATGGTCCAAGAGGACATTTATGAGATTAAAAAAAAGAAGCCCAATGAGTAAAACTTAAGTTATTGGTTATAAATGAATGGAAAATGAACTAAATATATCAGTCTTATCTCTAATACTGTTTTTAAGGCTTAGATAACAGAAGAAGCTTCATTTTCTGGGGGCTGTATCCCAACACACACGGTTTTCAGTTGTTTTTTTATTCCTTGTTCCTATGCCTGCTTCCAGACCCCAATTTTCAGTCTTTTTTGTCTTCTCTAATTCCCATGCCTGTTAACACTTCAGTTCCGACCATCCCTTTACAACACAAACGTTCAGTCAGCAGAACGCTCCTACATCGAGCCAGAACCCATGGCGCTGTAGAAGAAAGCGGACAACATGAAGAACGCAAGATCAAAACAACATTAAAGGGGCACCCTCACTGATGAGTTTTTTGCAAGAAACACGTCGAGATCACCAGGAAAACACCCGTTACAGATATCGCAACACTCACTTTGCTCTGCCGGGTTTCCTAGAAATCAAACTGTCAAATCGGCGATTCCTCTTTGGCGGAGGTGCTGGAAGTCAAATTCTTTCAGTGAAAGAGAAGGCCACCTCTTTTCTAATGGCCGCCTGAGTTCAGACCAAATCGTTTGCACGAAATTTCCGCAATTACAAGCCTTTTTATTTATTTTATTTTAAATTTTATACAGTTTACCTGAAGGAGTTTCGCTCACAACAAAGGAAATAGCTCCACATTTTTTTTTTACTGCACTACAAAGAAGAAAAAGCTTCAACCACAATGAGTGGCCTCCACTCACCCCATCCAAAATGGCTTCTCTCTCCGGCATCTCCGCCAAGGAGAAATCGCCGTTTTGACGGTTTGATTTATAGGAAACCAGAGCAAAGTGAGTGTTCTGATCCTTGAAAAGGCTGTCTTTCTGGTGATCTCGACGTGTTTCTTTCAAAAACTCATCCATCAGGATGTCCCTTTAAGGGCCCACGGTTATCCCCCCTGGATCTTCAACGCTCCTTCTTCTTCGATTGCTCAGTTTCCTGTCAATTATGAGCGCAGATGCGTCATGCTGCCTAAGAAAAAGGCCTGGGCAGCAAGTCCGACTTCGGCTGGAGGAAATCTTTTTGAAAGTGTTTCCTGAAAAAAAGGGCAGCAGAATGAATGGACCGGTAAGGCAAATATTAAGATAGTCGATGACAGTAAGCAAAGGGAAAAGGCAGAGTCAAAGAGAGTGACAGATTAGAGGAAGTTACAAGCACAGAACTTCCAGAAGGTGGGGGGACTATTTATACAAAAGATCCCCACGGGGGTAGGGTACTACTTCAATCATATCTTATAGTCTAGGCGATAGACTTTGCAAAAACAGAAGGAGGTTGGTTTTTTATATATATTAAGTTTTTCAGCGGATTTTAAATCTTTAATATGTCCTTGTTTCAAATCCGTCGGAGGCCAAGTTTAAAATAGTGGGCAACTTTCAGTAGAAAGCGATCTTTGTAGGTACCATGGCTTGTTTTCACATTCGCCTCCATAGCCTAAATTTAGCTCATAAGGACAATGACGTCACTTGGATCAGGCCAAAGATATGACGCGCAGGGGTACCTGGTATATAAAAACTAAAACTCAAGTTCAAACTCTTTTATTATGTCGTAAAATCATCTTAGAAACTATGGACACAAGAACACTAAATAAAGACAAACTACGCATAGCATGGCAACATGTTGATGTAGCCTTGGTGTTCTAGCCTATGTCAAAGAATGGTGTCCCGTCAAGAAATGGACCACATTATACTATCCAAACATGGTATCAAACATATCGCCCCGTTAGGGCTCACAGCAAATTTGAAGCGATTCGGTCGAAAAACGGCGGAGTTATAAGGCCCGTTTCGTGTTTCAGACACACACACAGACACACGGACGGACAGTTGGCTTTTTACTATATGATGTATTTATGCAAATTAATCTTACTGTTTTCTGGATACGCGGCATACAGGTGGCGCTAATTTTCCCCTTGTGGCTGACTGTGTTGTAAGAAACACTACTAAAAGGTTTCAGTGAATGAATGACGTATGAATAAGATGACGTAAGAATGAAATGACGAAATTGTGACTGAAATGGCCTACTCTCTCTGTGGTGTCATGAATGAATGACGTATGGATAAGATGACGTAAGAATGAAATGACGAAATTGTGACTGAAATGGCCTACTCTCTCTGTGGTGTCATGAATGAATGACGTATGGATAAGATGACGTAAGAATGAAATGACGAAATTGTGAATGAACTGACCTACTGAATGAATGAAAAATGGTGTTTTACGTCCTCTCGGTCTGGAACAGACACATATATGGGACATTTGTAGATACAAAGATGGTGGGAACAATACTGGAGGCAATGCCCGGAGGCAATGCAACACCAGTAAAGTCCCGATTTTTTTTAGCAATACAGATCGGTGTAGCGGTAGCCACGCCTCGGTTAAACCTCATCGGCTATGGTACCGCCACAAGTACATGCACATTTTTGTTTATCTCTCAGTAGGTGTACTCTCTCTGTGATTGATCGTGCTAGCATACTATGGGGGACTCCCAGTGGTGCAAGACATTTATTGAAACATATACAAGTTTATTTATGTTTGTGAAAAATATGTCGCTAAAACGTTTGCATTGTTAATATAGATCTATAATGATTATTTTAAACATATTCATTTCTTAGTAACTACTAAAATCGCGCTACTAAAAGAACAAATCTCACAAAACTGTCAACAAAACAGTATTAAGGGACATAACTCTTGGCATGAGTCCCGTGCGAAAATAGGGGTGGGGTTGAAAAAGTGTATGGGGTTCAGTAACAAGCACGGAGACATACTGGTTTTTTTAAATCTTTATTATGCAGAGTATATATTATTTCATCTATTATTAAAAAAAAACTAGAATTATTTCATCATTGAGGTTTTTTCTACAGGCATTTGAACAATAACATTTAGGGAAATTTGTGTCAGTACAACAACAATTTTCCAAAATTTTCTATTGACTAAATTGAATTTTTTAAAACTTTGACATAGATTCTAGTACGAACTAGGTTGTAGTATTAGGCAAATTTTATTGAAAGTTGTAAGTCACTTTAGTGTATGAAATAAATCCAGTTTTCAGTAGACCTGATTTTACTCAAAAATTGCCAAACCCCCCACATTTGGACCATGAATTACAAGAAAAGTAGCACGGTGACCCCAATTTTGTTTTCTTCCAGTTTTGACCTTAGGAGTATGTGTAGATTCTATGACCGAAATCTTAATCATTTATCATCGTGGGAAGTAAATGGCGCGTATCCCCTTAAAGAATAGTGCATTTAACTAAAGGGCTATGTTTATTAGTCTTAAATGTTTGTGTGTGTGTGTGTGTGTGTGTGTGTGTGTGTGTGTGTGTGTGTGCGTGCGCGTGCGTGTGCGTGCGCGCGCGCGTGTGTGTGTGCTCCTGTTAACTTTCATTGTTTCCATGTTATCTACGTGTACCTAGCTATTGTTTGTGTAGAACTGTCTTCTTCAATGTATGTTGTGTAACTGACCAGTTAATGAAATGGTTGTATTATTTATTCTGTATTTTATGCACAAGCTGGGCAACAAATTTCTTCTGTTTGAAGACAATAAATTGATTTGATTTGATTTGATTTGTGTGTGTGTGTCCTCACTCGTGATATTCTGTGCCTCAGCTCTCTCAGTGTTTTTCGTTATGTGTGTGTGTGTGTGTGTGTGTGTGTGTGTGTGTGTGTGTCGGTCTCTCTCTCTCTCTCTCTCTCTCTCTCTCTCTCTCTCTCTCTCTCTCTCTCTCTCTCTCTCTCTCTCTCTCTCTCTCTCTCTCTCTCTCTCTCTCTCTCTCTCTCTCTCTGTGTCATTTCGAACAATCAAATTTATTTCACCCTAGCTAATCAGTCTGGATTTAGAAAACATCATTCTTGCCACTCCGTCCTCACAAATCTAATCGATAAATGGCTTTCCAATATAAATAATAACGTTATCACTGGTGCACTCTTTACTAATTGATAGATTTTGCCAAAGCATTTGATGTGATTGATCATGTAGAGTGGCACAGTGGTATCGCGTTCGCTTCGTGTCAAGTAAACCCGAGTTCGAACCTGGGTACAGGGGATTTTTTCCTCTCATTCTGCACTAGGCCTTAACGGTCTGAACGTGGAGTCTTTCGGATGAGACGATAAACCGAGGTCCCGTGTGCCCATGCACTTAGCATACGTTAAACCCTGTGGCAACGAAAAAGCTGTCATTTGGTAAAAATTTACCCCCCTCCCTCATCAGTGGCAAAAATCGCATGCAAAAAATAAAAATAAAAAAATAAATAAAATTAGGTGGCGCGCCTCTGGCAGCGACGCGCTCTCCAGGTGGGAGCAACCCGAATTTTACAGAGGCGCCTCTGTGACTATAAAGTACCTAATACCTAATATATGTAATGTGCTATTATTAAAAAAACCTCAAATTGTATGGTCTTTCTAGTAGCACTCTAGATTTTATATCCTCTTTCTTAGATAACAGATATCAGCTTGTTTTGAATAATAATAAAACATCTTTTCTCCTTCCGCTTAAGCATGGTGTTCCCCAAGGGTCAGTCATTGGCCCCATTCTTTTTTCAATATATATAAATGACTTACCCCTATATATACAATCTCTCTGTGATATGTTTGCAGACGACTCAACTCTCCATTCAAGCCATTCAAAAGTAGAAAACATAGTTCAAGTTTTACACAAAAAAGTATCAGTCAATTAACCACATGGTCAGAGCTAAATCACATGAGTTTAAACCCAAATAAAACTAAATTTATGCTTGTAACCACCAGACAGAAACGACAAAATGTCCCTAGTTATCCTTCATTATATATTAATGGTAACAACATTGAAGAAGTAGATTCACACAAAGTGCTAGGGATAGTTATTGACAAACATTTATCATGGTCTCCCGAAGTGAAAGTGTTTGTAAAATGGTTTCTAAAAAGATATTTCTTCTGTCTAAGATCAAACATTTCCTAAATATGGACTCCTGCAAAGTATTCTTCTATGCTTACATTGCATCCCATATAAATTATTCATTTTCATTCTGGGATTCAGCTAGTGAACACTACATAGTCTTTATAGACGTGCGCTCAAATTGGTTCTACTAAAATCGTCAACTCTATGTAATTCTGACTACATATTACTAGATATTCTCCCGCTTAAACTTAAATTAAGATTTAATAAAGCCGTTTTTATGTCTAAAATCATGTCAGGATGCGCCCCCAATCTCTTACTGAAAAATTTCAATTCAATACAAAACGTCTTCCACACAAACTAATGCTACCTCTTCCAAGATTGGACATTTTTAAAAAATAATAATTTATACAGTCTGCATTATTCTGGAGGTCTCTTCTGGAATGAAATTTCGTCCCAATGGTCAACCTATGGCGATATTTTTCACGCCAGAGGGCAGTCAATGCACTAGGGGCTTATCACGCGATTTTCTTACTTGGGCGTAGTGAGAGAGAGAGTGATGGTAGGACTACTCACTGTCTCTCTCTCTTTCTTTATCCCCAA
This sequence comes from Phymorhynchus buccinoides, assembly GCA_017654935.2. Taxonomy (NCBI): domain Eukaryota; kingdom Metazoa; phylum Mollusca; class Gastropoda; order Neogastropoda; family Raphitomidae; genus Phymorhynchus; species Phymorhynchus buccinoides. The sequence continues at coordinate 15,282,632 of CM065711.1, forward strand.
CTAATGATAGAGAGGATTAGCCCCACACGAGCGTCATGCCCTCTGGCGTGAGAAAAATCGCACTAAGTCTCTCATTGAATGTTCATAATTGTTTGAGCAATTTTAAAAGATATTTATCATCATTTGCTTATGAACGAATATGTTAAATCATGACGTTAATGTGTATGTGTGTGCTGCATGCCTATGTGTTTTATATTACTAGCTTGGTTGATGTTTGATATACTTCATGGTTCTTTCTGTCTATGTTTGTTTATGTGCCTGTCTGACTGTCCGTCTGTCTGTCCGTTTGTCTGTCTTTCCATCTTTTTTCCCCCTCTCCGTCTGTCTGTCTGGGTTCTTTCTCTATAATTTGTTTGAAATTGAGATTTACTTGTAATTGATTTTCCACCTAGTGATGAATCGATTTTATCTTATGATATCTTAAAAATATTTGTTATGGCTTTTGTTGTTGTTCCTTTTTGTTTTTGTATTTTGTAGATTTTGTTTCCTTATTGATTTTGCCTTTTGCATTGTATTTTTGAGGGCCGGATGAAAAAAAGCCGGTTATTGTGCTTATTCCGTTTTTTTTTTCCCTAAATAAAAAACATTGTTTTGTTCGTTCGTTCTCTCTTTCACAAACACCCACACACACACACACACACACAAGATTCACACACACACACACACACACACACACACACACACACACACACACACACACTGACACACACACACACACACACACACACACACACACACACACAGATCACACACACACAAGATTCACACACACACACACACACACACCACACACACACACACACACACACACGCGCGCGCGCACGCACGCACGCACGCACGCACGCACGCACGCACACGCACACACACACACACACACACACTACACACACACACACACTACACACACACACACACACACACACACACACACACACACACACACACACACACACACACACACACACACACACACACACACACACACACAAACACACAAACACACAACACACACACACACACACACACACACACACACACACTGTGTTGACTAGGCCCAAGTAATGACTACACAGTGCGTAAGGAAAGGGAGATAAATAAATTGCGACTACTGGCTTTCAGTGACACTGCTCTCCCTTGTTTTCATCGCTTTCTTTTCTCCAAGTTTGAAATGTTTTTTCAAACGCGCATGCGTCGTTGCTTGGGAAAATGGCGGAAGAATTGAAATGGTGAGAACTTTTGAATTCAAGTGCAGTAGACTGAAGATACGAAGTAGATATACGCTGAATCTTTATGCACGTATTTTCAACATTCATTCATATTCGAAGGCAACTAGTTTTGTGTCATGAAACAATATGTAAATCAGTAAATGTTGCTGATGACCTTATGAGATTGTGAAATCTACAACAAACAAAGAACTAGAATGATAAAAATATACACAAGTGTAAAGTGACGTTATTTTATTCACAAGAGACAAAACAAAACTACTGGATATTTCGGTGAATGCGCCTTTATAGTTTATAGACATAGACATGATATTGTGTAGTTGTATGTTCCAGTGACGTTGCAGTCTTCAGTTTTTTTAAATTGTGAAATCAACAAACAAATTACCCCTCCCCCCCAACAATTTGACAATATAATGCGGAAATCATAGATTACACAGTGTGTGTGTGTGTCACTGTGTGTGTGTGTCACTGTGTCACAGTGTGTGTGTGTGTTTGTAGTAATTGTACTTTGTGTCACTGTGAGTGTGACTGACTACACAAACAGACAGACGGTGAGAGTGAGACACACATACAGTGACTATGTCATGTATGTGCGTGTCTGTGTATGCATACATCTATATCTCAATCTGAATCTGGCTACGCTGAGCTGTCTCATTGGTACATGATGTAGTGATGTAGCGTTGTGACGTGTGTTGCAACAGAAAAAGGTTAAATCCTACTCCTAGAAGAACCGGCCCCTAAATCCCTGGTGCGATCAACCCTCGAGTATAGTCTTCTTCTTCTTCTTCCATCAATCATCCGCCTTCATCGATTTGAAGATTCTGATGTCTAATCATAGTCTAAACTCTAATCATAGTGCATCATTTTGGGACCCCAGGCTATCTTCAGAAAGATATAGACAGGCTGGAGAGCATCCAGAGGCTCGCTTCATCACCCAAAATTACAAAGACCACACCCCTGGGTGCATCAGAAACCGATGAGATCGTGAAGGGGTGATTCCTCAACTACTAGCTCTTTGAATTATCTAATCATAATGTCACAAGAGGTCACAATTTTAAACTAACCCCCAAAACAACCCAATACCCGTCAATTCCACTTATATTTTACAAACAGAATAATACATTTATGGAATAGTTTGTCCCATAATACCGTCAATGCACCATCTGTAAATGCCTTTAAAAATCACATTGATAAGGAATTAGCAACACTAATGTTTTCTACCAATTTGGACATGCATTAAATTGTAAAATTGAGTGTTAGTTATACACTAACGTCAAAACTAAATCCACGGGCACTAAAGTCAATCAAGCTCTGTACAACTACAAAGAAATTACACTATCGAGGGCAAAAGGCTTACACTGTTACAGCCTATGCGGCTATGGCCTCTGTGAATCTGTGAGATACCGGTGTGACGTTCTCGCCTTGGATTTGTTCTCAAGATTCCTGCGCATGCGTGAAATCGATCATGACGTACCATCAAATTTTATCTTTTGTGTATTTGACACTAAATTGACCCTAAACCTATCCTTAACCCTAACCCTAACCCTAACCCTAACCCTAACCCTAACCCGAAACCGTCAAATACACAAAAAATAAAGTTGATGGTACGTTATGAGATTACTGTTTCAGTTTTGCGCATGCTCAGGAATCTTGAGAACTGGGTAATCCGAGAACACTACACCGGCCTTACCAGCGGAACAATTCCTCAAACCTGTGGCCCAGACAAAGAGAAGAATAGTGCCCCGCCGAGGGAAGGACCACATAGCAACTAACGTGGTGTCCAGCATCCATGGCTAGAAACAACAGCAAGCTTGTGCTTTGTGGTTGAGAGATCTAATATACAGACAAACCTCTATTTTAAGACTTCCAAAATGTCCGGAAAAATCGGTCGTAAATTGGAGGGGTCGTATGACAGAGGTTTTCACTGGCAGCCGTAGAAAGAAAAAGTTCAGCACAGTTCATACTATCTTCTTCATGCACACATACAATGACATATTAAAACTGGATTTGGGTCTTTCCAACTCCATAGGATTGTGCAATCGATGTATTACAGTTTCACTTCGCCGACTTCTGTTAATCACCTCCACTCTCGTCCAAAGTCAGTGGTTTTCTTTTTCAGTCAGTGGTTTTCGTGCTTTTCCTACGCTTTCCGCCATCTTTTCTACAACAAGGGAAGCGACTCCGCTTTCAGGCCCTTGACCGTGGTTGTTTCCCTTTGCTCGAAGTCTATGCAGACGACAACAACGGTCGTAAAAACCAACAAAATGGCGGTCGTAAGTCGCGTTTTAGAGGAAGTCGTTTAAGAGAGGTCGTTTACATAGTAAAATGCATCCGTGCCAACAAATCCGGTCTCAAATGAGAGGTGGTCGCTTAACAGAGGGTCGTAAAATAGGGGTTTGTCTGTACCACCATCTTTAGATATTTCTTCTTTCCACGGACAACTTGAGTGGAACAGCTTGCCAGACGATATCGTCACCCTGTCGTCGGCCAGCCAGTTCAGGAGGGCTGTGTCTGATCTCTGGCACAGCCAACAACCAACACTTTGAACTGTAGGAGGGGGCCCCAGCTACCATGCTAGATGATGCTGGGGGTCGGCTTGTCCAGCTTTTCTTCAGCTGGATGAAAAGTGAATCGTAACCTGCCGATCAATGGATCATGAACCCCCCAAATCTTATTTTTTGTTTTAGTTTTTTTGTTAGGGATCGTTAGACCAGAGTGCTCTCTCCAGTTTTTCCACCCGTTGGTGTTTATATCCAAATTGGATCCTGCCAACGTATGTACTCTTCAAGATCAAGAGAAAAAAAAGCCCCTATGAGATGTTCATGCAAGTTTTGCCTCGACTCGGGTAAGGGAGAGGGTTAGAATCACTTTAGGAATATTTTCATCAAAGAAAAATAATGAAAAACATAAAATAATCAACACAGAAAAATGAACTGAAAGCCTATTTCGTTCAATGATCGCCATGTCCACCGCTGCAAAGTCAGCTAAATTAGTGTCATAAACTGTGCCGAAAGGAAGACAAATGGCGGGCTAAGCATTCACGCTGTTGTTTTCAGCTGCTGTTTTAAGGGTTAAAGTTAATTCATACCTCCCCCCCCCTCCCCCCATTTGATGAAAATAGAGCTAAAAAAAACTGATTCTAACCAGGGCTCCCAATCGTCCCGCAAAACAAGGGATCCCAGGGACTCCTTCACTTACAGCATAAACTAAGGGTCCTCGAGGCGGGATAGAGGGTCCCAGCATTGTGAATGCTAAAAGGAATATTTCTAGTGCTGTGGATCCCTGGGACCCCCTGCACATTCCTTTAGAGGGTCCTTTAGAATTTTAGTGCTTCATACTCATAGACCCCCAAATAGCGGGTCCCTGGGAGCCCTGCTAACCCTATCCCTTACCCGAGTCTAGGCCGTATGGCAAAACTTGCATGAAAATCTCATAGGGGATTTATGGCAAAACCGGACATAGGGGATTTAATCTAGTCTTAACCCAGAAAAATAAACATAAACTAAAATCAACAGAAAAACAAAGAAACTAAAAATGGAAGTCTCCCCAGCATTTCATGGCTCAGGTCAGGCTAGGCCTACCGTGTAGTGTAATATACATCAGTGATCGCGTTTACTGGTAATTATCAGTAAAATACTGATTTCAAAACCAAACTACTGAAAAATGTCCCAGGGACTGATGATTTTTGCTAGGAGTAGGACTGATAAACTGTTTAAACAGAGGCTTTGATATTGTGGTTTCCACTGGTTTTTGTTTCCCTGGAACTGGTTTTGACACCGGTTGTTGGGAGGCATTGTTGCTGATGGGACTGGTTTTCATAATTCCTAGCGCGATCACTGAAACATGTATGATTGTGTCTGTGTCTTTGAGAGACAGACAGAAAGAGAGAGAAATTGAGAGATACTATATCAGTACATGATGATTAGATAAGAACTGTTAATTATTTATTTTAACATTCTGATATTGGTTTTGCAATCAGTATTTAAATTTTCACTGTTTGTAATACTGATATACATTACCCTATACCAGTTAATGCGATCATTGAGTTGCCATTATGAACTCGCTCAGATTCATAATCCTATATTAGTTGTGCTGGAAGAACTTTACAAAATTTGTCTTATATTGAGTTATAAATGTCATCTGTCTTTCAGTGTGTTGATGTCCACTCCGAAATACACGGCCCACAAGTCTCGGCGGTCGCTGCAGGACGACAGACTCCGCTGGTCGCCAGACTCCATCGTTGCCCGTGGCAACCTGACGCCAAGGTCACACGATTGTGACCTCGACCCTGTTGTGAAGGTGAGCGCTGCCTTCTTGGCAAAGTCCTAGGGCGAGTCAGGGTGTGCTTCAACGTTCAAAGAGAGAGAGAGAGAGAGAGAGAGATTGGAGGGTAGAAGGCAAATGAGGAATGTTCAAGTCTAGTCATTTCTTGTGTTACCATTATTCTTGACATCGGGTTGATTTTGAAGTAACATGTCAGCGAAGTTCTTCTTCTTCCAGCAAGTCACCAAAGTCATGACCATAATTCAAATTGTGACTGACAAAGGGCGAAGAGGTCAAAGACAAGAATCTTGAGAAAGAAATAAAAAATACAGAGAGAGAGGAGAGATGGGTAGACAGCCAGACAACCGGCCAGACAAGGACCGTTCATCGGTGCCAAGCATGATGCCGGCCCAACCCAACCACTGCCTACCCCTGGTTGATGTGCTCATGTGGTGGGTTTGGGGCAGTGGGTGGATGCCTCGGTGCCTCCATACGGGGAGCTGGACCACCCCGCCCCCTCCACGATTCTCCCTGTGGGGATACCGGGGGAGGGGTGTGTGTGTGTGTTGTGTGTGTGTGCGTCTTTCATAAAATAGTTCTCCCACCTTCTGGAAGTTCTGTGCTTGTATCTTCTTCAAGTCTGTCACTCTCTTTGACTCTGCCTTTTCCCTTTGCTGTCTTATCATCCACTAGTATCTTTCTGACCTATTGGCCCATTCTCCTGCCTTTTTCTCTCTCCAAAAACATCTTCCAATCTTTGAGCTCCTCCGAAATCAGAATGTGTCGGCTGTACACAGCGGGGAGACCAGTGAAACCTAGAAAAAAACCAGACACATACGCACGCACTGTCCGCCACCTGTACCCATTATGGCCTTATGGCCTGGGAAACACAGAAGAATAGGAGAGAAAGAAGAAGAAGAAGGTGTGTTGGTGGGTTAGAGCTCTGCCAGAAACATGAAGAAGGCCAGGGCTCCCAATCGTCCCTCAAAACAAGGGGTCTCACTCTCAGGGACTCCTTCACTTACAGTATAGAGGGTCCTAGAGGCTGGATAGAGAGTCCCAGTGGCATTGCGAATGCTAAAAAGATTTTTTTCAGTGCATCCCTGGGACCCCTGCACATTCTTTTTAGAGGGTCCTTTCGAATTCTAGTACTTCATAGACCCCCAAATGGGGGTACCTGGTAGCCCTGAAGGCCTTGGCAGAAGGGGCCTGGATGTTTTTCAAACGTGGCGTGGAGTTTTTCCCCTTTGTGGATCTTGAAGAGGGTAGTCAGCCTTGTGGCAGTTCGGCGTGTCTGCAGCGTGGGGCCACTCCCAGTCCACAGTTTCTTCAGCTTCGCAGTCATGCTACTAGATGATGGGGGGGGGGGTGGGGTGGGGGGGGGGGGGGGGGGGGGGGGGGTAGTCGCTAAGGACATAGCGCGCTGCTCTACGTTGCGCTTTCTCAATGTTCTTATGAGCGATGGGGTTACATACACGGATGCTCCTTCTTGCAGGATGTCCTGATTTGCAGGATTTTTTATAATTGCCTAGAGTCACTCGGCATCACTGGATTGTGAGAAATTGAGATTAAATCAATAAATGAGAAGCAACGATATTCTTACACACACATACACACACACACACTTGTACAATAAAAAGGGCCTATATAAGCATTTGCTATATTCAAAGGAATGTAGCACTTGTACTAGTCTAGAGGGGTGAAAAAAGAGCAGTAAATGTGTGTATGTGCGCTGCCCCTGCACTCTGTCGGGGCCGCCCCCTTGCAGGATTTTTGAAATTTCTTAGGAGCACCCATGTGTGGTACACTAGAAGCGTACTCACGGTGGGGACGGAATTATTTCTTTGCAGGCTTGCTCTTTGATACTCCAGTGTAGAGTGGCACAGTGGTAGCGCCGCGTTCGCTTCGTGTCAAGTAAACCCGAGCTCGAACCTGGGTACAGGGGATTTTTCCTCTCATGCACTTAGCACACGTTAAACCCAGTGGCAACGAAAAAGTTGTCATTTGGTCAAAATTCACACCCCCTCCCTTTCCTTCTTTATCAGTCACACAAAAATCGCATGCACATTTAAAAAAAAAATGTGGCGCGCTTCTGGCTGCGACGTGCTCTACAGGTGTGAGCAACCCGAATTTCACAGAGACACCTCTGTGACTATAATGTACCTAACCTAACCTTTGGTTCGTCTCGAGGGACCTTCTGATGAAGCCGAGGTTCCTCTCGCAAGAAGCCCTGAAAGACTAGTCTGTGCTTTTTGTTCTGTCTCGCCTTGACTACTGTAACTCACTTCTTGCTGGCTGTCCATCAACTCTCATCTCTAAGCTCCAACAGGTCCAGAATAATGCTGCTTGTCTCATTTCTCGCTCCTCTAAGTACAATCATATCACTCCGGTTCTTCGTTCCCTACATTGGCTCCCTGTCCAATCACGTATTGACTACAAAATTCTCCTCCTTGTCTTCAAGTTACTGAATGATCAGGCTCCCTTATATCTCTGATCTTCTTCATCTCTATGTCCCAGCTCGCCAACTATGTTCGTCTTCTGATTCTCGTCTCCTTTCCCTTCCCTCCATCTGCTGAAGTCTGCTGGTCAACGTTCTTTTTCCTGTCAAGCACCATCTTTGGAATTCTCTGCCTTCTCTCGTTTTTCCGACAAAAAAAAACCCTCCAACTCAGTTTCCTCACCCCCAAAACCTCTCTTAAAACCCATCTTTTTCCTGCTGCACCCTAAATATTTGATCAGTTGTCTATTGTGTGCATGTGAGGGAAGATTTTAATACAATAATAGGTTTGTGATTGTTTTTTTTTTTTTGTGGTGTTTTTTTGTGTGTGTTTGTGTGTGTGTGTGTGGTGTGTGTGTGTGTAGGCATGCATGTGCATACATGCGTGCGTGTGTGCTTGTGTGTGTTTTTGTTTTTTGGGTTGTGTGTGCACGCATGTGTATGTGTGTGTGTGTGCAGCGATTATTCTTAGCACCGGTCATCAGTCACTGACTTATAACATTTTGAAATGACCTATTGTTTTTGCAGGCAGGAGGTCATATGACTTACTATGTTTACTTCTTGTGTGTTACTAGTGTTAGCAACTTTATGAATTTTGATACGTGCGCTGCAACTGATTGACTGGTGGAACAATAGACTAAAACTAATTGCCCTATTATTACTTTACATTGCATAGTACTGTACTAACTTTTCTCATGCAAAAAACCCAAACAAAAAAACCTTTTCTCGTTTCTTTGAACATGCAGTCTGTGAAACTATGTGATTGATTGCAACAGTGTCATAGAAAACAGTTGTTGTTTCGCTCAAGTTGTATTTCATTTTTTTTTTTTTTTTTTACATTATGAATTATTGTTTAATGAAAATGACCTATTTATATTTTCTTCAAACTGGTCAAATGACCTATGATGTCCAGTGACAAGATTGATCCCCCTAGTGTGTGTGTGTGTGTGTCTGTATGTGTGTGTGTGTGTCTGTCTGCGTGCGTATGTTTGTGAGTGTACATGTATGTGTATCCTCTAACGTTTGTGTATGTGTGTTGGTGTATGTGTGGTCAGTCCGTGCAACTCAGTTGCTATATGGCTTACTGAATGAAAGATGAATAATGAGTCGGTGTCGATAAATGTGGTGTGTGTGTGTGTGTGTGTGTGTGTGTGTGTGTGTGTGTGTGAGTTGCGTTTGTATAGATGCGTTGTTGCTGGTTATGTGTCATTCTTAAACACTATTTTTGTTGTCTACTTGTTGATGAATATTTGATTGTAAAGCGCTTTGGGCTCATTTGAGGTAAAGCGCTATATAAATGTATTATTATTATTATTTTTTATTATATATTTGTTCTTGTTTGTGTACAGCTCTCGTGTTACTGTTGGCCCCTGCTACAGCCCAGCCACAGGCTAATGTTAACCAATGATAAAAACCATTTGATTTTCTTACTCTTTAACAGGCTAGCCATTTTCTTATGGATGCTCCTTGCAGGATGTTCTGATTTGCAGGATTTTTAAATTGCCTAGAGCCGGCGTTGCCGGATTAGTGAAAAATTTGAAAGAAGCAAACGAAATCTCTCTCTCCATCTCATCTCTCCATCTCTCTCATCTCTCTCTCTTCATCTCTCTCTCTCTCTCTATCTCACACACACACAACAACAACAACAACACACAGTATTTATACGGCGCTGAATCTTGATAGAAATCAAATCAAAGCGCACACACACGTTAGCATTCACATAACGCATTCAAACAAAAATGCAATACAAAGCGAACACACACGGATGGCATAAATGGTATACAGCAGAAACAGACCTAAAAGGCAAGGGAGAGAAGAAGAGAAAGAGAGTGGAGCCTCAATGACGGGGGGAACAGGTGGGTTTTGAGGTTAGATTTGAAGGCTGAGAGGATCGGTCGCTGACGGAGGGAAAGAGGAAGTTTGTTCCAAGATGTCGGGCCCCCCCCCCCACACACTTGTCCAATAAAAGGGGCCTGTATTAGTATAAGCGTCCAATTTGCTATATATTCAAAGGAATGTATCACTTGTATTAGTCTAGAGGGGTGAAAAAAGAGTGTGCTGACTGCCCCTGCACTTTGCTGGGGCCGCCCCCTTTGCAGGATGTTTTTAATTTACCAGGAGCACCCATGTATTCTGCAGGCAGACATATTAATATGCACAGAATAAAGGATACCACCAACAGTGTAACTGTGCCCACTAGTAGTACTGTACATTTTACCCAATCTTGACCTCAACACCCTCCCCCCTCCCCCCCTCCAACCGTCGCCGCCGCACTCCCCGACCCCTATCAAACCAAAACCTCTTGCGCGCCGTCCCCCCTACCCCCACCCACCCCCACCCCGTGCATCCTCCACCCTTTCGTGTCCACCCGCCCCCCTCCCTTTCTCTCCCATCACACCCCTTCTTTCTCACTGTCTCAAGCGCCTGCCTTGCAAAATGCAAGCAAACCACATCCTTTTCGGACTCCTTCCAGTTGTTTCTCGCAGACACACACACCCACCCACACACACACACCGAAGACAGAAAGACTTGACAGACCACACACTGACTGAGACAAACAGACAGACAGACCCCCCACATACACACACACACGTGTGTGCACATGCGTGTGTGCACTAACATAGACACGAGAGAGAGAGAGAGAGTGAGTTTCTTTCTTACACACACACACACACACACACGTTTGCGTGCACATGCGTGTGCACTAACATAGAAAAGAGAGAGACAGACAGGCAGACAGAGACAGTCTTTCTTTCTTACACACGCACACACACCTCTCTTTCTGGGATGTTTGGCGCAAAAAAAGCCCCCCCCCCCCCCCGTTTTTTCACCCCCCCCCCCCCCCCCCCCCACCCCCCCACCCCCCCCCCCCCCCCCCGGTTTTTTTTTTCCAAGGGCAACATAGCTGCAGCTTGTGGCCAAGGAACTAGTCTAGCAGTACATTTTAGGAGAGAGACAGAGACTGCTACTGAGAGAGAAGAGAGATAGACGAGATCGAGGGCCCGGTACAGAGAAAGTGATGAATGACAGGGTCCGGGTGTCTGTCAAAAAAAGACCAACGAAGAATTTATGAGGTCTTTGGGTCCAAGACAAACCCCCCACCCCCGCCCCTCATTCCCCATCCCCCTTCCCATACACACAGATTGTCTCTTTAATTAATATAAAAAATATAATAAATCTTTTAAAAAATATATAAATATAATTAAATTTAAATTATATAAAAAATATTTTATAAAAAAAAATTTTATTATAATTAAATTAATATATAATTTTATTTTTATAAAAAAAATTAATTTAAATTATAAAATTTTTTTAATAATTGATAAAAATAAATTTTTTTAATCATTTTATAATATTATTAATATATATTTTAAATTATTAATATAAATTTCATAATATATACGCTCTATAATTAAATTATTTATAATCAATTTTTATATAATAAAAAATATTATAAATTATAGTCTAAAATTATTTAAATAATTTTTAATTACAATTAATTTTATTTATCAAAAAATTATATTTTTTAATATATTTTAAAAATAAACATTTTATTATTTTATTTTTTCATAAATTTTTTTAATTTTGTTATTCTCAATTATTAAATATTTTATAAATTTAAATAAATAAATTATATATTATAAAAAATATAATTATATAATTTAATAAAAAAAATAAATTCTACTCTAATTATTTAAATAATGAAATATTATTATAACTATATAATGATATTGATATAGAATTTATAATATTTTTATATAATATTTATATAAATATTTAAATTAAGCTAATAATTAATTTTTTATATCTTTATACAATATAATTTATAATCATAATTATTATATATAATAAATTTTATATAGTAATAAATATAATATTTTAAAAATATTTTAAATTTATAATGTTTTTTTTTTAAAAAAAAAACAAAAATTAATTTTTATAATTAAAGTTTTATTTAAAATAATTATATTTTTAAAATTTAATTAATATTAATTAAAATTTTTAATTCTTTAATTCTAATATTATATACTTAATTTATATTTTAAATTTTTTTTTATATTTTTGATAAATATTTAAAAAATAATTAAAATAATAAAATATATAAAAAACTTTTAATATTAATAAAATAATTTTTATATATTTATTAAATTATACATTTAAAAATTATATAATATAATATTTATAATTTATAATTTTAATATATTTTAATAATTTAAAAAAATTATTTATAATTTTAATAATTTAAATTAATTTTATAAATATATTTATAAGGATTTTTAATTAAATATATTATAATAATTTTAAAAAAATAATAATTTAAAAAAAAAAAAAAAAATACAATTAAAAATTTTTGTTATAAACTTCAATTCAAAAAAATTTTTAATTATAATTAAAATAATTTAATAAATAAATATATTATTTAATTATTTATTAAAAAAAATATGTAATATTTAATATTTATAATATTTTTGTATAAAATAAATATATAATTATTGTAATAACTATATTATTTGAAATGATATTTTTAATTAAAATATTTATGAAAATTATAATATGTTATATATTATTAACATAAAATTAATATTTTAAATTTATAAAGATTATATTATATTATAATAATACATTTTATTTCCTTTCAAAATAAAAAAATTAATATAAAAAAAAAGCTAACGAG
>CM065711.1:15295789-15305789 GCA_017654935.2 Phymorhynchus buccinoides
TATCTGGAAAAACTGCCATGAGTTTAGGTTGAAAAGGCATACTAAGTACCTACAAACATAGCCTACTGTGTGTATGTACGTATGTACTTAGACATGCCTTTTCTAACCTAAACTCGTGGAGTTTTTCCAGCTATTGATGCCTTTTCTAACCTAAACTGATTGTATAATTAAATAAAAACAAACAAACACCAAAATTTGCAGAGCGAAATATATTTCTAGTGTTTGACCCTTTTTGTAAATCCATGGATTGTGACGTCCCAAAACTGATGATGTTAAACTATTGTGAGGTCATTACTTTGCTGACATCACTTAGTAACTAAAATTAAAGACCCTGTTGCACACCAATTGAAAATAATATCAAATACTTGATTGATAGTTTGAGGTGATTGACTCACCTCACTCCCCCCCCCCCAAAAAAAAAAAAATCCTCTCTCTCTCTCTCTCTCCTCTCCATCTCTCTCTCTCGGGGTCTCTCTCCCTTCTCTCGCTCTCTCTCCCTCCCTCTCTCAATCTACTCTCCCTCTGTGTATCTCTCTCAATTCCCTGTATTTCTTTCTTTCTGTCTTCTATATCATCCTCTGCACCTCTCTCTTACACTCGGTTTTTTCTCTGTATGTCGTCCTGTCTCCTCGCTCTCTCTCTCTCTCCTCTCTCATCTCTCGTCTCTCTCTTCTCTCTCTCCTCTCGTCTCTCTCATCTCTCTCTCTCTCTTTCATTGTATGTCAGTTAAAAAAAGTCAGTCAGTCTCTCTATCTCTCTCTCTACTCTCTCTCGCTCTCTCTCTCTCTCTCTCTTCTCATCTCTCTCAGTTTCTCTCTCTCTCATCTCTCTCTCCTCTCGACGAGCCTACCGTGAAAAAGAGGTGGGGAAATATAGCAAAACGTTAGACGAAAAAAGGTCGGCTTACAGAACAAATATACGAGATGCTGTTTTAGACAGCAAGAGAGATAGCTCTAAATTTTGGTCAACCGTTCGTAAAGCAAGAAACAGGCCCAAAAACATCGCCCCTATTCCAATCACTTCTTAGAAAAGCCACTTTGAAAACATCTTAGGACAAACAGACATAATTAACGATGACACCGATCTACATAATATCAACAATGTAGACACGCCAACAAACGATGATGATCCCGTTCATATACTAGAGTTAGACGAACCCATATCAGAAGAAGAAGTTAGAAAAGCCATTAGAAAATTAAAATCAGGTAAATCTTCAGGCTTAGATGAAGTTTCTAACGAATTTTTTTTTAAAGCGTCAATAAACCAGATTACCCCCTTCTTAGTTAAATTGTTTAATAAAATATATGATAACGGTTATTACCCCATAGACTGGACACGATCAATTATTGTCCCCTTGTTAAAGAAAGGTGATGTAAATAACCCAGAAAACTACCGTGGGATTTCTTTATTAAGCTGTACTAGTAAAATATTCACCTCTATACTTAACAATCGTCTCTATAGTTGGGCTGAGCGAGAAGATAAAATATGCGAAGAACAAGCTGGCTTTCGGAAATCTTACTCCACTATCGACCACATCTTCGCTTTAATAACAACGATAAGCAATTGTATGAATGATAAACGAAAAGGAAAATTTTATGTCGCTTTTATCGATTATATGAAAGCCTTTGACACCGTAAATAGAGATAGCCTTTGGAATGTACTTAGAAAAGTCAAAACATCAACTTTTTCATTGCTTATTTCTGAAGTAGCAGAGGAGGTAAACATAAAAGGTAAACACTCCATCTGGGCTACAAAATCAAATTAATAATCTTCAAAAAGCTTCGGATAAATTAGGTCTTAAAGTAAATTTGAGCAAAACTAAAGTAATGGTTTTTAGAAAGGGTGGGCATCTCAGCAAAAATGAAAACTGGTTTTATAAAGGGATACAAATTGAAGTAGTAAATAGCTACAAGTACTTAGGTTTCACGCTAACAACAAGATTGTCATACGTAACTGCATTAGAGGAGTATGCGAGAAGAGCTAGGTGTAGAGTTTTAGAACTAATGAAAACTATGTGGAGCTTAGGAAATAGGGACACGACTGTATTTTTTAGATTGTTTGACGCCCAGGTAAAACCTATGCTTCTGTACGCAGCGGAAATTTGGGGTATGACTCAGTATAAAGTAATCGAATCAGTACAATTATTTGCCTGCAAGAAGTTATTAAATGTAAGCGTTAAAACACCCAACACGATGGTTTATGGAGAGCTAGGCCGCTATGCATTATATATAGACAGCACGATAAGGGCATTGCGTTACTGGTTTATATTACAAGACATGGATTTAAACAGAATCCCCAAACAAGCCTACGTCTCAAGCGCAAATAAACTGACAGACAGTAATCGAACCAACACAAACTGGGCTCAAAGTATTAAACATTGCTTAGACAGATATGGATTTTCAGAGGTGTGGTTAGCGGGAGGGGTTGTAAATATAAACAATTTCATTAGCATATTCAGGCAACGGATGATAGACTGCTATAAACAGGACTGGAACAGTAAATTGAATTCTAGTGACCGTTTCCTTACTTATCGTACGTTCAAACTTCTTCTACAACCTGAACACTTCCTTACTCAACTAACAATTAAGAAGTTCAAGGCTTGCTTGTTTCGCTCAGTTTCGACTGGGCGTAAATGATTTGAGAAATAACAAACGCTTCGACAATAATATTCCCAAAACCTGTCCATTCTGCGATCAAATAGAAAACGAGTTGCACTTCTTGATTCATTGCACTACCTATAAAGAGCTAAGAGACAAGTATATTTTCAAACATAATCAATTTAGAAACAACTATCCCATTGAATTAAAAAGCCTCCTTGCCAATGAAAATACATTCAAAACTAGAGATGTTGCCATGTTTATATTTTATGCGCTTAAAAAAAGAGATGAACTTATGTCAGTTAATACATGAACTTATGCATTATGAAATTTATTTCGATAACATGCTAGTGCTAAGTGAAAAAAATATTCACATTTGTCCTGTTTTCATTATTACATTATGTGTGTATATGCGCACCCTCAATGTTATAGGCCGGAGGTCTGACATTAAAACATTTTTTGAGTTTGAGTTTGAGTCTCTCTCATGTCTCTCTCTATCTCTCCTTTCTGGCTTTCTCTCAATCTTTTTCCCCCTTTCTTGCTCTCTGTCTTGATGTGTTGAAAAGCGTCCGTTTGTCTGAGTGAGGTTGGAAACTTAGTCCCAGACATTGAGGCCAAACGGGTAGTTCACTTTCAATTTATGGCGCCAGAACTTTTCCCTTTTCTTTCTCGTCTGGCTGCCTGCTGACTTCAACACCTCGATTACACAGCATCTGAGGTCGCTTAGGCTGTGTCCAGGTCCGCTGCAGTGGCGTGCCACGAGCGTGTCCTGCTTCCTCCTGATGTCGGAGCGGTAACTGCCGAAGCGGACCTGGAGGGTGTTGCCGGTTTCCCCCACGTACTGCACATCCTGGCAGTGAGCACAGTTGATCAGGTAGACAAGGTTGGCGGTCTTACACGTGGCAGAGTCCCTGATGGTGAACACCTTGCCTGTCCCGACGCTGGAGAAGGTGGAGGTCTCCAGCATGTGCTCACTGCACAGAACGCACCTCCTAGCAGTGCATTTTCGGCATCCGGTCGTCTGATGGGTCATGGGGTGAGAAGCTGGAGGTCTGCTTGGCATAAGGAGACTGCGGAGGTTATTGCAGTTCTGCTCACCAACAACTGGCGGCAAGGGCATGGCTTTCTAAACTGATTGTATGTTTGTATGTACTTAGACATGCCTTTTTTTAAAGCCTAAACTCATGGAGTTTTTCCAGATATTCCTGATGAAGCCCATCTAATAAAGGCAAAAGCTTGACATATGAGGAGTGGGTTCAGTGTGTGCGTGGCCCTTGCTATATTCCTACATAAAATTTGGCTCTAATCAGAGCATGCATTGGATATAGCAATTTATTTTTCTTTCTTTCTTTTTTTTCTTTCGTTCATTGGTGTGTTGTGTGTGTGTGTGTGTGTGCATACGAAGATACACGCACACAATGAACGCTCACGCCTCCTCCCCCCCTCCCTCCCCACCCCCCCCCCTCCACAACATACACATAAGCATGTGCTATTATACACACCAGTAGATATATAACATCCTGAGACTTACAGAAATACAGACATGCACTTATGAAACACACAAGCGCGCACGAGCACATACACATATGCCTTTACAATTATATACATATAACATCCAAACTTACAGAAATACAGACACGCACATATAAACACACACACACACACACACACCAACACACACATACACATACGCAAACAAACACACACAGTCGCACGCACGCACGCATAGTGTCCCTGAATCATTTTCAATGAAAGGACGTAAAATCGAAGAACAAACACTGTGCCCCCCCCCCCCCCTCCTCCTCCCGTCTCTCTCCCTGTAGGGAAATATACACAAACACACACACACACACACACACACACACACACACACAACACACAGAGAGAGAGAGAGATGAGAGAGAGAGAGAGAGAGAGAGAGAGAGAGAGTTATTAATTATGTCTTTTTTTTTCTCTTTTTTTTAAAAGTCCATACAGCATGTATGGTCACACAGACGGACGGATCAAAAAGCTGTCATGTTTATTTCAGCATCAGCAGTATCATCACGCATAGTTATATCAAAGGAAGCGCATCATGTAAAGTTGTCGCCATTAATATCAACAGTCAATCACAAGATTTGTTCTGTATCTCTATGTCTTGCATCTGTACAATTATTACATATTTTACCGATTTTTCAAGTGTAACAAATTCAATCAATGCATAGCAAAATATATGTATCATATACATAGAGGCTAGTACATAGATTGTGCTTCTACAAAGTAAAGGCGTCTGTGGCAGTATTTAAAAGTTTTGGATTTTTCCTATGTACATTAAGAAACAGGATTTTTTTTACTCCATAAATGAAAACATTACAAACGCGTCGTTGTTCCGTTTCTACCATCATTTTGAAAGAGGCGTGGTATTAAACTGAGACAGAGTCTGAGACACTTTTAGCCTCCACGTATTAATGACTGACGACGGTGATTGGAATTCTCGATTATGATGAGGATGAGTCCACATTTGACAACTTCCGAAATGCGTAGCTGTGGTGGGACAAAGCTTATACCACATTGTTTTGTCACACTGCACACACCAGACAAAACCAACAAAACCCATACCCCCCTCCCCCTCCCCAGAAGGACTAAATCAGGGGACGTTTCACAAGGGCTAACGTTACGTTGCGCTCGCTCAAATCGGCAAAAACGGTCTAAGAAACACCCTTCGTTTGCCGATAGTTCGCGTGGCGTTTTGTTCTTTGCCAAACACCGAGCAAGCGGCGAACTATCCGGAACTAGTAGGGGGTGAATACATTTTTTTTTTTTTTTTTTTTTTTTTTTTTTTTTTTTGCCCCTTTCAAAGAAGGTTCTCTTTTCTCCAAATGATTTGCACATTCAAACAATACCTACAAATCAATGTCTACAAGGATACATTACATGCTAATAGGGGTTTGTTTTACATTTATATACCCACTCACCCATTGCCCCCCCCCCCCCCCATCATTCTCACTCTCTCTATTCATACAAGTAATTATTTTCGCTGTCACATCAACAGAATATGCTGTGATATAATAATAGTATGTTCATTATTGTTATGCAGTTAACTTTTCTTAAAATAAATATGTTTACAGATTTGACATAAAAAAATTGGTTTTTTTAAACAAACAAACAAAGCAGTCAAATAAGCGCTGAAATGATTTTTTTTTTTTCCTTTCAAAAATGACAGCAGTAGCGATTTTGATACAGATCCAGCACAGCCCACTTCCCTATTGTAACAGCCATTCCTCAAACACTAATAGTAATGACAGCGTTATGCTAAGAGTGAGTTATATGGTAACCACTTTGTATTAAATTTATCCTGAAGCATGTCCAGCTGGTGTACATATCTATCAACCTTCTTTAAGTGTATCAATTGTCGTAAAAACACAGGCAATGTAGGTTTTATTTCATTGATACGACATATATAAACAAAGTATTTTGCTTGTAGCAAAATAAAAGATAAACCTTCGTCCATTCTGTAATTTTCACCACAACCAAATAATACAATACAAGCAGTGAATGATAATCTGTCACAATGCACACACTTATTTTTTATAAAATTTTCTAATTCTTCCCAAAAGGTTCTGGTATGTACACATGCCCATAAATAATGAAAAACGGTGTCTTTTTCTGCATTACAAAAATTGCACAAGTTATTTTCTTTTATTCCCATTTTGTTTAAGATAGAGTTTGTAACAATAATTCTGTTGTTTATTTTGATTTGAAACCACCGTAGTTTTACTTCTGGGATAGTTTTAACATTATGAAATACTTTTGACCAATTAATTTGACTTCTTAAAATACGTTCCCAGTTTGTTGATGCAACTGGTAGTTTTGCTTTATCTATCATTACTTTGTAAAATATTTTAGATCCTTTTTGGTTTGTAATGACTAAATCCAGGGCTTTTACTCTTTCGCGACAGGTGTTATTTATGACGTGTATACCATTTTTTCTCATATACATTTTAATCGTATCAATAGATCCTAAAGCATCCAGAGGACGAGCATTCAAGCCGTACTTTTGATTAAGTTCATTCATATTTAAGAATGATCCATTATCTTTTAAAAGATCTTTAACATACATTATGTTTTTGTCTGCCCAATCTGGAAAATATAATATTTTATCATCAATCTTGAATTTTTCGTTGAAAAAAATGGGTTCCATCAAAAGATCTTCTGGCTCGGATGTTTCAGTTTTGTAAAACAGAATGTGGTAGGCATCAAAAACGTCTTTCCAAAATGGATTAACATTGGCTTTTTTTCAGTTTTCCAGGTCCAAATTTGTGAATCGTACTAACTTCTGAGAATTCATTATGTAATATTTTTGCCCATTTCGGTTGTTTGTCACCTAGCAATTTATTGAGCCAATTTAATTTAAGTGAATAAATGTAGGCTTTGATATAAGGCATATTGATGCCCCCTTCTTCAATTGGATGAATTGCAATAGATCTTTTAATCTTATCCCTTTTCTTATCCCATATGAAATCAATGATCATCCTCTGGAGTTGTTGGACAAAATTGTCTGGAGGGTTAGGGAGTAAAATCCACAAATACACCAGCTTGGACAAAATTAGTGATTTTAGAATGGCTACTCTACCTAGTGGTGTGCTGGATCTTTTAGACCAAATATTAAATAATGTCTTAGTTTCCTGAAATTTATCTTTCATATTTATTTCTGCCATATCAGTAAGATCATTTGTGAACCATATACCAAGGAGTTTGAATTGTGACGGGTTCCATTCCATGTTTAAGTGCTGTAAAAATGTTCTTTGATTATTTTTTCTGCTTCCCAACCAAACATTATTTGTCTTCCCATGATTAAGTTTAAGTCCTGACATGTTTTCAAACTCTGAAAGATCTGAGAATAAAGTTTCATATGATTTTTTGTCGCCTTCAAGGAAGAAAGACGTATCGTCTGCAAACTGACTGACTCTCATTTCTGTGTCTCCTATTGTAATGCCTTTAATATCTAAATTATCTCTTATTCTACATGCTAAAATCTCTGCACAGAGAATACAAATATATGGAGAGATTGGATCTCCCTGTCTACAGCCTCGCTGTACAGTAAATCTTTCAGACACTGATCCGTTTACAATTACAGAAGACGAAATGTTCGCGTAAAAAGTTTTTATCCATTGACATATGTCTTTACCAACACCAAACGTTTTAAGTACATTCTGCATGAAAGACCAATTAACGCAATCAAAAGCTTTCTCAAAGTCAATTGATACCAATAATCCTGGCAATTGATTTTTGTTCAAATGATGTATCAAATCATAAATCAAACGGATATTATTACCGATGTACCTACCACTTACAAAACCAGTTTGATCTTCGTGTATAATTTCCGGTAGGACAGTCTTTATTCGATTTGCTATACACGTGGTTCCTATTTTATAAGCTACATTTAATAAAGATATAGGTCGCCAATTTTTGAGAAACTCTCTAGGTTTGTCTCCTTTAGGTAAACATATAATGATTCCTTCTTTTTGCGTTATTGACATTTCTTCCCTCTTAAAACCTTCATTTAATGATCTAACTACAAAGCCACCTATTTGTCTCCAGAAAAATTTAAAAAAACTCTACAGTCATACCATCTGTTCCTGGACTTTTACCATTTTTCATATTTTTTAAAGCTGTCGTGGCTTCTTCTAGTGATATTAATCCCTCCAATGACTCCGACTCAATTTAATTTAATTTTGGAAGAGTTGGTACATAGTCAGTTAATTGACAATTGGTTACTTCCCTTTCTTTGTACAAATGGCTGTAAAATTCTTTTGTTTCTTTTAGTATGTCACTTGTATCTTCCAATACTTCACCATGGCTAGAAACAAGCTTAAATATTTGTTTACTAACAAAGTGTCTATTTTCCATATTGCAATAGTATTTGCTTATTTTTTCCCCTTTACATGAGAAGATAGCACGAGAACGTAATAATACACCATCAATTTTACTTTTGCGTAATTCAGTCAAAGCTTCTCTATTTTCTTGAATCTGTTGATTGTCTAGCTCTAATTTATTGATTTTCTTTTCTAAGTTGAGAACATCTTGTTCTAACTTATGCTCTTTTTCGTTATTTTCTTTTTTCCTTCTTATACTGTATTCTATCGTGACTTTGCGAATTTCCACAATAAGTGTATCTAAAAACAGTTGATCTGAAATCATGAGCGTAAGATCTGCTATTGGAATATTTTCAATTGATTTTCTATCATAGACTAAGGCTGCGTATTGTTCTTTTGTTTGCCTAATTGTATCATTGATTTTGTCAACAAAATGTGTATCTTTCAGGTGAGAAGAGTTAAATTTCCCAAATGTCCTCCTTTTACATTCTTTTTGGAATTCTAATTCTAGGGAAATAAGGGAGTGATCACTTCTATAACCTATCAAAATGTCAGCATCTTTAGTGTATGAAAGAAGATGTTCAGATACAAGGAAGAAATCTAGCCTACTTTGTTGAGGGGGGGTTGGTCTTCTCCATGTAAATCTTCTTACTTCTGGATTAATTTCTCTCCAAATGTCAGCTAACTCTAATTCATTCATTAGATCAAACACTTTTTCTTGAGCCTTAGGGTTATTAGTATGTCGGTAATTGTGATAATCTAAGTCTGCGTTGAGAACTAAATTCCAGTCACCTGCTGCAATAATATTGGGGTACGGGATGTTTTTTAACTTATCTTGAATAATTCGAAAAAAATCAGGATCATCCTTATTAGGTCCATAGATATTTACAAATGTTAGATCTCTTTCCATAGTTGTGACGGTCAGAATAATATAGTTTCCCTGAACATCTGCAATAACATTTTTTACCTTAAAATCAAAAATATTGTTAAATAAAATGGCAACACCTCTTGACTGCGAGGAATAAGATGCAAAGTAGCATTCGTAACCCCATTCAGCTCTTATATTATTGTCCACCTGTTTTTTCAAAATGGGTGTCTTGTAAAAAATACACGGAATAACTTTTTTGTCTTAAATAGTTAAACACGTCCCGTCTTTTAACATAGTTACCAAGACCTTGAACATTCATTGAAACTACCTTTAAGTTAGCCATTGTCTTTTGTGTTTTTAACTACTATTGCACAAATCACAATATAGCAGAGAGAAAAAAATTGTACAGGAGAGACATGAGCGAAAAACATATTATAACTCATTGATTTTGATATTTGATTTGTTGTGTCTGTTCTGTGACAGCTGAAGTAATAAATTGTGTCTCGTTCACTCACACATACACACCCACACTCCCTACACATTACCTTTACCATGAACATCGGTCATCAGTGACATAAAAAAAACTACTCCGTGAATGCCACTTCGTATATTACCATTATCTCAGTCTTAGTCTCAATCAATTATTTTCCCTTCATAATTATCTAAGACTGTGTAAGCAA
>CM065711.1:15308289-15315789 GCA_017654935.2 Phymorhynchus buccinoides
ATTCCTTCTGGAAAACAGCGGAACAAAGATAATTGTTTTAAAAATAACAAGGAACTTTTTCACCACAATAATCGTCAGCAGATTTGTGTATTTGCACTGGCTCCAGTGCTGCAGCCAAAGACATTGGTCAGCCTTTGGGGACCTTCCCCAACGCCAGCTGTCCTCAAATCCCTTTGGCCGAGAGAGAGAGAGAGAGAGAGAGAGAGAGAGAGAGAGAGAGAGAGAGAGAGAGAGAGAGAGAGAGAGAGAGAGAGTGGGGATGTACACTGAGCAAGGCATCTCTGGTGTAAACAAAGGTTAGCCCAACCTTTCAAAATAGCGGCTGCCCTTGCCCTCTGTCATCTGGCAGTCATAGTCGGAAACGACAAACTGGTACACATACAAAAGCTGACCAGAACGCGGTTCTCTGCTAAACATAACGCTGTTTCTCCGTAATTGTTAAAATATTTAATGAGTTTGTTCCTTTGCACTAAAATATACTGGACAAAGTGCGTGTATATTGGACAAAGGAGTATTATTGTCTATTTTTGTTTGTGGCTCAAGCCACAAACCTATAACTCACTTTGTCCGTCGGTCGGTCTGTCGGTCCAAAATTGTCGCACTTCAAATCGAGGCTACACTTCAAAATTAATTGAGGCCGCTCTTTAAAATGATGTATTTTAAAAGCGTACAAAATAATAAACATACGTAATACAGACACTACAACAGACACGACGAGTATGCGGTGCTTCTTTCGATGAGTATAAGTAGGATACATAGTTTTAAATGTTTTCCAAAAGATATAAAAAGTTACGAAATGGTGCAGAGATAACATTCTGGTTTACAGATTAAAATTATTGAAAAGGCAGGGGAGGTGACTCATGATTGGAGTGGTAAAAATAGACCGCGTGCCACAAACTATTGCGATTTCGCGCTTGTTTTTATTCTATTCGTCTTTCACACCTTTCGCAGTCAGACCCTCCGTTAATTAAAAGACATCCTCTCATTTAAGACCGATTTTGGGGGGAACGGATTAATTGTAGCTTACTATATATTACGTATAAAAACTGACCTCTGTTATAAGACCTCTCCAAGTTAAGACCCATTCTTTTCTGACTTTTTGGGAAGTCTTAAAATAGAGAATGAAATAGTCAGGCCAAGAGAGAAGATAACGAAATTGAACAAAGGGTGAATACTCTCTTTCTAATTAACTCCCCCATCCACCAAAGTTGATTACGATACCAATCACCTAGCAAAGTGAGACAAACTTTTTGACCCACGCACTGCTAGGTGATTGGTATCGTAATCAACTTTGGTGGAGGGGGAGTTAATTAGAAAGAGAGTATTCACCCTTTGTTCAATGTTTTAAAATAGAGGTTTGACTGTATTTTAATACAGGGAACGCATCAAACTTACCGAGGATACGAAAATAGAATAAAACAAAATGGCGGCAGACCTTTCGCCATTTTCAACGCTTTACAGTCTGACAGAAAACACTACTACTACTATTACTAGCCCTGAAATGGACTCATCATCCACAGACCCCTCACGAACCCATAGCAATAACACGGGCCATAACCCGTCCTTTGATTTCATTGAGGGACACGACCAGTGTATTCATGTGGTTTTCGGTCGGATGTCGTTTCTGCCTTGGGACAACTGGGACAACCTCATCAGCGAAGAAGCGGAAACGGTGGTTTACCGAATCAAGAACAACCTGCTTGTGTTGCTGTTTCTCATTGGTGGACCTGCCAACGCCATCAACATGGCGGTGTTTTACAAACATGGCCTCCAGGATCGCGTCAACCTGTGTCTGTTTGCGCTGTCTCTGGCTGACGAGATTCATCTGACCATTTCCACTGTGATGCACTCTGAGCAACTGTACATCCAAGTCACCACGAAAGAAAGGTGGGCAATCTTGTACCTTGCCCTCCCTTCAATCGCCGTCTTAATTTACCCTTTCATCGTCACTGTCGCCTCTTGGCACCACAATACACACATACATACATACATACATACATACATACATACATACATACATACATACATACATACATACATACATACATACATACATACATGTAATGTAAAAATGGTGTTTTACGTCCTCTCGGTCACAGACACATATGGGACACTTGTAAATACAAAGATGGTGGGAACAATACTGGAGGCAATGCCCAAAGGCAGTGCAACATCAGTAAAGTCCCGATTTTTTTTTTAACAATACAGATATGTAAGTAATCGATGATACATACATACATACATACATACATACATACATACATACATACATACATACATTTACATACATACATACACGCATACATAGTTTGCTTTGATAAAACTTTTCTGTGTCCAATGTCTGTATTTGTGAACCTCAGAAACAAAACCAGTTAACGTTAACTTTGAGTAATGTTCTGTGTTCACACAAACAATAAAAAATATAAAACCATTATACAAATTGTGCTGATTTACTTTTTCTCCCAATGGGGGAGGGACAGTGCCTTCAGTTATGCAAAGACAGCTGTTTCGACCTAGTGTAGGTTCGGCTGAAGAAATCTGTGTAAGAATTTATACAAAAAAGGCAGGAGAATGGACAAGTAAGACAGAAAGATAGCAGGCGACAGCAAGCAAAGGGAAAAGGCAGAGTCAAAGAGAGTGACAGATTAGAGAAAGATACAAGCACAGAACTTCCAGAAGGTGGGGGAACTATTTGTACGAAAGACCCCCCCCCCCCGGGTATCCCCACGGGGGGGGGGGGGGGGGGGGGGGGGGAGTAATTGATATGCATTCATTCATTAAAGGTTCGGTCCGATTTCTCACGTTCATCGCCAACACCAACCTGATGGCGTTGCTGTCTTCTACGTACATCTCTCACGTCTTATCGGCCATGATCGCTTTAGAACGGTGTCTCTGCGTCATGAACCCGCTGAGGTTCCAGACCCTCATCCGAACCAGGACCGTGGCGATCATCATCGTCGTCATCGGCGTCCTCATCACCGGCGTGTATTCGGTGATCGTGTTTCGATACACCGTCGGATGCTACTTCGACCCTCTTACAGGTAGGTACTGTTGGGTTGGGTTTTCTCCCCCTGTCTCTCTTTTTTTTTTTAATCATTCATAAGGTATTAGGTATTTAGGTATTAGGTACTTTATAGTCACAGAGGCGGTCTCTGTGAAATTCGGGTTGCTCCCACCTGGAGAGAACGTCGGAGCCAGAGGCGCGCCACCCAATTTTAAAAAAAAATGTGCATGCGATTTTTGCGTGACTGTTGATGAAGGAAACGGTGTGTGTGTGTGTGTGTGTGTGTGTGTGTGAAATTTTGATTAAATGGCAACTTTTTCGTTGCCGCCACTGCGTTTAGCATGTGCTAAGTGCATGGGCACACATGACCTCGGTGAATCGTCTCATCCGAAAGACTCCACGTTCAGACCGTTGTAAGGCCTAGTGCAAAGTGAGAGGAAAAAATCCCCTGTACCCAGGTTCAAACTCGGGTTTACTTGACACGAGGCGAACGCTTTACCTCTGTGCCACTCTACACTCATAAGGTGTGTGTGTGTGTGTGTGTGTGTGTGTGTGTGTGTGTGTGTGTGTGTGTGTGTGTGTGTGTGTGTGTGTGTGCACATTCACGCGGAAACCCATGTGCATGTCCCATCCGCGATCCGCAAGTAAAGTAAAGAAAGTAAGAATTAGGGCACGTACACAGTACATCCGTATTTTCCCCCGCGGAAAAAATCAACAAATAAAAGAAGGAAAAACTATACGGACGTGTCCGTATTTCCCCTAATCCGTAGGCCTATATTCTTTTTCCTTCTTTCTTTTACTTATTGATTATTTCCGCAGCAGAAAATCCGGATATAGGGGAAGACGGGGTAAAAAGCGCATGGGCGGGTAAGAAGCCCACCCCAATTATCTCATGAAATAAAGAAAATTTCAGTCAAATTTGCCCATGAGACGAATGCTAGACATTAACGCTCGTCTCATGGGCAAAATGAGACTGAAATTTGCTTCATTTCATGAGATAATTGGGGTGGGCTTCTTACCCGCCCATGCGCTTTTTACCCCGTCTTCCCCTACTGTGTACGTGGGCTACTGCGGACAGGTTTCCGCGTGTATTATGTGCATTATGTATCTCCCTGTTTCGTATTTCCAGGTTTTTAGTCCCCGAGCCGAAGGTTCGGGGAGCTATTGTTTTTGTCTGGTCCGTCCGTCCGTCCGGCGTGCCTCCGTCCGTCCGGCTATTCGTCCGTTTTTCTCAAAAACTATTCAGTGTATCATCATCAAATTTGGTATACTAGTTTTCCAAGATGCAAGCTATCCACTGATGTATTTAGTTTTACATGAAGGTCAAGGTCGCGCCAGTTACGGGGTTCAAACCCCGAAACACATAATCGCTAATATCTCGCGAAGTTTTGCATGTATTTCAATGCAGATTTTTTCCCACTACATTTCTTGATGAATGGTCTATAACACAGTTGTCATGAATGTTTCTGTGCGCGCGTGTGCGCATGATCGCGCGCGCTCAAATCACGGGTCCGAACCCCAAGGCTACATATAAAACAAACTATTCAGTTACGTGCTGTTTTTATGCGTTTTTATGTAGTTACGTGCTGTTTGGATGCGTTTTTATGTATTTGTACAACCGACACATTCCGATTTCGGAGTAGCTCGGCGATGCTGCGAGGGGACTTTGCAGCCGCTCGGCGTTGCACTTGTTGTTGTTGTTGTTGTTGTTTGTTTTGTGTTTTTTGTGGATTGCTGAAGGGATTTGAGGACAGCTGGCGTTGTCCGTTACGGTGGAAAATAATCGATTGTACTGCTCATTTTACTATTGGCCCTGACTACAGGCTAATGTCAACAACACCAGTGATGTAAGAACACAATACTACCGTATTTTTCGGACTATAAGGCGATACTTTTTTTTCCTCTAGACTCCAAGACCCCTGCGCCTTATAATGTGACTGATGAAATAGTAAGAAAATATAATAACACAATCTGAAATTTGGGCGGTTCGCCTTATACAAGGGTGCGCCTTATTGTCCGAAAAATACGGTATATCCTTGATAATCACACAGTACTAACACATCTCTGTCTCTCCTCTTCGATTATAGCACATCAGTAACACATCTCTGTCTCTCCTCTTCGATTATAGCACATCAGTAACACATCTCTGTCTCTCCTCTTCGATTATAGCACATCAGTAACACATCTCTGTCTCTCCTCTTCGATTATAGCACATCAGTAACACATCTCTGTCTCTCCTCTTTAATCATAACGCATTAGTAGCACATCTCTGTCTCTCCTTTATACTAATGACACAACACCGACACATCTCTGTCTCTCCTCTTTAATCATAACGCATTAGTAACACATCTCTGTCTCTCCTTTATACTAATGACACAACACCGACACATCTCTGTCTCTCCTCTTTAATCATAACGCATTAGTAACACATCTCTGTCTCTCCTTTATACTAATGACACAACACCGACACATCTCTGTCTCTCCTCTTTAATCATAACGCATTAGTAACACATCTCTGTCTCTCCTTTATACTAATGACACAACACCGACACATCTCTGTCTCTCCTCTTTATTAATAATAACACGTTACTCACACATCTCTGTCTCTTCGTTTAAAACCCCCAAAAAACAACAACACAATTCTATATCCTTAATAATAACAGCACATTACTAATGTAGAGGGAGAAAATAAAGAAGAGGTACATCTGACCTGATGGCGTTGACATAATAGGGAGCTTTCAAACTTCTGTTCTTCTTCTTCAGCGGGTGACAGGCGTCTCACTCTCTGTCTCTCCTCTCTATTAGCAATAACACAACACTACATCCTTAACCCTTTCACCGCCAGCCACATTTCAGCCAAAACATGTCTGTTATAATTTACCTGGGTAGAGAACAAAATCCGTCTGCAGTATTGGGGATTCTTCTGTGACAGATATAAACTAAGGTCTATCCTTACTTCCCGAAACTGAGACAATAGGGTCTTTGGATAATGGACCCCAATTTGATGCCTTTTCGTGACATAGGTGTTAAATCACTGTGGGGCTAAAATGTGACGTTGGCGGTGAAAGGGTTAAAAAGAAAGGGGAGATAAGTCTCACCTAGCAACAAGCAAATGGGGGGACCAATATTCCCATATACATGTCATGTCCCCATGACCAGAAGTGACATCAAAGGCTTGTCCATATGACGGAAGTTAACTGCGTGCTAATAGTCTCGCAGTGCTCGAAAATAACAACACATCTCTTGTCGCTCCCTTTCTTTTTCAATGACACGTTACATGGTGAAGACGGGGTAAAAAGCCCCTGGGCGGGTAAGAAGCCCATGCCAATTATCGCATGAAATAAAGAAAATTTCAGTCAAATTTTCCCTTGAGACGAATGCTAAACATTAACACTCGTCTCATGGGCAAAATGTGACGTGAAATTGGCTTCATTTCATGAGGTAATTGGCATGGGCTTCTTACCCGCCCATGGGCTTTTTACCCCGTCTTCACCTATACGTCCTTAGCAATAACACATCATCAACACATCTACGTCTCTCCTGTTAACAGGTGCGCTGATCACAACTTTCGTGGAAGGACAGTTCTACAAAGAACACAAACAGCTCATCAACAACATGCACAGCTTCGTGCTGGGCCTGGGTTTCCCTGTGGTTGAAATCATCGTGGTCACCACAGCCACCACCATCACCATCGTCAAACTACGTCAGGCCGTGACGCGGAGATCAGAAATGACGACGTCACCATCCGTCTCTATCTCCGCCAAAGAGCTGGCTCTGACCAAGATCCTGGTGGGGAGTTCTCTGTTCTTCGTGGGGTGCATCACCCCTGTCACGGTCATCCGCTTCAGCAACTTGTTCGTTCCGGAGCTGAACTCGGGCCGGCGGTACCATAATCTGTTTCTGGCTGGGGTCTGGTTCACTGAGATGTTCTCCCTGACCAACGCTACCTTCAACTTTTTCGTGTATTTTAGCATGGGCTCTCACTACCGCAAGACGTTCTGGGCTTTGTTCGGTCGTCGAAAGGAAAAGGAAATGGCAACCAAATGAAAGGCAGAGAGAACGGAGATTTTTTGGATTTTTTAAATATGTCAGCAAAGGTCTGCCTAGTTTTACGTTTAGTAGAAAAGAAAAGGCATAAACGAAATACTAGATTTCGGATAGATTTCTTTTAGATTTTGGAGCCAAAGACGTTAGCAAAACCATTTCGTTGTAAACGGAATGTCGTTATATCCCTCTTCGTCGTATGCATGTAAAGTAGTCATGTAAAGAAGGATTTTTGTAGGGACCAACCTTTTCGATTCAATATATTCGAATATATCCGTCTTTGTTGAAAACGTGGTCGACTGTACTTGTGTTTCTATGCCGTGTTTGCCAGAAGGGGAAATAACAACAAAAGGCTGCTTCATTGTTCACCTTTTATTATCGTTTTTAATTGCGTTTGCTACCATCCTAAACGCTCTGGGTTTGTGTGTGTGTGTGTGTGTGTGTGTGTTTTA
>CM065711.1:15320789-15325789 GCA_017654935.2 Phymorhynchus buccinoides
TAAGGCCTAGTGCAGAGTGAGAGGACTTTTCTCTCTCCTGTACTCAGGTACTCCGGTGACGCAAAGGCATGTAACTATAGGCGCATGAAGGCACGTCGTAGGACGGCATGAATTGGTGTGTGCATGTTCATTTCACACCGGGTAGAAAGAAACCCATGTTTTTTTCAGTTTGAAACATCCGTTAGATAAAGGTAAGCATACATGCGCGCGCGTTCGCACGCATGCACACACACATATATACACACACACTCACACGCACGCACGCACGCACACGCACACCCACACACACACATGCGCGCGCAAGGACATGACCATATATAATGGCAAGATCGTTCCAGGTTTTGAGAATGCATTTGTGGTTCAAGAAAACAACCAATCAATTAACAAGAGGCAAAGCCTTCAAGGCTCACTCGCTGTGGTTTTTTTTTTAAGATAGGTCTAAATGCCAGAGATAGATCTAAATTCCAAGTCGTTTACTTTCAAATAAACTCCATACCAAAATATTGCTGGAGTCGTCAGCTACGCAATATTAAGCGAATCTGTTCTGTGGCTCATGTGATATTGCGATAGACAAAAATTCAAGGTCAAAGGTCAAGGTGATCATGGTCACCGAGGTTGACAATACTTTACATTCCATTTGATCTTAAGCTAGTCTATCTGCTTGCCAAATTGGGGGACTGTATCTGCCAGGATATAAAAGATATGGCCCAAACAAATAATTGACGATGTTCAAGGTCAAAGGTCAAGGTTAAGGTCAAGAGAGTAAAAGTCACCCTAGATACCATATCACCTTAGGCTAATGCACCACCATGCCAAATTTGGGGACTTTAACTGCGAAACTGTGAAAGATATGGCCAAAACAAAGATTAAACGTCAAAGGTCATTGGTTAATTTTAATATGCAAATCCTCTTTCTTGAAAGCTTGCATAAACATCTATGTGTATGCACACTTTGAACAATGTACGCCTTGTAGTTCCCGAGAAAAAGCCAATGTTAAAGTTACAACGGACAGACAGACAGACACACATGCACACACACACGCACGCACGCACGCGCACGCGCACGCGCGCGCACGCACACACACACACGGAAAACCGAAGAAGCATGAGAACATAGACTCACTTCGTGTCAAGTTTCAAGTTTCAAGTTTTTTATTTCAACTTCCAGCCCAGAGGGCTTCAAAGCCATAAACACAAACACTCGCAACAAATTTGTCCCCATAAACATTCAATGAAACAAACGTGCAGAACATAAGGCAATTGATATGATATTAACATATACAACAAAGAAATTACCAGTGCTAAGAACAAATGCATCACCACTAGAAAAGATGTAAAATAAAACTAAAAAACCTTGCCAGCTTTCTCAATACTCTTGGGTTTGCATTACTCAGTAACGATTTAAATTTGTGGACATTTGGGTCGTTGATACGAGTGAGCCAAAAAACGGTTCTCAGTTAATTGATGCTGAGTAACCCCCCCCCCCCCCCCACACACACACACACACACAGACAGACAGACACGGCTGTAGAAGGGTTGTTCTGAAGTTCTTCGGCACCTACGTCTGTCTATGAGGATTTTTTTTTAAATTCAAACTTCAAAGGCCAAATTTTGTCCTCAATATAACATTATATAACCAGTCCTATTTTTTCTTTTTATTCATGAAATAAAGTCTGCACACACACAAAATAATGAACAAGATGGCAACCATTTTCAAATGGGCAATTTCACGAATTGGGTGAACCATTTTCAAATTGGCAATTTCACGAATTGGGCGAACCATTTTTCAAACGGGCAATTTCACGAATAGGGCGAACCATTTTCAAATGGGCAATTTCACGAATTGGGCGAACCATTTTTCTAACGGGCAATTTCACGAATTGGGCGAACCATTTTTCTAACGGGCAATTTCACGAATTGGGCGAACCATTTTTCAAACGGGCAATTTCACGAATAGGGCGAACCATTTTCAAATGGGCAATTTCACGAATTGGGCGAACCATTTTTCTAACGGGCAATTTCACGAATTTGGCGAACCATTTTTCTAACGGGCAATTTCACGAATTGGGCGAACCATTTTCAAATGGGCAATTTCACGAATTGGGCGAACCATTTTTCAAACGGGCAGTTTCACGAATTGGGCGAACCATTTTTCAAACGGGCAATTTCACGAATTGGGTGAACCATTTTCAAATGGGCAGTTTTACGAATTACGCGTAACATTGCTACTATTATTGTCAGCTCACAGAGACTCGTTCTGTGAAATGTGGGCTAATCCCACTTGGAGAGCTCGTCGCTGCTAATATGCAGCGCCACTTTTGTGTTTGTTGGATTTGTCTGGGGAAGGGGGGAGGTGTGGTGATGGGGGTTAGCTATCAGCTATGTTCATATTGGGCAGCGGGAATCACTCTGCTCTTACCAACTTTTCATGCCAGTTTTGTTTTGTTTTGTTTTGTTTTCTATGTGTGTTAAACGCGCGGGTCAGACTTGCTTTGTTGCTGTTGTTGTTGCTGTTATTGTTGTTGCTGTTATGTTGTTGTTCTTGTTGTTGTTATTGATGTTGGTGTTGTTGCTGTTGTTGTTGTTGTTGTTATTGTTGTTATCATTCCCGGGCTTAAAGACTCCACTAATTAAGACAGTGGAGACAGGCAGACACACACACAGACAGACAGACAGACACACACACACACACACACACACACACATACACACACACACACACTGTGACGAGGTAATGGGTTAAAAGGCTAAGTCTCTAGGGAAGACTTTTAGTGTGTTAAATTTTCAAGTAGAAAATTTGCCTTTAACCCACTTCTCTAGGGTATGGGAGATGAGCAACTTTCCCGGCCCCTTTTCATCTAATAAATTTATATTTGTGCCCGGGTTCTGGCTCGTATGATTGTAAGAAATACAAGTGGTTGATTTGCTCTTAATGGCAGACAGAGAGAAGTAGGGTTTTACATGAAATTACAAGACTTCCACTCTCATCAGTCTGACCAAAGGGTTCAGAATTATTTGACACTTGTATTTTATTTACTCACAAAATCTGCTTAAGATTATGCAACAATAATAATAAAGCAGCTCACTGGCGCCAAAACAAAATATGAATGAAAAAACAATGAAATCCGAAAGGATTTACAAGACTTTTGTCTTTCTAGAAGGTTAGCCCCAAGCGAGAAGGGTCACTAAGTGTCCTGGTTTCCAGTTAGTGTTCTTTGGCACTGTCGTGGTGACTTAGCTCATGGCTGTGCTGAAGTTCCTCCATAGGGATCGGCGAGTGCTGGGTTGGCTGGGCTTGCTCGTCAGGTGAGAGTAGCTCCCAGTCGTTCCGGTTACGGCGTCGCGGGATGGCACGGTTCAGGCGTGGTCTCCTCGCGGATTCTGGGTGCGGGGCGTCTTGGCGGCGTTCCCGTCTTGGTGCTTGTGAGTCAGAGATGGAGCTTCCTGACCACGATGCCCTGCTGATAATCACAGGAGAAGGTGGATGTAGATCTCTATGGCTTAGAGACAAGGGGCTTCAGTCGGCAGGGAATTAGTGGATCCCAACCGGCTAGAAGGCTGCCCTTGTACAATAACACTAAGAACACATAATCTGAATTTCAGTTAACAAACTGAGATCAGTAAAACATAAAAGGTGTACAGGGATCAACTGGTATTAGTCAGTACACGGCTAGATCAAAGTCTATGATCAAGCCAACACCACTCTCCATCCAACACCTGGAAAGGAATGGTATCATAAAGTGCAAGATTGCAACCCACAGGCTTCCTACTAAAAATATATAAAAGGGTTAGTAGGCATAAAATCCGGTTCTGGTACCAAAAGAGTTAAAGTCAAAAACACACACACACAAATAATCAGTGCACATAAATAGAACAGAATATTTACCACTTCTTTTCAATAACCTATCTACTCCTTATTCATCATTGAACATAGAATCTAGATCAAAAATAGGATCAAACAAAACAAATTCTCAATCACCAGCCATCAATAATACTCACTAGTTGGGCTATTAGGACTGGCTGGGAGAGAGGTTGAGTCTGCAATGTTGTCTCGTCAGGTTTTGGAGGTATTATGAGAGAGTATGTGTAGGCTAACTTTCCTCACTACTCAAATTTTCCCCTCCCATTTTCAAACAATGAGAGCCTGTGATTGGTTTATAGCAGTCGACACGTCACAAGATGATGTCCTAGTATTATGCATAGTAGTACAGAACAATCACGCGCCGGTTACATCACTATCACATGCCGACATTCCAGGCATTCCTATCCTTCTCGTGATCGGAAAGGAAATACCAGGAACAAAGGGAGACCGCCAGTGTGGGTGTTACATGCTGAAAGGGGAGGTAAACCGGGCTTCAAAGCGATAAATGCCTTAATCGGCGTCGGTTTGATGTTGAATGGTAATTAAAGTGGCGGCCCGAGAAAAGAAAGGGGGGGGGGGGGGGGGTGTAGATAAAGAAAAGGGAGAAAGTGGGGTGTGCGTTTCCACTCCGTCACACACACACACACAGAGTTATAAAGATATGTAGAGACACGCCGATATACACACAGAGAAAGAAAAGAACAGAGAGAAAGAGAGAGAGAGACAGAGAGAGAGAGAGAGAGAGAGAGAGAGAGAGAGAGAGGAGAGAGAGAGAGAGAGAGACAGAGAGAGAGAGAGAGAGAGAGAGAGAAGTAGAGAGAGGTAGAGAGACAGAGATAGAGAGGGAGAAGAATGATATCTACTTCAGAAGACGAGTGCTACAAGCACAAAGTACAGCATAAGATAAGAGAGAGAGAGAGAGAGAGAGAGAGAGAGAGAGAGAGAGA
Source organism: Phymorhynchus buccinoides (assembly GCA_017654935.2). Classification (NCBI taxonomy): domain Eukaryota; kingdom Metazoa; phylum Mollusca; class Gastropoda; order Neogastropoda; family Raphitomidae; genus Phymorhynchus; species Phymorhynchus buccinoides. The sequence continues at coordinate 15,325,598 of CM065711.1, forward strand.
GAGAGAGAGAGAGAGTTATGAAGCTATATTCAGCCGACACATTCCGATTTCGGAGGAACTCGAAGAAAAACACTTTTTAGAATGTTTTGGTTGGTTTTTTTAAATGCAGGAGAAATGGAACCCCCCCCCAAAAAAAAAACCCACCCAACAACAACAAAAACACCCAGAAAAAAGTAGATGTTAGAAAGAAAC
>CM065711.1:15330789-15350789 GCA_017654935.2 Phymorhynchus buccinoides
CCAAACCCCTCGGAACACCACCACCCTCCCCTACCTCTTCAAGTTCTGCCCCCCCCCCCCCTCTCCTCCCTTACCGTGACGTAAGCTGCCAGACTGGAAAGTCACCCAGTTTTATGCACGTCAGAATCTTCAGCAAGCTGAAGGAGGGTGTTTAATTAAAGAAAGAAGAAGAGGCTTATAATATAATTAAACCCCTCCCTTATAAGACCTCATCTTGGATGATTTGTGAAGGTCTTCTAAAGGGAGATTCCATTGCACCTCCATTAATTTTTTTACTCGCCTTTAATAATGGGTAGGTCCTCGCATGAACAAATTTCGAAGAGTCCAGAGTTCCTTTTGTACCGCGGGTACTCGTACGACAAGAAAAGAAGGAAATTTCGGTTTTCAAGGTCACACTTCAAGGTCAAGATCAGTATGGCGATAATTTATGCTCGGATGTTTTCTACTCTAGGTTATACAGTGCCACACACAATCTGATGCGCTTCTGTGAAGTACAAATGTGGAAACTATGGCTTAAAACCCAATTGTTAGACCCCTACCACTTTCAAGGCCTACCGATCTCCCGGACCTTGACCTTGATCGGTATGCCATCATCAGAACGGCAATAAGCCAAAGTACCTACATGCCAAATTTGAAGACTCTAAGACCAACGGTGTGGAAGTTATGGCCCCTTAAAGATTTTCGGTTTTCAAGGTCATACGCCAAGGTCAAGGTCAGGACGGCGAAACATTTTGCGCGGATGCCTTCCTCTCATGGTGACACACCACCACACAACATTTGAAGCGATTCGGTCAAGCGGTTCGGGAGATATCATTGGGACAGTCAGAAAAGAAAAACAAACAAAAAACAAAGTTACATACACGAACGAAAACATACTCCTTTGCGATTTACTTCGTAGATCGGCAAAGGACACAAAAAGAAAAAAGTTACATACACGAACGAAAACACTCCTTTGCGATCTACTTCGTAGATCGGCAAAGGACAAAAACAAAAACACGAATGACTTGAAAGAGCAGGCAAAACTTTTGCCAAAAGGCTGTCTAAGCCGTACCTCTGATATAATAAATGATTGGCAACTTTCACCAGAAACAATACTCTAAGTAATTTTCCTACTTTTGCTCAAGGATAAGTTTGATATTTTGCCAAAACATCAATGCTCTGCCCAGCGGCAAAGGCCCAAACAAACACACGTGCAATGACTGCAGTGTTACTTTCTTATTAGTAGAGATCTTTGATTGGAGGAAATATGTTATTGTTATTGAAAAATTAATTGCGCTTAGTTACTATTTATACTTTACGATGCTTGTTATTTCTATAATGTTTGTTTTTTTAACAGGATTTATAATACCATACTTTTACGTAAACAATAAGAGTTTGTGCGGAGCAGTTGTGTAATGGAAGCCGCCATAGCTATTTAGGTTACGCAAAGGTCGACTTTGCAAAACATTTAGATCAGTTAGATTCACAGCCGCTAACACTGAAGACGTCCATTTCCTTCGTGGACAACTAACATGGCAAGCTTGTCTCGACTTTTGCCTTCCTTGGGAGGCATAGGTGAGCGGAAAGCATTCGTTTCTTCTTGCAGTAGACAACCACCATCATCTTTCTTGAGGGTTCTGTTGTGTGTAGTAACTGGGGACTTCGGTCATGTATAGGGCTCCCAGGGATCCCCATTTGGGGGTCTATGAAGCACTAAAATTCTAAAGGACCCTCTAAAAGAATGTGCAGGGGGTCCCAGGGATGCACTATAAAAAAATATTTTTAGCATTCGCAATGCCACTGGGAGTGGGACCCTCTATCCCGCCTCTAGGAGTCTAGGACCCTCTATGCTGTAAGTGAAGGAGTCCCTGGGACCTCTTGTTTTGCGGGATGATTGGTAGCCCTGCATGTAGAAAAGATACTGGAACGAGCTGCCCCAGGAAGCTGTGCAGGCCAAGACCATCGGCACCTTTGTGTTGATGGTCTCCAAATAATTATCCAGCAAAACCTGTCCCCCCTCCCCCCCCTCCCCCGCTCCTCCCCAATTCCCTCCACCTCTACCCGCTCCCCCTGTATTAAGGCGCTCTTCCACAGATCCCCAATTTCTACAGTGACAGAATAGTCAAGTTTGACTAGTCACTTATTTATGGGAAGGATATCTGTACACAGTAATAATTTCGTTGGCCGCCCAGATGATTGGCTTGAATGGCTGCAGAGGTTTCGTTAGACCGGCATATGCCGGTTTTTACCGATATTTTTTGGTCTAGTACCGATAAAAATTAATGTCATCGGTATCGCGTACCGGTACCTGAGACTTTCTTTCGAGCTGGTAAGGAAAGACCCTGTGTCACACACCTACGTCAGGCAGATGCGCGATAAAAGTTTTGCGTCATGCTTACGTAAATAGCAAGGTTGTGTTCCCGCTTGTGGGCTTCCCGCTCTCTGCTCTCCGGTTTCTTATCTGTATACCCCCCTCTGACGTCTTTCTGTCGTTCTGTTTGTCTGATGATGACGACAATATCACAAAAGTGACGTAACTTGGTCTTAAAAGGCAACATACAATGACGCATTACGATCGCATAGATCTATGTACAGATATTTTCTGCACAGCGAAGTTTGATTGCACCGGCTGTGTGATGGCCAGTACCGGAATATTTTCCTGTTGCCGGTACTGTCCACCGAAACTTTTGGTAGGCTAGTGGAACCTCTGGGCTGAGGGAAAGATGGAACAAGTTGGAAGTAGGATCGGGGAATACTGAAGGGGGAATGAGTGGGTCAGGGTCAAAGAGGGAAATATGGAGATTGGAGGGGAGGGGAGTGTCGCTGTTTATGTCCAGGACTTTAAGCTCTCCACCGAGGCCGATGTTACTGCCTCAGGTGGGAGGGAGTTCCACTCAGAGATGGTCTGTGGAAAATGGGAAAACTTTCTGTAGCTACTTTTATGTTGCATGGTGGGACTTTCTCATTTGTCTTGTTGGTGGGTGGAGGGATGGGGTGTTGACAGTGACCCCATCCCATGAAGCCCTAAGGCACGCGTTTGTGTTTGTGTGTGAGAGAGTATTATGATTATATCACCCCCCACCCCCGCGGGAGGAGGGGCTGGCTTCCCCAATGGCATAAAAATCATCTGTTGTCGTCTGCTGTCAGTGTTCCCGATTACGCAGATCTGTACGTAAATTACGTACAAAGTTTCATGTTTGACGTATAAAGTTTTCAGTCAATACGTCATTGTGACGTGCAGTTTTTCTCTCAGCCGATTGCTTCCTTAAACGTGTTCGCCACGATCAGAATGTCGAAGCCATTACGGCTTACGTAGATTCGCTCCCCTTGAACTGCTGGTCTCGGATTCTGCGACCTGAATGTGCGGAGGTGTGGCTGCAAATTGGGAATCGGAATGAGCGGCGTGGGAGCAACACCACTGTACGGCCCAGAAGATGGGACAACAAAAAGAAAAGGAAAAAAGATGCTTTATTCGAAGGGAAAATGCCACATCGTGGTTTTTGGAATATCGATAAGCACAGACTGCAAACTCTTATCAGTATTAGTATTACAGTATTAGTGCCTACCTTTTCTGTCACAATCACATTCTTTAATTAATATAAATTGAGCCGATATGTGATAATTTGCAAAAAATATTGAATCATTTTTAAGATTTGTGGCGGTACCATAGCCGATGAGGTTTATCCGAGGCGTGGTTACTGCTACACCTATCTGTATTGTTAAAAAATCGGGACTTTACTGGTGTTGCACTGCCTCCGGGCATTACCTCCAGTATTGTTCCCACCATCTTTGTATAGCTACAAATGTCCCATATGTGTCTCTTCCAGACCGAGAGAACGTAAAACACCATTTTTCATAATTTGCAAAAATGCACTGTGGAGACGAGTTCACTGGGTAGGTAGGTAGGTAGGTAGGGACCAAACAAGCCGTGAAGCTTTTTAAAACAGTCCCATCTTTTATGTATTTTCTGGTCAATTTTTCCTTTCGCCAGCTTCGGTCAAGGTTGATGCGGCCTAAATTTTCCTAATAAAGTATTTTTAGTCATAGCTTCTGAAAACTTCTAAAAATATTAAAGCTATGACGTCATTCAAGGAAGTTTCTTTGCTTGTTTCAATCCAGCATCTGTGGGTGACCGTCCTATCAAGAATGTCTTCCTCGAAGAAATGACGTTGTGGCCGAGACACAATGGCTGGTTGATTCGGCTTGATTTCCCGGCTGGTAGATCTACAATTTTGTTGTTGGAAATAAATGTTGTGTGAGTGCTCAATTTATTTGGAAGAATGTGACACAAAAGGTAGGTAACAGCGATAGAGTTCGCAGTCTGTGATTATCTATATTCTAAAACCATGCTGTGGTGGTGGTGTGTTTTTTAGAGATTTTCGCATCCGAATAGAAGAATGAAAATTCATTTAACATCCTCCGGTCTGGAACAGACACATATGGGACATTTATAGAGATAAAGATGGTGGGAACGATCCTGGAGGCAATGCCCGAAGGCAGTGCAACACCAGGAAAGTCCCGATTTTTTAAATTTTAGCAATACAGATGTATTGATATAATAAGATTATAAAGCATCCAAATAGAGCGAGCATCTCATTTCCCTTTAACTCACATTCATCCATGAGTGTTGCTTTTCCTGGTGTGCAAGGATTTCCTGTTTTTGAATTTTACCAGAAAAGGAATTTCCTTTTCTTTTTCTTTTTTTGTCAAGCAAGATCTTTGTGTGTCTACTGTATTTTTCAAACACTTTAAAATAAGCATTTGTATAAATTGTGGAAAGGGCAAACTAAAATACCTTCATAAATCATTTTTTTCTTCAGCTGCAGGGGGACATTACCTTTCAGGTTTTTTCATTTTGTGTAGTTGCGCCCATGTTCATCCGATTAACTTTTTTTTTTCTCCGTTTCAACACGCAGCTCGCGGCCAGTCTCTGGCTCCATTGACATCAGCAGTGAGAGCCAGCAGCACGGCTGAAGCCCCAAAGAAGGCAGAGAAGGTGAGCAGTATTCACTACATGGAACCATGGAAGCTTTCTGGTTATAACTGTCTGATCCGAATGGTATTAGGTATTTTTTGGAGGTTTTAGGTACTTTATAGTCACAGAGGCATCTCTGTGAAATTCGGGTTGCTCCCACCTGGAGAGCGCGCTGCAGCCAGCCAGAGGCGCGCCACCCACTTTTTTTTAAAATTTGCATGCGATTTTTGTGTGACTGATGAAGAAGGAAGGGGGGGGGGGGGGTAAATTTTGACCAAATGACAACTTTTACGTTGCCACTGGGTTTAACGTGTGCTAAGTGCATGGGCACAGAGGACCTTGGTTTATCGTCTCATCCGAAAGACTCCATGTTCTCGGAGTTTATCGTGCATGAGGCGAACGCGTTGCCTCTGTGCCACTCTATCAATCTCCCCCCGTGGGGATGCCGGGGGGGGGGGGGGGGGGTCTTCTGTATAAATAGCTTCCCCCACCTTCTGGAAGTTCTGTGCTTGTAACTATTCAAACTGTACACACAAAAAAGATACTAGGTCAGGTCAGGTCAGATCTTCAGGGCAGGCAGGCCTCGCGGCCTCTTGATGTGCCCTATCTTTTGATTGTTTGTTATTGTGGTTTTGTTCATTAATCAGATTGGCACCGCTGTGGCGCCTTTTGAACTATCATTGTCGTCTTAATCAATTTTGGGGTCACTATCTAGGAGGTTTTTGAAATGGTTAATGTTGGAAGCAAGTTTAGTTTGTGCAGGGAGATTGTTCCAGTGCTGGGTGACTCTATTGGAAAAGAAGTTTTTTCTCATATTAGTTCTACTGTATTGGGTTAGTATTTTTAGATCACTGTTACGGGTTCTCAAATCGTTAGACAATTGAAACAAATGCTTGTTAGTTTTGTCAGGGTTATTCAAAATTTTATATACAGTTATCAAATCTCCCCTTACTCTTCTAAATTTTAAGGATGGTAAACTTAACTTATGAAGTCTGTCCCCATATTCCAAATTTTGTATTGATTTTATTAATTTGGTTGCTCGCCTTTGTACCCTTTCAATTTGTGTAGATTGTCTTTTAAGTCTAACACCAGACTAGCACAACACTATTTTTTTTACCAACATTGAGTAATAAATGCATGGAATAACCTTCCTGATGAAGCAGCCAGTGCATTGCAAAGTCATTAAATTTGTTAAAAAAAATGTTATAGACAAGTTTTTTTAAAAACAAAATGTATTCAGTTAATATACAGATTTAAAATAATAAAACACAGATGGCTTAGTAGTCATCAGTGAATGAAGCCTAACCTGTTGAAGTTGACGTCAATAACAATTAAAAAACATTTGGCGAGCAAAAGGCTAAAACAAAATAGCCTATCTATGTGCCATTTATGCTTTGCTATGCTATGCTAATTGCTTTTGTAACTTCCTCTAATGTGTCACTCTCTTTGACTCTGCCTTTTCCCTTTGCTTGCTGTCGTCTACCATCTTTCTGCCTGACTTTCCCATTCTCCTGCCTTTTTTCAAGAAACACTTTCAAAAAGATTTCCTCCAGCCGAAGTCGGACATGCTGGGCCTAACTATTTCTTACTTAGGTGCATAACGGCAGCATGACACATCTGTCGCTCATAATTGACAGGAAACTGTCTGAGTGATCAAAGAAGAAGAAGAAGAGTTTTACTAATCAGCGTTAATTCCTCAATCTTCAAAAGCAGGACATCAGAATCACTGCTCAAAATATGCCTAAACTAGATTTTTGAGGTAACTTGGATATTTTTTTTTATGGGGATCTTTCTGATATGATTATGGAGCATTTTTTTCCTTCTTTTTTTTCCCCAAAATTATTTTGTCACACTGAGAGACTTGTGTGATGTCCCTGGGCAAAAAAACAACAAAAAACAAAAACAATGAGTTTTGAATGAATTCTTTTTTTAATTTTTTTTACTGTCCCATCTTCTGGGCCGTGCAGTGGCGTTGCTCCCACGCCGCTCGTTCCGAGTCCCAACTCCATGGGGATGCTCCTTCTTGCAGGATTGTCCTGAATTGCAGGATTTTTAAATTGCCTAGAGCCGGCGTCACCGGATTATGAGAATTTGAGAAACGATTTTCTCACAAACTTGTACAATAAAAAAGGGCCTATATAAGCATTTGCTATATTCAAAGGAATGTAGCACTTGTAGCCTAGAGGGGGGGATGGGGGGTGGAAAGACCAGTAAGTGTGTGTGTGTGCGCTGCTCTTGCAATCCACCAGGGCCGCCCCCTTGCAGGATTTTTGAAATTTCCCAGGAGCATCCATGCAACTCGCAGCCACACCTGTAAGATGCAGGTGTCTTGGTCTGGAGAGAGAGAGAGAGAGAGAGAGAGAGAGAGAGAGAGAGAGAGAGAGAGAGAGAGAGAGAAAGAAAATAGGCCAATAGCCTGTACAATAAAATTTAAAAAATCATCTTTTTTTTTCATCTTCCTGTACAATCAGGCATCAGAATTGTCAGAGGATTTCAGAGGATTAAGAATTTCTGACAGAGGATTGGCTTCTCTTGTCAGAGGTTTTGCCTTTTTATTCAGTGTTATCCTTTGTGTTAAATAGCATTTTAAAGTGATTTATCGCTATATTAAACCTTTTTGGTCATGTTGGGAACTGGTTTCAGTGTTGTCCCTCTACAGTCTGGGACCTTGATGGCCCTTTTACTGCAGTTTTCAGAGGATTGGACTTCAGACTGTTCTGATGCCTGACAATATGTTAATTATAGTTCTTCCCCCCAAAAAACAAATTCAGGGGTGTGTCTTGCACACACTTGCAGCGCCTTTTATGTCAGGGAAAAATATGGTAATGTTTTAATGTTTTGTGCGCTTAACAGACCAAGTTCGGTCCGCTGAGCGATGAGGACCGCATCTTCACCAACCTGTATGGACGTCACGACTGGAAGCTGAAGGGGGCGCTGTCCAGGGTAGGTAACTCTTGTGTGTTGACAAATGTGTCATTTCGGTAAAGGTAAAGATGCGCGCGCGCCCCCCCCCCCCCCCCCCCTCCTCCATTTCTCGGTTCTTTCCGTTTTCTTCAGTCTATGCTTTCTGGTAAATCCAGAATGAAGAAGGTAGACGCTCATTGGCCTAGCCACTGTTGACCGGAAGGGGGCATAACTCCCCATCCATATCCGGTTAGAGGTCAAGGCCATGAGCTACTTTCGTTTTTCTATATGCTATGGTATAGTCCCAGGTCGCGTTAGGCGAATGCAAGTGTTTCAGGTGTTGGTAAGTATTTAGTTAAATAGATAGTAGGATTAATAAAAATCCACCATTTCGGTAAAGGTAAAGATGCGCACGCCACCCCCCCGCCCCTCCTCCATTTCTCGGTTCTTTCCGGTTTTTTCAGTCTGGCCTTACTGCAGATTAAGATTAGAATAACTGTTGAAAGTAGCGAAACTGCATTCCGGTTTCGCGCTTGTGAATGAGTCAATTGAAAGCCTTTGTAGTAGTAGCTCCGCCTGTCTTCACGCAGCTGACCTGCGTAGGAATGCCATCAGAGGCTTGATCGTAACATTTACAATACAGAGTGGGTCACAGGGTGGATGCCTCGTGCCTCCATACAGGGAGCTGGTCGCCCCCGACCCCCCTCCACGAGTCTCTCCCCGTGGGGATTCCGGGGTGGGGTGTCTTTCGTAAAAATAGTTCCCCCACCTTCTGGAAGCTCTGTGCTTGTAACCTCCTCTGATCTGCCACTCTCTTTGACTCTTGCCTTTTTCCTTTGCTTTCTATCATCTACTGTCTGATTTATAGGCCCATTCTTCTTTTTTAGGGGATATCTCGGTAAAGGTAAAGATGTGCCTTTTTAGAAAAAATAAAAATCTTCCATATAATTTAGCTTCTCCAAAATCGGAATGTGTCGACTGTACGCAGCAGGGGGCGACCAGTGAAAACTGAAAAACGGACACATATCGTCGCTGTCCGACGCTAACCGTGTATTTACACAATCTGATTTTACAGGAGCATCAAAAAACATTGTCGCCTGCTACAAAGTCAATCCCCATTTGATATATGCTTGACCCTTCTTCTTTACCGATGAGTAAACATGTGACACAATAAAAGTTGCAATAATACCCAAAATGTTCGTGATAATTCAGTTACACGGTTAGTCACAAAGTTAGTGCATTGTTCTCACAATGGGAGATACGACAGCTGCCAGCAGTTACACCATTAGCGTGACCAGTTACACGCTTATCGCGTCAAAACCATCAACAACCAGGCACATACACGATTATTTCCGTGGTATCATGTGACAAATTTGAGCAATCTATTCTATCATCCTTACCATTCCACTACAAAGTGCATATTTGTACAAGATTAGCTTGGAAGACAGAACAAAATCAAGAGTGTCTTACTACCACAACTCCCAATCCACGTAACTTCCGGTGTAGCAGACTACTCACTTTCTTTCAAGCTAGCATGGAAGGCAGGCTTGTTATTCTGTTTCTCCAGGAATTTTTTCTCCTGCTTTCAGCTTTATGAGTGTCTTTTGTTTTCCTTTAGTTTTCTTTGTGTTGCTTTGCTACTTGGGTAAGTTCGTTCGGCCTCCCCCCCTTTTTGGTTGTAATCTTTGTGAAGATTTCGGGCCTGTTGGTCAAAAGGTGGGCGTGGCTTCTGGCTTCGGGTTTCGCGTTATGGAATCTACTCCTTCTAAAAAAGTTGTAGATTCTTCGGCGTTAGTTGGCAAACCTTCAAGTAGTTCAACTAAGGAACCTCAGCCTACTCCTCCCAGGGATGACAAGGGCCGTTTTCTAAAATCGAGTCCTTCAGAGAAGTCTTTGTCCAAGTCAAATTCTCGGTCAAGAAGTTCGAGTAGGTCTCACTCTTCGCGTTCGGTTCAAGATACAAAGCAAGTGGTGTCGGAATTGCTGGCTCATTTGCGTTCTACGGGCGAATTGTCTTCGGCCATGCCGTTCTCCTTCTCCCAAGTGGACTCGGCTGGTTTGGTCCAGCACATTTCGGTGGATGATTCTCATGTTGATTTGTTGGGTGTTTTGGACGATGACCCGGCCTTTTCGACGGTCGGTCTTCCACTCCAGGATTCGTTGTCCGTTGAAGATCTCTCACGGATGGAGCTGCAAACCGGCATCCGGGTTTTTCCCGAACAAGGTCAGTACGGCTCTTCTAGCCAAGCTAGCTCCCGTACCCCATTGGTTCCTGGCGTTCATGATACCGCACGGGCACTTCCGGTTCTGGAAGAAGAAGCTGCGAAGAAACCGGTGGTGCTGTCCGACTTGTCTTACAGAGCTATAGACAACCGGGCGGTACCCACCGATGCCACCATTACGCCTGGTGATGCCGGCCGAAAAACGGACGATGCCGCTAATGGGGGTAGCTTCCCTGGCGACGGCAGCCTCGGTGCCTTAGGCACCGGGCCGGCATCCGCACCCGGGGTTCTCCGGAGCGGACCGGCCACGGCGACATGGTCTCGCGGGTCCACCACGGGCACGGCGGCTACGGCCTCTGCCGTGGGTGGTCCCCAGGCCCAGGACCGTACGACGGCAGGCATTCAGTCCATGGGACGTTTGCCTCGGCCCGTACCGGTCACGCCCGTTACCGCTGGTATGGTTCCACCGGTTTCAGGGCAGGTTCCTCAGCGGTCCTACTCTCACCAGGAAGTTATGGACCTTTTGTCGCGTCGTTCTTCCTTGGGTCAGTCAGCTCAGCCGGCGGCGTCGGTTACGGCTTCGGATCACACGGTGGATCCTATGGAAGAGGATTTTTCTGATCCTTCTGTTTCTGGCATACAAGGGTATCTGGCGGCCTTGCAGCCTTACTGCCAGGATGTTGTCTCGGTGGAGTCCTCTCAGGTTCTGCCCCAGGATGATGCTTTCGGTACCCTTCAGTCTCGGCGTGGTCATAGACTGGTCTTGCAGTGCTCTTCGTCGATTTGTGATGCTCTCGATTTGGCTGACACACACATGTGGTCTAGAGCTAAACAGTCTAGAAGGGAACAGGAGGTGTCCCCACCTATTCCTTCTCTGTCCGGTTCATGTCCTGTGGTTCCTCAGTTCGCCCCAGTTCTTCCCATGGAGAGTGAGTTTTTGCCGATTCCAGCCTTTTCGGCTCTTTCCCAGGAGGAAATTTCTGATCTTGGTCTGTTGCTGAATGGTCCTTCCATCAGGTCGGTGTCCATCCCTGCCAAGTCTTACTTGTCTCTGGAGAAGGCTGTCTCGCAATCATTGATGCATTGTTCCACGGCTACTTCTATGCTGCACGGTCTTCCCACTCTGTTGGGCAGGACCTCCACGGGCCGTCCTGAGGATTTTCGTCTGGCGGATGCCATTGATGAGCAGGCTTTAGGCTGCCTTCTGTCAGCCTTGCGTGATTCAGTTCAACTCACCGCTCTGGGCCTCGCTACCTTGCGTAGTAGGCTTTCGGCCTTTTTCAGGGATCAAGCTCTCCAACAGTCCTCTCTTGCCATGTTGGAGGTGGAACGTCGTGCCCTTCGTTCGGACCCAATCCCTTCCTCAGGAATTTTTGCTTCGGCAAGGGTGTCCAAAGTTAAGGAGGCGTGTTCGGGTCGTCAGTCCCTCTCTCACAATGACAGGGTCCTAGCTACTTTGCAGACCTTGGCGGCTAGGGCTAGGCCACCCTCTCGTTCTGCTTCTGTGTCTCCTGCTCGTTTCCAGCAGCGTGGTGCATTTTCAGCCCGTCGGGCCTCTTCTTCTTCCTCTCGCTTTCGTACTCCACAGCCGTTGAGGAACTCGTTCCGTGGCTCTTCTCAGCCGTACCCTTCTCCTTCGGCTCGGGGCAGGCCCTTCCAGCGCGGTGCAAATCGCTCTACTCGTTTTCAGAACTCAAAACGCTACCCTCCTTTTCAGTAGGGCCCGCGCGGCTTCGGGTGGATCCCGAGTTGGCTGTTCCATCAAGTGTGGACTCTCTGGCTCAGCATCACCTTCAGTGGTCTCTGCTGTCAGTCAGCTCTTGGATCCTCCGTGTCGTGCGGGATGGGTTCCGCTTTCCGCTGCTCGCGGAACCTCCTCTCTCGCGGGTGCCTATTGTCTTTCCTCCCCCTGCAGATCCTCTTCGCTTTCAGATCTTGGACGCAGAGGTCAAGTCCCTTCTGGACAAGGGTGCTGTGATTCCAGTACCCAACCCGGGCCCGGGTTTCTACTCGCGCATGTTCACTGTACCAAAGAAGAACGGCGAGTTCCGTCCAGTGCTGGACTTGTCTCCTCTCAATGCTTTTCTGCGCCCCATGGCGTTCAGAATGGAGACGGCTGCTTCGGTTCGCAACTTCATCCAGCCGGGGGATTGGGCGACTTCCATAGACCTCAAGGATGCCTATTTCCATGTTTCGATCCACCCAGATCGAAGGCATCTCTTGAGGTTCGTATGGGGGAACACGACTTATCAGTTCGTAGTCCTTCCCTTCGGGCTCTCTCTGGCCCCATGGATTTTCACCATGGTGGTCAGGGAGTTCGTCGGCGTGGCCAGGTCCAGGGGGATCCGTCTCAAGGTGTACCTGGACGACTGGCTCACCTTGGCTCAGTCCAGGGACCGGTGCCAGGAACACACCTCGGAGCTCCAGGACCTAACCGTCCAGGTTGGCTTCAACGTGAACGTCAAAAAGTCGGATTTGACTCCGGCCCAGGAATTCAAATATCTGGGGATGGTATTCAATACCCAGACGTTCACGGTCTGTCCGTCTTCGGAGCGAATCCAGTCCATTCAGTCCTTTCTGGAAAGCCTTCTGTTGGCGGGTTCAGCAACGGTTCGTCAACTTCTCAAGTTGCTGGGCTTCATGGAGTCCTTGGCAGACCTCTTGCCTCTGGGTCGTCTGCACAAGCGTCCTCTACAACGGAAGTGTGCGGAACTCGGGGTTTCTCATCTTCCTCTGGAATCTCAGGTCGTTTTGGGCCCGTGGTTTCGCAGTTCAGTCCTCCAGTGGTTGGACACGGTTTGGCTGGGGTCCTCAGTTCCCATTCGGCCTCTCCACCATCAAGAATTCCTTTTCACGGATGCGTCAAAGGAAGGTTGGGGGGCTCATCTGGACCGGCGGGAGGTTTCGGGGTTGTGGTCCGAAGCAGAGTCGTCTCTCCACATCAATTTTCTGGAGATGGAGGCGGTTTCGCTCGCGCTCAAAGCGCTACTTCCCCTGCTACGAGGCAAGTGGGTCACAGTTTGTGGCGACAACACCACGTGCCTCTCATACCTTCGGCGTCAGGGGGGCACGAAATCGCCTTCACTCTCCAGGAAGGCAGAGGAGATCCTGCTTTGGACTGCACGGAATTCCATTCATCTAACCGTGGAGTTCATTCCCGGGAAGCTGAATGTTCTCGCCGACTAGCTGAGCCGTTCCAACCAGGTGATTGCAACGGAGTGGACTCTCGTCCATCGGGTCCTTCAACCCCTTTGGTCGATGTGGGGAAAGCCACACGTCGACTTGTTTGCAACTCGCTTCAGCCGGCGTCTTCCGCTCTTCGTCTCCCCGATGGCAGATCCCTTGGCATGGGCAAGGAATGCCTTCAGTCTCCAGTGGTCGGGTCTGTGGGCCTACGCCTACCCACCCACAGCTCTTCTTCCAAGGGTGTTGGAAAAGTGCGCTCGGGAGCGTCCTGCTCTCATTCTCATAGCGCCAAGATGGGAAAACAGTCCGTGGTTCCCCGAGCTGTTAGCTCTCACCCACGTGCCGGGTGTTCCCCTCCAGTTGACACCAAGGTCTCTGGTTCAACCGCGCACAGGCGTTCCGCATCGAAATCCTGCCGTCCTTCATCTGACCGCTTGGCTACTTTGCGGTCAGGGTTGCGGTCACAGGGTCTGAGAAGTGAAGCCATTGAAGTGATTCTTCAATCCCGCCGTCAAAGCACTAATACCTTGTATTCCTTGCGTTGGACCTCTTGGTTCAATTTCTGTACAGTTGAGTCTTTTTCTCCTTTGCACCCGACTGGTGCTCAGTTTGTTTCCTTTTTGTCTCATTTGCATAATGAGAAGGGCCTCTTGGCCCAAACTTTGTCAGGTTATAAGTCGGCAGTTATTAGCACTATTTCTATTGCTACTGGTCGTCAACCTTCCTTTGCTTCTTCTGTTTTGGTTTCCCATTTTTTTGGATGGTTTGCGTAATAAGTCAATTCGCCCAACCATCAGACTTCCGCAATGGGACGTTTTTCTTGTGCTTCACTTTCTCAGGTCAGAATGTGAACCGCTTTCTTCGTTATCTTTTAAGCTTCTTTCTTTTAAGACGCTTTTCCTCGTTAGTCTTGCCTTAGCGAGACGTGTGAGTGGTATCCACGCTCTTAGTGGTTTAGTTAATGATTATGAGTTCGCGGAGGATGGTTCCTCGATCTCCCTGTCTTTTCTACCGGAATTCCGTGCGAAAAATCAATCGGCTCAGCAAGCTTCTCCGTTGGTTGTTATCGAGAGTCTCTCTAACATCCTCACTCCGGACGATGAGGATAGATGTCTGTGCCCGGTTCGCTGTTTGCGCACGTATCTCCTTCGGTCAGCCTCGTTCCGTAGCCAGAAGCGCCGCCTTTTCATTTCTTTGAATTCCAATTATTCAAGCGATATCCGTAAGGCCACTTTGGCTCGCTGGTTAGTCGAGTTGATTCGACTAGCCTACTCCCACGCCGATCGTTCTGCGCCCCCAGGTATACGGGCTCACGAAGTTAGGGCTATTAGCACCTCACTAGCCTTGGTCAGGGGTGTTCCAGTCCCTGCCATTATGTCCTCCGCCTTCTGGAAGTCAGAGACTACATTTACCTCTTTCTGCCTGCGCGAGTTTTCTACTCTCCGGCAGGACAACACTTTTGGTATTCGCCGTGCTGTGTTGTCCTCCAAGACGGTGTCCTTTTGAGGTATGACTTTTGTCTGTTTGTTTTTATAGACTTATTTTAAGTCTTTTGGGGGATATGTAACATGCTTTGCGGATTTACCTTCTTATTCTAGAGGGTATGTGTGTGTTTATGTGATATCTCTGTCATGGTTTGTTCCGTGGTCTCAGAGTAGTGCTTTACCATTACCCTCCTCCTTGTTGGTAATCTTGCACTTTGTAGTGGAATGGTAAGGATGATAGAATAGATTGAGGAATTTTTATTAATTCTACTATCTATTTTATCTATATACTTACCATTCCACTACATTTAATTGACCCTCCCACCTCCCTCCTAATGGTTTTTGAATGTGTACCTTCCCTTTTATTGGGTGCTTGCTTTCAAGAAAGTGAGTAGTCTGCTACACCGGAAGTTACGTGGATTGGGAGTTGTGGTAGTAAGACACTCTTGATTTTGTTCTGTCTTCCAAGCTAATCTTGTACAAATATGCACTTTGTAGTGGAATGGTAAGTATATAGATAAAATAGATAGTAGAATTAATAAAAATTCCTCATTTTCATTGGTCGCAGACACAAGATATTTATAGAAGACCTGCGTGAGGTCACTGGAAGGAGTTTCAGTAAAAAATCTATTTTTGTCAAATTTTGTAGATATACGGTTAGCGTCGGACAGCGACGATATGTACCTTAACCCAATGACGCCCAACCATTTGAACCAGGAATCGATCCCAGTTCCTGAGAGATGGGAATTAACTCTGAACGTCACACCAAATATTTTCATTAAAAAAATCACCCAGAATAAAGTCTAACTCACATTTCATTTCTGAAAGATGCATATTGAATAGCAATGATGATATTATTATTCCAAAGCTAACACACTGTCACACAACAAACCATGAATTGGAATTAAAAAAATCCGTAATGGCACTCCGAGCATCGCGCCGAGTCAATACTGCGTCACGTCACGTGGAAAGAAGACAAAAATTTGGGGTCACTTCGAAAAATCCGTTCAAAAAGACTATTGGGTGCTTTCCCTTGCTGTAAGAACCAAAAACGAACCAGCGAGAGTCAGGAACAGGAAGAACTAACTTAGTATATTGCATTGTGGGTAGGGAGAAAGTGAAAGTGAACGTACTAGACCTGGCGTTCAGCGAGCGCAATCGGCACTTACGGGCTGCATGAGTTGACAAAATTCGGTCGAATTTGGCGTCTGTGTCCAAGAGAGGGTTAACCATTATGGCCATATGGCCTGGGAATGAACAAAGAAGAAGAAGACGGTGCAGAGACAAGTAAGGGGCACGCTGTTGTTTTCGCCACGTTTCAGGGAGACTGGTACAAGACGAAGGAAATCATGGAGAAGGGCCACGAGTGGATCCTCAAGGAGATCACCACATCCGGCTTGAGAGGCCGGGGAGGGGCCGGCTTCCCCACGGGCATGAAGTGGGGCTTCATGAACAAACCCTCCGACGGCAGGTAAGTCAAGTCAAGTCAAGTCAAAATGATCTTTTTTGAGGGTTAAACAGGCATCAGAACGGCCTGCGGATCCGCAGATTTCCGCGGTTTTGGTAGCCACTGGCCGCGGTTTTGGCATTGGCGGCACTGAGGCAGTGCGATCTTATTCTCAAATAGTATTGGAAACGAAAAATCGCGGCCATGTTTGTTTTTTGTTCCGGAGTTTAGAGCTCTCTAGACTCTTACTTTCACTGTTTCTGAGTTTGTTATGATGACAGTGATTGTGATTTGGGTTTTAAATGAGTCGATTTAGAGGATATGATCGCGGGAGACTACGATGATGTGAGAACTTTGAACTTTTCCGCGAGAAATCGGGTAGCGAATGATCGCAATGATGCCGACTACGGACTAGAGTTTTGTGGGGTCCGACTCGATGTCGACTCCGAGTCATGGCGAGTGTTGTTCGTCCGCGGATTGGACTCTGGAGTATTCTGATGCCTGGTTAAAGAATAAGCTAACAAGGCTTTTTTTCATCCTATGATTGTCTAGTCAGTCCTTTCCGACAATGACTGATGTCCCGAGGAATGAAGACAGTTCCAATGTCAAAGGGTTCAGGATGTGGGGTGGGTACGAAGATGACTGATGAGTCCGATGCGGGCCTTGAAGGTTTTGTGACAGTGGGGACAGGAAAGAGAGTTGAGGGGAACTGTTGAATTGCTGGCACTGCTCATGCGATTTTTTCGCGCTTCTCGATGTGCCTGGGCTGTCTCGATTCGGTAAGCCTCGAACTTCGCAGCTCCCTTGGTGACTGCACCACGCCATGCTGGTCGGTTTGGGGCCAAAGTTTCCCAGGAGGAAATGTTGATGTCAAAGTCCTTCAGGGACACTTTGAGGGTGTCCTTGAACTGTTTCTTTTGCAGACATGCCTACCATCACAGGTTATCCGTATTTGTTACGGAAATGTATTGATTTTGGCAGTGTGTTCCGAAAATACGGGAAAAATAAAAACATCAACAACAAAAAATTACGATG
The DNA here is from genome assembly GCA_017654935.2 of Phymorhynchus buccinoides. NCBI lineage: Eukaryota > Metazoa > Mollusca > Gastropoda > Neogastropoda > Raphitomidae > Phymorhynchus > Phymorhynchus buccinoides. The sequence goes on from CM065711.1 coordinate 15,348,022, forward strand.
CCGGCTGGTGGTCTAGCATCTGCGAGAGACAGAGAGGCGGGAAAGCAATGCCGAAAGCTTACGAAAGTCAGCCCCAAAGTTTTCCGAGAGAGCTTTTCAACCAATCGTCTTTCACCAAGGTCGAGCCAAAATTTGACCGGCTACGCACTTGGCAACTTCAAGCATCGGAGTGCGCGAATTCCATGAAGATGGATGCTGGACGGAAGCTATGTTCCTGAAAATCATGCTCTGTTACTGATTTTGAGTGTGAGTGTTCCTGAAAAGCAAATTTGGGGGTAGGCATGTCTGCTTTTGCCCTCCATGGTTACGTGCACCAAACTGGAGTTCTCCATTGAAACGACATGTCCCCCTGTCAGAGGTACAGACAAACCCCTATTTTACGACCCTCTGTTAAGCGACCACCTCTCATTTGAGACCGGATTTGTTGGCACAGATGCATTTTACTATGTAAACGACCTCTCTTAAACGACTTCCTCTAAAACGCGACTTACGACCGCCATTTTGTTGGTATTTTACGACCGTTGCTGTCGTCTGCATAGACCTCGAGCAAAGGGAAACAACCACGGTCAAGGGCCTGAAAGCGGAGTCGCTTCCCTTGTTGTAAAAAGATGGCGGAGAGCGTAGGAAAAGCACGAAAACCACTGACTTTGAAAAAGAAAACCACTGACTTTGGACGAGAGTGGAGGTGATTAACAGAAGTCGGCGAAGTGAAACTGTAATACATCGATTGCACAATCCTATGGAGTTGGAAAGACCCAAATCCAGTTTTAATATGTCATTGTATGTGTGCATGAAGAAGAGAGTATGAACTGTGCTGAACTTTTTCTTTCTACGGCTGCCAGTGAAAACCTCCGTCATACGACCCCTCCAATTTACGACCGATTTTTCCGGACATTTTGGAAGTCTTAAAATAGAGGTTTGTCTGTACTGCCCCTCCCTGAACACCACATACACAATTCTTTACATAGTTTATCTTCCAAAATGACTACCAGATAGCAGAAGGGGCAGATGCTATTCTGGCGGGCTGGGGCTATAATTTGTTTATAGCAGAGATGCCTTGCCCAGGCTACATCCCCCACTCTCAGCCAGAGGGATTTGAGGACACAGCCGGGCGTTGGGGAAGGTCCCCAAAGGCCAACCCATCCCCTTTGGCTGCAGCACCAGAGATCCCTTGCCCAGGCTACATCCCCCACTCTCAGCCAGAGGGATTTGAGGACACAGCCGGGCGTTGGGGAAGGTCCCCAAAGGCCAACCCATCCCCTTTGGCTGCAGCACCAGAGCCGGTGCAAGGGCCCCCCTCGTTTAGAGAGTCATAGTCTTCTACAAGAGACTAAAGCTGTAGTGTGATTTTCCGTTACCGTATAAAATCAACAATTGTACAGCTCTCATGTTACTGTTGGCCCCCTAATGTCAACCAATGATAAAAGCCTTTTGAGCAAAGGCCAAGGTAGGGAGTAATTAATAATGATATTAATGACAGTAGATGATGATAGTGATGATGATGATGATTATGATGAAGAAGATCACCACATCTGGCTTGAGAGGCTGCGGGGGGGGGGGGCTGGCTTCGTGAACAAACCCTCCGGACGGCAGTCACAGGCGTAATGTTCTCATCCCTATCTGGTGCATTTAATATTAATAATAATAATAATGAGCATTTATATGCGCTTAATCTTAAACAAGCCCTAAGCGCTTACAATAATAAACAAATAAATGAATAACCCCCCACCCACCCACCCACCCACCCAAAAAAAGCAGTAGAAAATATGAGAATGTCAAAAATTGCTTCGCATACACACACACACACGCGCGCGTGCGCGCACGCACACAAAACGCGCACACACAAACAAAACACACACACACACCACACACACAACACATACCCGCACAAACCACACACTGCACACAAACACACGCGCAGAGAAGGGACAAAAATTACTTTCCAAAAGAACAGAGCAGGCTACGATTTGAAGAGAGTGGTTTTGAGGGAAGACTTAAATGAAGAAAGGGAGTTGATTTGTACCATAGTGTTCAAGTGCTTCAGCTTGTTGGGATGATCATTGTTTTTCCCCTGCAGGCCAAAGTACCTGGTGGTGAACGCGGACGAGGGGGAGCCCGGGACCTGCAAGGACCGCGAGATCATGAGGCACGACCCCCACAAGCTGGTTGAGGGGTGTCTGGTGGCTGGGCGGTCCATGAACGCTTCTGCTGGTGAGTCTTTGTCATCATCATCATCATTGTCGTCATTGTCATCATCATTGTCATCATCATTATCATCATCATCATCATCATCATCATTATCATCATCATCATCATCATCATCATCGTCATCATCATTATCATCATCATCATCATGAGACACGACCCCCACAAGCTGGTTGAGGGGTGGCTGGGCGGTCCATGAACGCCTCTGCTGGTGAGTCTTTGTCATCATCATCATCATTGTCGTCGTAATCATCATCGTCATCATCATCATCATCATCATGAGAGACACGACCCCCACAAGCTGGTTGAGGGGTGTCTGGTGGCTGGGCGGTCCATGAATGTCTGTGCTGGTGAGTCATCGTCTTCATCATCATCATTGTCATTATCATCGCCTTTGTCATCATCGTCATCATCATTATCATTATCATCATCATCATCATGAGACACGACCCCCACAAGCTGGTTGAGGGGTGGCTGGGCGGTCCATGAATGCCTCTGCTGGTGAGTCTTTGTCATCATCATCATCATTGTCGTCGTAATCATCATCGTCATCATCATCATCA
>CM065711.1:15355789-15470789 GCA_017654935.2 Phymorhynchus buccinoides
TGTTTGGGTGTCCTACCAACCTGGCTAATGTCATCATCATCATCGTTGTTATCATTATTGTCATCATCATCGACTGAAGCCCCCGTTCCCTGCCGACATTGGAGTGTTTGGGTGTCCTACCAACCTGGCTAATGTCATCATCATCATCGTTGTTATCATTATTGTCATCATCATCGTCATCATCATCGACTGAAGCCCCCGTTCCCTGCCGACATTGGAGTGTTTGGGTGTCCTACCAACCTGGCTAATGTCATCATCATCATCATCATCGTCATCATCATCATCATCGTCATCATCATCGACTGAAGCCCCCGTTCCCTGCTGACATTGGAGTGTTTGGGTGTCCTACCACCGTGGCTAATGTGGAGACTGTGGCCTTGGCCCCTGTAAGTATGAATCATCATCATCGTCGTCATCAAAATCATCTTCATCAACATCTAATGAAACGAAGAAACACACACACACACACACACACACACACACACACACACACACACACACACACACACACACACACACACACACACACACACACAGAGAAAGAGAGAGGCTACAAGTAGCTAGCTTTGGGAGATTCAGAGAACATTGAAACGCGTCGCTTCAGCGTAGAGAGAATGTTTTACTTTCGTCTGTGGTTGTTTTGTAATAATTAATTATCTTTTCTTTTTTTTCTTCTTCTTTTTTTTCAGATTATCTGTCGTCGAGGAGGGGAGTGGTTTGCTGGCATGGGACGTGAGAGAAACAGGGGAACCAAGGTTGGTACCATGGAAGCTTTCTGGTTATAACTGTCTGATCCCAATGGTATTAGGTATTTTTTTTGAGGTTTTACGTACTTTATAGTCACAGAGGCGTCTCTGTGAAATTTGGGTTGCTCCCACTTGGAGAACGCATCGCAGCCAGAGGCTCGCCACCCACTTTTTTTTTTTTGTGTGCGATTTTTGTGTGACTGATGAGGAAGGGGGGGGGGGGGTGTAAATTTTGACCAAATGACAACTTTTTCGTTGCCACTGGGATTAACGTGTGCTAAGTGCATGGGCACACTGGACCTCGGTTTATCTTCTCATCCGAAAGACTCCACGTTCAGACTGTAAGGCCTAGTGCAAAGTGAAAGGAAAAATCCCCTGTACCCAGGTTCGAACTCGGGTTTACTTGACACAATGCGAACATTTTACCTCTGTGCCACTCTACACGACATCAGTTTTAAAAATAATGTTTCTTGACCCCCTTTTCCCCCCCCCTTTCTATACTCGCAAACAGTTTACTAACAAGATTTAAAACAATAACCTTGTTCTAGTTGGGGGAATTTTCACTTCTTCTTCTGCGTTCCCAGGCCATATGGCCATAATGGGTAAGGTACGTATGTGTCCGATTTTCAGTTTTACTGGTCTCCCTGCTGCGTACAGCCAACATTCCGATTTCAGAGGAGCTCAAAGGAGAAAAATTATTTGGAGGATTTTTTTTTTTAAAGGCAGGAGAATGGGCCAATAAGTCAGAAAGATAGTAGTAGATGATAGAAAGCAAAGGGAAAAGGCAGAGTCACAGAGAGTGGCTGATTAGGGGAAGTTTCAAGCACAGAACTTCCAGAAGGTGGGGGGAACTATTTTTTGCGAAAGACCCCCTCGGTATCCCCACGGGGAGAGACTCGTGGAGGGGCGGCGGGGTCGTCCAGCTCCCCGTATGGAGGCATGAGGCATCTCAAAACTGAAAACCGGACACATATGTACCTTACCTATTATGGCCATATGGCCTGGGAACGCAGAGGAAGAGGAAGAACGGTGTGGAAAAGCTAGTGCTTTGTCGTCTTTGTTGATGTAGGCTGTTATTTTATGAAAAACGCAGGGTTCGTACAGTCCTGGAAGTCTGGAAATTTTATGGAAAAATGCAAAAGTCATTTCGACAGACCTGCCTACTGCTACGATTTGGCCGTAGCAGCTACGCAAAATAAAGCTTTGCTACGGAGCTACGGCAACCTTAACGTTGCTACGGAAAAAACAAATTGCCGCCGCATTTTATTTTTGCTTATGCCGTTCCCGGTTTTGTCGGCTTCTAAGAGCAGGCGCCGTGTCACGCGCGATAACCTAGTCACTTCCGTTTTTATCAAAGTGACTGCGCATGCGTTCTTATTACTTTCTCTGAAAAAGATGGCGGACTCCAGCAGCAGTAGCGATTCGGGAGATGTTTCAAACGAACCCAAACCAGAAAACGAAAATCATCTGGCTCATCATCTTGTTCTAAGAAAAAACATCGGCCTGCCGCACAAGTTTTTAAAATAGCTTACACGGAGGAGTGGCCTTGCATCGTCAGAAGTTGACTCGGTGCGAACCATGCTCGCTGCAGCGCAACCTCTGCCATGCGGACTTCTCTGTGAATCATGGCGGTAGAGACGATTACCGTCAACACGTTCAATCGGCGAAACATATTAAGCAGTACGTTTCGGCTCAGGCAGAGAACAAATCGATTGCCGTTGTTTGTGGATGCTACGGAAAAATTTGCCATGCTACTGAAAATTGATGGCTGGGCTACTGATTGGGAAAATTCCAAGTAGGCAGGTCTGTTTCGAGGGCTGGAAAAGTCTTGAAATTTTTTATTTTGTGGCCATGGGTCTGGAAAAGTTCTGGAATTTTTTAAAAGCTGTGCCAACTTTCTTCTGATGTCCAATTCACTTTAAGTTTCTTTACAAAAACATTGAAAACTGGAATAAAAGAGAAATCCAAAGGGCACAAGATTGATACACTGGCCTATTTTTGGATGCTTTTACATTGATTGTGAGTAGGGGTGCATAATAATAATAATAGTGAATCATTTATATAGCGCATTCCTCCATCAAATGTGGAGCTCTATGCGCTTAACAACAACAAAAATTAAAAGCAAGAAATTCAACAACAAAACCAAATAATCGCTCACGCACATGCAAATAGGCATACACATACACCCCCCACATCCCACCCACACAGACATGCACGTACGCACATACACATACACACACACACACACACACACACACACACACACACACACACCGTTACCATCACCACCACTCACCCCACCCAAAAACACAATACAAATACAATCAGTTGAATAAAGCATGAACACACACACACACACTCTCTCTCTCTCTCTCTCTCTCTCTCTCTCTCTCTCTCTCTCTCTCTCTCTCTCTCTCTCTGTGCATGGTATGCACACAGAGGTGCGCGCACACACACATTTTGGGGTCTGGAAAAATTAGGAAAAGCCCTGGAAAAAGTCTGGAATTTTGTTTGGTCACATATGTGGGAACCCTGAAAACGGCCTGTGTCCAAAAAATCAAAATGTGCCCAAATCGTGCTGTTAGCAACAGTTAGAACCTGTCTCAGCACCTTGCTGTTTTCTTTGGTATTTGGTATGTTCTAATCACTGACACTTATAAATGTGAAATTCGGGCTGCTCTCCCCCGGAGCGCGCGTCGCCGCAAGTGCAGCACCTACCCTTTTTTGTTGTTGGGGGGGGGGGGGGGGGGGGGGGGCACAGGGTGAGGAGGGTGTGTGGGCACACTTAGAAAACCTAGCTATCAATTTGGCCATACCAGGCTAGAGGGATTTCTCCCTGCTCTTACCGGCTTTCAACTGCCGTGGGATTTTTACGTGCGTGAAGCGCAACGGGGTCAGACTAGCTTTAAGTGCCCCCCCCCCCCCCATCCGAAGGACTGGACGTTCAGTTTGATGTTCCTGTCAAGCTATGAAGAAAGGGCGAGGAGGCCAGGATTCGAACGCGGGGTCATTCACGCTGCTGTCACGCATTACATTTGGCAGGCGAACGTCTTATCCACTCTGCCACCTTTCTTAGTAACCGCCGCCGACTAGAAGAAATGATCCCTTTTTGCCGCCAGCCATTTCTCAGCCCAAATTTTTTAGTGTAATTTATCTGGATAAAGAAAAGTTAGCGTCTGCAATACTAAGAATCTGCCTATGATATGTATTAAATAAGGCCTTTCCTTATCTCCCAACATTAACCCTTTCACTGCCAATGTCGCAGTTTTGCACCACAATGATGTAACACCCGTGTTAGCAAAAGTCTTGAAATCAGGGTCTGTTATTCAATGATAATGTTCCTACATTTGGGTCCTAAGGATTGACCCTATTCTAATGAATGCGTCACAGAGAAATCCCACAATAGTGCAGATGAAATCTTTTTCTGTAGCCAAGTAAGTATAATGGAAATCTTTGGCTCAAAGATGGCTGGCTGTGAAAGGGTTAACAACATTAGGTCATTGGATAACAGTTGCTAATTTCAAGCCTTTTAGTGACATGGGTGTTCAATTAGTGTGGTGCAGACCTGCCTACTGCTACGATTTGGCCGTAGCAGCTACGAAAAATAAAGCTTTGCTACGGAGCTACGGCAACCTTAACGTTGCTACGGAAAAAACAAATTGCCGCCGCATTTTATTTTTGCTTATGCCGTTCCCGGCTTTGTCGGTTTCTAAGAGCAGACGCCGTGTCACGCGCGATGACCTAGTCACTTCCGTTTTTATGAAAGTGACTGCGCATGCGTTCTTATTACTTTCTCTGAAAAAAATGGCGGACTCCAGCAGCAGTAGCGATTCGGGAGATGTTTCAAACGAAGAAAAACGAACCCAAACCAGAAAACGAAAATCATCTGGCACACCATCTTGTTCTAAGAAAAAACATCGGCCTGCCGCACAAGTTTTTTAAAATAGCTTACACGGAGGAGTGGCCTTGCATCGTCAGAAGTTGACTCGGTGCGAACCATGCTCGCTGCAGCGCAACCTCTGAAATGCGGACTTCTCTGTGAATCATTGCGGTAGAGACGATTGCCGTCAACACGTTCAAATGGCGAAACATATTAAGCAGTGCGTTTCGGCTCAGGAAGAGAACAAATCGATTGCCGTTGTTTGTGGATGCTACGGAAAAATTTGCCATGCTACTGAAAATTGATGGCTGGGCTACTGATTGGGAAAATTCCAAGTAGGCAGGTCTGGTGGTGCAAAAATGCGACGTCGGCTGTGAAAGGGTTAAAGGTTGTACGTTTTGTGGGGTTTACTTATGGGTGTTTTGGGGGGTGTTTTTTTAACAGTTGTTCAACATCTCGGGCCATGTCAACAACCCGACCACCGTGGAAGAGGAAATGTCGATCCCTCTGCGGGAGCTGATCGAGAGACACTCGGGGGGGGTGATCGGAGGGTGGGACAACCTCCTGGCTGTTATCCCTGGGGGGTCCTCCACCCCCCTCATCCCCAAGAGGTTGGTTGGTCCGGTCGGTCCGACTGTCTGATGTTTGATGCGTTTTTGGTTTTTTTATCAAAGAAACCACAAACACCACTAACTATACTTTTTGAAGTTCTGTGAAAAGAATAAAATAAAGGCAAAATTTTGTGCTGGTTTACTTTTTGTCCCAATGGGGGACAGACAGTGTATGAGCATGGTACATAGAGAGATCTCTTTCGAATTATGGAATTCTCGTCAGTATGTATATCCGCTAACAAACACTGTCTTGTGGATCAACCCCAACAGGAAGACAACCAATAAAAGAATGGTGTCCTCTCTGCACTAGGCCGAAAAGTCCACAATGATGCGTAGCAGATCTATAATTACCGTATTTTCCGGACAGGGTTCCCACTGTCCTTATAGGTTTTTATATTTGTGGATGAATGAATGAATGAAAAATGGTGTTTCACGTCCTCTCGGTCATAGACACACATGGGACATTTGTAAATACAAAGATGGTGGGAACAATACTGGCTGCAATGCCCGGAGGCAGTGCAACACCAGTAAGGTCCCGAGTTTTTATCAATATAGATATGTGTAGCGGTAACCACGCCTCGGATAAACCTCATCGGCTATGGTACCGCCACAATTATATTTTAAAAAATTGTCAGAAGTGGGATTCGAACCCACGCCTGGAGAACCAGACTGCGACCTGAACGCAGCGCCTTGGACCGCTCGGCCATCCTGACACGCTTTATATTTGTGGATGGGCCTCATAAGGCCTTATATACTAATATAGTGCTTATATTTGACCTATCGGTCCTTACAGAAAGTACTTAGGTCCTTATGGATAACAAAAAGTCATCATTTTTTTGTAAAGGACGAAAACAAATCTGAAGTGACATAGATTTTGACCGCGTTCAGAATGAAGTGGAAGTGGAGCAGACGACATAAGTGGAGCAGACGACATAACAAGGGAGGTAAGTCACCGAACTCGCTCAATGAGCCTGACCAGAAGTAACCGGTCGACAACGTTGCCGCGCTCTCATGAAGAAAGCAAGATACCAGGAAAATGCTCTTTCCAAGATCGCTGGTTAAAAGACGGTGATTATAGGCAAAGATATTCTAAAAGGGTAAGATGGATTACTTAAAAGCTCGGCGAACCAAAAACTCGGACTGGAACTTGAACGGAGAATTCAACTGGCCTATCGATGTGTAAAATGTGTCACGTTTCAAAGGGACATAACCAGTGTTTCTGTCCTCACTACTCATATAGGGAAAAGAGACCGGATGTTTATCTTCCCCTGTACAGTCTTTGTTATAAGTACTGGATTAGGACAGACAAAGATCCCAGGAAGGCGCAATGTTTTGTGTGCGCTATATCACTGAACTTGGCGTCAATGGGCACTGATTTTTAGAGAATTTTCTTTAGGCTCCAGACGGTTTACGTCCTTATGAGAAGTGAAATGGTGCTTATTAGGTCCTTATATTGTAAAAGATCTGATGTGTGGGAACCCTGTATTAGGTATTCTATGGTCACAGAGTCGTCTCTGTGAAATTCGGGTTGCTCCCACCTGGAGACGCGCACCACCCAATTTTTTTTTTTTTTTTGCATGCAATTTTTGTGTGACTGATGAGGAAGGAAGGGGGGGGGGGGGTAAATTTTGGCCAAATGACAACTTTTTTGTTGCCACTGGGTTTAACGTGTGCTAAGTGCATGGGCACACGGGACCTCGGTTTATCGTCTCATCCGAAAGACTCCACGTTCAGACCATTAAGGCCTTGTGCAAAGTGCAGACATCAGAATTGTCAGAGGATTTCAGAGGATTAAGAATTTATGACAGAGAATTGGCTTCTCTTGCCAGAGGTTTTGGCTTTTTTTTTTCAGTGTCACCCTTTGTGTTAAATAGCATTTTAAAGTGATTTATCGCTATATAAAGCCTTTTTGTTGGTGTTGGGAACTGATTTCAGTGTTGTCCCTCTTCAGTCTGGGGCCTTGATGGCCCTTGTAGCTCTGATTTCAGACGATAGGACTTCCATGACTATTCTGATGCCTGATTAAGTGATCGGAAAAATCCCCTGTACCCAGGTTCGATCTCCGGGTTTATTTCTTCTTCTGCGTTCGCAGGCCATATGGCCATAATGGGAAAGGTACATATGTGTCCGGTTTTCAGTTTTCACTGGTCTCCCCGCTGCGTACAGCCGACACATTCCGATTTCGGAGGAGCTCAAGGGAGAAAAGTTATTTGGAAGACTTTTTTGAAAAAAGGCAGGAGAATGGGCCAACAAGTCAGAAAGATAGTAGATGATAGAAAGCAAAGGGAAAAGGCAGAGTCAAAGAGAGTGGCGATTAGAGGAAGTTACAAGCACAGAACTTCCAGAAGGTGGGGGAACTATTTTTACGAAAGACCCCATGGTATCCCCACGGAGACGGGTTTATTTGACACAAGGCGAACCACATTACCACTGTGCCACTCTACTAACCCCTCTGCCTTTTGTTTTCCCCATCACAGTGTGTGTGATGACGTGCTCATGGATTTTGACGCCTTGGTCCAAGCTCAGACTGGCCTGGGGACGGCGGCGCTGATCGTCATGAACAAGAACTGCGACATCGTGCGATGCATTTCGCGACTCATCGACTTCTACAAGCACGAGAGCTGTGGACAGGTATGCATACCTGCCAACCCTCCCGGTAAATCCGGGAGCTTACGGTCACCTTTCCCGGAATTCACATGAAACTCCCGGGTTTCGAAATTTCCAGCTTAGATGACCTCAGAAACGAGGAAAAATACCCTGTACCCAGGTTCGAACTCGGGTTTACTTGACACGAAGCGAACGCTGGGGGGGGGGGGGGGGGTATAGATATTTTGGGAGGGGTTTGGGTGTTATAGATTTTCTAAGATTTTTATTCCTTGTTTAATTTTGCACTGATTCTTCTGTGTTCCCAGGCCATGATATGGCCATAATGGGTAAGGTGCATATATGTCCGGTTTTCAGTTTTTCACTGGTCTCCCCGGCTAGCGTACCCCAGCCGCCACGTTCCGATTTCGGAGGAGCTCAAAGGAGAAAAATTATTTGGAAGACTTTTTTTTTTTTTTTTTTTAAGGGCAGGAGAATGGGCCAACAATAAGTCAGAAAGATAGTAGATGGTAGAAAGCAAAGGGGGAAAAGGCCGAGTCAAAGAGAGTGGCAGAATAGAGGAAGTCACAAGCACAGAACTTCCAGAAGGTGGGGGAACTATTTCTACGAAAGACCCCCCCACCCCCTCCCCCCCCCGGTATCCCCACGGGGAGCACTGATTCAGGTTTGGCATCGTCATCGCCATCATCTTCACGGGTCACTGCAGTGGAAGGAACAAGACGTACCTGCGTTAGTACTCACAAAATCCCCCACCCCACCCTCCCCCAGTATCCCCACGGGGGGGGGGGGGGGGGTCTTCCGTACAAATAGTCCCCCCCACCTTCTGGAAGTTCTGTGCTTGTAACTTCCTCTAAATCTGTCTCTCTCTGACTCTTGCCTTTGTGTCATCTACCATTCTCCTGCCTTTTAAATTATAAAATTTAAAAAATCTTCCAGAGGGAGTTGCACCCATGAATGTAAGAGAAGGGGGGGTGGGGGCACATCTTTACCTTTACCGATTTCTGTTGAAGCCCCGGTAGTTTTTGCCTACCCCCCTACCCCACCCCAGGGGTGCATGTGGGTATGCCTGAAGCCTGAATTCAGGCAATTTGATGCTGCTTCAGGCAGCTGAGTGCCTGAAGAAAGGGCTCTTTAACATGATATCATTCTTTTGTGCATTAGGTTTCGGCAAGAAAGTTCAGGCAAAAGTTTTGGTCACTGCATGGACCCATACCACCACCACCACCATGGGCTGATTGATCTTGACGTCTCTGTCTTTGCTTCTGGTTTCACTGCACGCACCCATACCACCACCACCACCCCACCACCATGGGCTGATTGATCTTGACGTCTCTGTCTTTGGTTCTGGTTTCACTGCACGCCGTGTTGTCTGGAGGGAGTCACATGGATGATGATGAACATCATGCACAGATTGATCTTGACGTCTCTGTGTTTGGTTCTGGTTTCAGTGCACGCCGTGTTGTCTGGAGGGAGTCACCTGGATGATGATGAACATCATGCACAGATTGATCTTGACGTCTCTGTGTTTGGTTCTGGTTTCAGTGTACGCCGTGTTGTCTGGAGGGAGTCACCTGGATGATGATGAACATCATGCACAGATTGATCTTGACGTCTCTGTGTTTGGTTCTGGTTTCAGTGTACGCCGTGTTGTCTGGAGGGAGTCACCTGGATGATGATGAACATCATGCACAGATTGATCTTGACGTCTCTGTGTTTGGTTCTGGTTTCAGTGCACGCCGTGTTGTCTGGAGGGAGTCACCTGGATGATGATGAACATCATGCACAGATTGATCTTGACGTCTCTGTCTTTGGTTCTGGTTTCACTGCACGCCGTGTTGTCTGGAGGGAGTCACCTGGATGATGATGAACATCATGCACAGATTGATCTTGACGTCTCTGTCTTTGGTTCTGGTTTCAGTGCACGCCGTGTTGTCTGGAGGGAGTCACCTTGGTGATGAACATCATGCACAGATTGATCTTGACGTCTCTGTCTTTGCTTCTGGTTTCAGTGTACGCCGTGTCGGGAGGGAGTCACCTTGGTGATGAACATCATGCACAGATTGATCTTGACGTCTCTGTCTTTGCTTCTGGTTTCAGTGTACGCCGTGTCGGGAGGGAGTCACCTTGGTGATGAACATCATGCACAGATTGATCTTGACGTCTCTGTCTTTGCTTCTGGTTTCAGTGTACGCCGTGTTGTCTGGAGGGAGTCACCTTGGTGATGAACATCATGCACAGATTGATCTTGACGTCTCTGTCTTTGGTTCTGGTTTCAGTGCACGCCGTGTTGTCTGGAGGGAGTCACCTGGATGATGAACATCATGCACAGATTGATCTTGACGTCTCTGTCTTTGCTTCTGGTTTCAGTGTACGCCGTGTTGTCTGGAGGGAGTCACCTGGATGATGAACATCATGCACAGATTGATCTTGACGTCTCTGTCTTTGGTTCTGGTTTCAGTGTACGCCGTGTCGGGAGGGAGTCACCTTGGTGATGAACATCATGCACAGATTGATCTTGACGTCTCTGTCTTTGCTTCTGGTTTCAGTGTACGCCGTGTCGGGAGGGAGTCACCTGGATGATGAACATCATGCACAGATTTAGTGAGCGACCATTTTGTTTCCTATCTTTTTCATCCTCATTTATTGTTTTGTTTACTTATTTATTTATTTATTTATTTATTGCAAGCACGAACAGGGCTTGTCAGTTGGCATTTTCATGCCTTAACGTGTGTCAGTTGGCATTTTCATGCCTTAACGTGTGTCATTTGGCATTTTCATGCCTTAACGTGTGTCAGTTGGCATTTTCATGCCTTAACGTGTGTCAGTTGGCATTTTCATGCCTTAGCGTGTGTCAGTTGGCATTTTCATGCCTTAACGTGTGTCAGTTGGCATTTTCATGCCTTAACGTGTGTCAGTTGGCATTTTCATGCCTTAGCGTGTGTCAGTTGGCATTTTCATGCCTTAACGTGTGTCAGTTGGCATGGCATTTTCATGCCTTAACGTGTGTCAGTTGGCATTTTCATGCCTTAACGTGTGTCAGTTGGCATTTTCATGCCTTAACGTGTGTCAGTTGGCATTTTCATGCCTTAGCGTGTGTCAGTTGGCATTTTCATGCCTTAACGTGTGTCATTTGGCATTTTCATGCCTTAACGTGTGTCAGTTGGCATTTTCATGCCTTAACGTGTGTCAGTTGGCATTTTCATGCCTTAACGTGTGTCAGTTGGCATTTTCATGCCTTAACGTGTGTCATTTGGCATTTTCATGCCTTAACGTGTGTCAGTTGGCATTTTCATGCCTTAGCGTGTGTCAGTTGGCATTTTCATGCCTTAACGTGTGTCAGTTGGCATTTTCATGCCTTAACGTGTGTCATTTGGCATTTTCATGCCTTAACGTGTGTCAGTTGGCATTTTCATGCCTTAACGTGTGTCAGTTGGCATTTTCATGCCTTAGCGTGTGTCAGTTGGCATTTTCATGCCTTAACGTGTGTCATTTGGCATTTTCATGCCTTAACGTGTGTCATTTGGCATGTTCATGCCTTAACGTGTGTCAGTTGGCATTTTCATGCCTTAACGTGTGTCAGTTGGCATTTTCATGCCTTAACGTGTGTCAGTTGGCATTTTCATGCCTTAACGTGTGTCAGTTGGCATTTTCATGCCTTAACGTGTGTCATTTGGCATTTTCATGCCTTAACGTGTGTCATTTGGCATTTTCATGCCTTAACGTGTGTCAGTTGGCATTTTCATGCCTTAGCGTGTGTCAGTTGGCATTTTCATGCCTTAACGTGTGTCAGTTGGCATTTTCATGCCTTAACGTGTGTCATTTGGCATTTTCATGCCTTAACGTGTGTCAGTTGGCATTTTCATGCCTTAACGTGTGTCAGTTGGCATTTTCATGCCTTAACGTGTGTCAGTTGGCATTTTCATGCCTTAACGTGTGTCATTTGGCATGTTCATGCCTTAAAGTGTTTGGGGTTTGGTGGATGTGTACCATATTTATACGGTCTATAAGACGATACTTTTTTCCCTCAGAGTAAGACCCCTCAGTCTTGTAGTATGACTAGTAACATAGTAATAAAGTATTTTAACAAAATCTCAACTCTGTGTAAAATTTGGTGGGTGCGCCCTGTAGAAAGTGTAGTCTGAAAAAAATGGTAGACTTTTAATTTGCATCGCAACGATTTTGAATTATTACAAAAAATCACAAATCGCTCCAGCCATACCCACAAACAAAACATACATAAACAAAATGAGAAATGAAAGAAGCTTACGGGTTTTTACTTCAGGTTTAGACATAGGGAAGTGGTAGATCAGACTTTTTATATAGAGACTTGATATAGAAAACACTCTCTACACCGATGTATGAACTCGGCAAACAGATCGAGGAAGACATTCGACATATCTATTAGCGTACCGTGTTTTACGGACTACAAGGCGCACCTGATTATAAGGCGCACCCCCTCAAATTTTACACAAAATTCAGATTATTTTATTATATTTTCTGACTATATTACCAGTCACATTATAAGGCGCAGGGGTCTCAGTCTAAGAAAAAAAAGTATTAGGTACTTTATCATCACAGAAGCGTCTCTGTGAAATTCGGGTTGCTTCCACCTTGAGAGCGCGTCGCAGCCAGAGGCGTGCCACCCAATTTATTAAAAAAAAATTGCATGCGATTTTTGTGTGACTGATGAGGAAGGAAAGGGGGGTGGGGGTAAATTTTGACCAAATGACAACTTTTTCGTTGCCACTGGGATCAACGTGTGCTAAGTGCATGGGCACATGGGGCCTCGGTTTATCGTCTCACCCAAAAGGCTCCACGCTCAGACCGTAAGGCCTAGAGGGAAAATCCCCTGTACCCAGGTTCGAACTCGGGTTTTCTTGACACAAGGCGAACGCGTTACCTCTGTGCCACTACACGCCTTATATCGCCTTATAGTCCGTAAAATATGGTATGTATTTTGGCTGTCTGCATGCCTTTGTATATAATAATAATAATGATAATAGCGAATCATTTATATAGCACACTCCTCCACCAAATGTGGAGCTCGATGTGCTTAACAACAAAAATTAAAACAAGAAATTCAACAAAAACAAATAATCACTCACACACATGCAAATAGGCATACACATACATACCCACACATACACACATACACGCAGGCACAGACATACATACACGTGCGCGCGCACGCATGCACACACACCATTACCATCACCACCAATCACCCAACCCAAGAATACAATGCATGATACAATCTGTTGAATAAAGCATCAACATTCTCTCTCTCTCTCTCTCTCTCTCTCTCTCTCTCTCTCTCTCTCTCTCTCTCTCTTTCTCTCTCTCTCTCTCTCTCTCTCTTTCTCTCTCTCTCTGTTTCTCTCTCTCTCGATCTGTCTGACTCTCTCTCTCTCTCTCTCTCTCTCTCTCTCTCTCTCTCTCTCTCTCTCTCTCTCTCTCTCTCTCTCTCTCTCCCTCAAGCTGACGTAGACGTGTTACATCTTGGAACAAAGTTCCTCTTTCCCTCCGTCAGCGACCGACCCTCTCTGCTTTCAAATCTAACCTCAAAACCCACTTGTCCCCCGTCATTGAGGCTGCACTCTCTTTCTCTTCTCTCTCTTGCCTTTAGGTCTGTTTCTGCTGTATACCATTTATGTCATCCGTGTGTGTTCGCTTTGTATTGCATTTTAGTTTGAATGCATTATGAATGCTAACGTGTGTTTGCGCTTTGATTTGATTTCTATCAAGATTCAGCGCCGTATAAATACCGTATGTTGTTGTTGTTGTAGCATCGGGCAATGCGCAGGCGGATGAAATCGACATGCTGTATGAACTGAGCAAGCAGATCGAGGGACACACCACCTGTATCATGTCTGTGTTTCTGTCTGTGTAGCGTCGGGCAACGCGCAGGCGGATGAAATCGACATGCTATATGAGCTGAGCAAGCAGATCGAGGGACACACCACCTGTATCATGTCTGTGTTTCTGTCTGTGTAGCATCGGGCAATGCACAGGCGGATGAAATCGACATGCTGTATGAACTGAGCAAGCAGATAGAGGGACACACCATCTGTATCATATCTGTGTTTCTGTCTGTGTAGCATCGGGCAACGCGCAGGCGGATGAAATCGACATGCTGTATGAGCTGAGCAAGCAGATCGAGGGACACACCATCTGCGCGCTAGGGGACGGAGCCGCCTGGCCAGTGCAGGTGAGAAGAAATGAGAATGAAGGGGCGCGTCACAGGGCTGGCCAAACATGAAGAATTTAACTCGCCTTCCGGGCGAGTAACTGAAACATTTTACTCGCCCAAACACATTTTCACTAGCGCGAAGAAAACACACACACACACACAGACCTGTTTACCCTCCTGGTTTTGCCGGAATTATCTCGTGAATTTGCAAACATTCTGGGTAAACGCTGAAAATCCCGGGATTTAAAAAAACCATCTATTATTTGTTTCCGTTTGTATGAAAAGACGCAAGGGTTGTAGTTTTACGCCAAACATGTCGTCAGGCAAGCGCGCAGAAATCTTCGACCAACGACAGCAGTGATAGGTTGAAACGGCCAAAAGTGAAGCAGAAGTTTTCTCAAAAGTATTTGAAAGTGCCAGGAATAACAAGTTCGCGTTTGGGAGACGAGCATGCACACTGCAAGTACTGCAAGGTGGACTTCAAAATTTCGCATGGCGGCATAAGCGACATTGCGATGTGAATTCTGTTGTTTTTTCTTCTCAAATTCCGTGTTTTTCTGTGGCAAATTCCAGGTTGTTCATTATACGGGTAAACAGGTCTGGATACACCCACAGGGGAGAGGGGAGGGGAGAGAGGGAAAGGAGAGAGAGGAAGAGAAAGAGTGGAAAAGAAAGAAAGGAGAGAAGTCAAGAGAAAAATGAGGTGGGGGGGGGGGGGGGGAAGAGAGAGAGAGAAGGGGAGGAGGAAATTGAGGAGGCTGCCTTTCCTTTCTTTTGAGTACCAGTGTTGGCCTGTTGTATCTTAGCAGACAGCTGAGCTTGCTTTGATAGTGGGTTGGAAGGGACAGATGGTGTAGAGAGACTCAGTACAGACAAACCCCTATTTTATGACCCTCTGTTAAGCGACTACCTCTCATTTGAGACCGGATTTGTTGGCACAGATGCATTTTACTATGTAAACGACCTGTCTTAAACGACTTCCTCTAAAATGCGACTTACTACCGCCATTTTGTTGGTTTTTACGACCGTTGCTGTCGTCTGCATAGACTTCGAGCAAAGGGAAACAACCACGGTCAAGGGTCTGAAAGCGGAGTCGCTTCCCTTGTTGTAGAAAAGATGGAGAGCGTAGGAAAAGCACGAAAACCACTGACTTTGAAAAAGAAAACCACTGACTTTGGACGAGAGTGGAGGTGATTAACAGAAGTTGGCAAAGTGAAACTGTAATACATCGATTGCACAATCCTATGGAGTTGGAAAGACCCAAATCCAGTTTTAATATGTCATTGTATGTGTGCATGAAGAAGAGAGTATGAACTGTGCTGAATTTTTTTCTTTCTACGGCTGCCAGTGAAAACCTCCGTCATACGACCCCTCCAATTTACGACCGATTTTTCTGGACATTTTGGAAGTCTTAAAATAGAGATTTGTCTGTAGTAAAGAAACTGGGTCATACAGTACTGAAATTTACAATTGCCCATCGGGCATCAAAATTGTCAGAGGAATAAGAATTCTGACAGAGGACTGGCTTCTACTATCAGAGGTTTTGCCTTTTTTTTATTCAGGTTTATTTTTGGCTAAATATCATTTTAAAGCGATTTCCCACTGAGCCTTTTCAGTCATGTTGGGAACTGATTTCAGCGTTGTCCCTCAACAGCCTGGTGGCTTTTTTACCAGCGGTGTTCAGAGGATTGGACTTCAAACTATTCTGATGCCTGCTAGTGACTTTTGAAATCTACTCGCCCACACATTTTTATACTAGCCAATGGCTACCAGGGCCTGTATTCACGTTGAGATAGCATGAGACTTAGCATGATGCTAACTTAGAAGCTCTTCCAATGTTCTATAGGATTTAATAGGACTTTTGGAAGAGCTTCTAAGTTAGCATCATGCTAAGTCTTATTAGAGGACCAAGCAACTTCCAAGTTGAAACTGTTTACGTTTTTTCTTGACAGGGCTTGATTCGTCACTTCCGTCCAGAGCTGGAGAGGAGGATGAAGGAGCACGAGGAGAAGAAAGCTGCCTCCGCTTGAAAGACGGAAAAAGCGAGAGAGAAAAAATAAACCTGAGTGAAACAACAATGGAGTGAAGTGGTGAATAGACGATTTTCGGGAAAAAAACCGTAGGGGAGAGCATTTCGTGAAAATTAGAGTTGTTTACCTCCATTACTCGGTCAAATACCATTGCAACAATGGTGTCGAAGCTTGAAACCGCAGGATGCTAGTCAGTGACTTGCAAACATTTTTTTGGAAAAATTAGGGGTGGCAAAATGTGACGTAAAAATATAAATGACATCAATTTTTAGAATCACGCACAGTGTTCTAAGTGCTGTATGTCTGCTCAAACACACGAGTCGAGAGGCTACAAGAGCTGATGGTAGAGTGACTTCCCCTGTTTGACCGATTGAATTAGGCGAGATCACTCCCACACACCATGAAATTACTCCCCTTAAATATTTTGCATAGTTGTGTTTTAAAACGTAGAATCCACGACTGGTTATCGAGAATTGTGTGATGAAAGAATTGCAAAGACCTGGGCCTGTATTCACGTTGAGATAGCATGAGACTTAGCATGATGCTAACTTAGAAGCTCTTTTTCAATGGTCCTAGTAGGATGTTAATAGGACTTTTGGAAGAGCTTCTAAGTTAGCATGATGCTAAGTCTCATGCTATCTCAACGTGAATACAGGCCCTGATTGATAAAGAGTTACAAAGACTTGTAAGTTTTTTGTAATGTTATTTCATGCATTGTGACAGGATTTAACGTGCACACAAATCTCATCGTTGGTAACATGAGCTTTCAATGATTCAGACTGTGGTTTTTGTTTGTTTGTTGTTTGCTAAGTTTGTGAATTAGGTTTACAAACACGTTAGCATGAAAGTCAAATTGTTTGTTACAAAATCCTGGTTTTTGTTTATTTATTTAAGAAAATTTACATAGCGCTTCACCTTTACGCTCTAAGCACGTAAAGTGTTCATGTTTATGTGGGGTGTTTTTTTCTGTCTTTAGGTTTTGGATGGTTTGGTTGTAGTACCATGTAAGCGTTGGATGATTTGGATTCTTTTCACAGTACTTGCTATGAATTACACATATTGCTAGTTTTATCAAAAGTGAATTGGCTACAATTGAAAATGTTTTTACATCTTCTGTTCTGTCAGCAAAAGGAGTCTAATTCCACATTATCAAAGACAATATTTCTTTCAGTTCAGAGCAGTTGAATGTAGCTAAGCATGTCTTAGGATAGCTAAGCATGTCTTAAGATGTCACCCATGAAATGTCAAAGAATAAACCCTTTTTGAAGCTTCTTCGCTTTCCTACACTAGTTCTAAGATAGAAAGATAATTTGAAAAGATTCTCCTTGTTTGTGTTTTGTTTGTTTGTGAGCGTAGGTACACACAACGTAATGTTTCCGTACCGAAACGCCGTAAATAAGGAAAACAAAGAAGGGGAAAAAACAAGCGGACGCGTTTGCAGAAACGCATGCGCTTATTGTTTCCCTTCTTTCTTTTACTTAATCCAGGGTTCCCACAAGTCCTGGAAAACTTGAAAAGTCCTGGAAAACTAGCAAGGCCTTTTCCAGGGCTTGAAAAGTGCTGGAAAAACGGCACAGGCCCTAAAGCTCCTGGAAAAGTCCTGGAATTTTCTTAATTTGCTTACCAGATTCTCAACTTTCAAGCAAGCAAAACCAACACTCAATCTGTTTGAAAATATATACAGTAAAACTGAAAGTTAGCACTTGTTTTGTTTTTTTAATTCAGACTTTTGACCGCCTGATATTGTGACAGCCGATGACCCTGCTACTGCATGTGGACTTTTGGTGTGTGCAGGTTTTGTAGTTTCAAGTAATTAGAATAGTTCAATATTAGCACACCTCTTACCGTAATGCTTATTATACATTATTACAAGCAGTATTTTCAGTCCTTGAAATTTACCAGCATGATCCTGGAATAGTCCTGGAAAAGTCCTTGAAGTTTTCTTTGAGAGATCTGTGGGAACCCTGTTAATCACGGGGTTTACCTTACAGAAACAGTTAGTTTGTGTATGTGCGCTTAATGTTAAAGTTGTTTGTTGGCTAACGTGAAAGAGTACCCACTTGAGGTCATCTTCTGTGGTTTTATTTAAGATTCCCACTTGAGGTCATCTTCTGTGGTTTTATCTAAATTTCCCACTTGAGGTCATCTTCTGTGGGGGGTTTTAAATTTCCCACTCGAGGTCAACTTCTGTGGTTTCGTGGTTTCGTTCACTGCTACTCTGAAAGAATGGAATGACCCAATACATTTGTAAAGGAAGCTATGACTGTGACCGTGTTTGTTTTCTTATTTATAGAGAGACAGAGAGAGAGAGAACACACGAACACGAACACAAACACAATTTTTTTTATTGAGGGAAAACAGATAAGCTACAAAGCGTCTTTTCACTTTGCCCTCATAAAAAATGGAAACTAAATAAAAAATATTAATCAAACGGAAAGAAACGTGAGAAAAGATCAAGCAAAAATGTAACTATAAAGAGCATTCAAACACATGATGTACATGGAATTCTGATCGCTTCTCTGCCTTTTGGCTAAGACAGTGATTCAGGAACATAAATTTTTGTTTATACCCTGGTTGGTTTGTTCAGCCCGTCGTACATGGCGAAAGCCGATACGCGACGTTGAACTGAACTTCCATGATGTGCGTACAAAGCAAATGTGCTTGACCATTTTCTCAGATTGGGTCTTAACAGGTCTCTCTTCAATTTTATAATTAAACTAGCAGCTACCCCCCGCGATTGCTACGCCCTGCGCTTGCTTCGCTTTGCGGCAGCTTTTCCCCAGCACAGGTCTTTAGAATAGCAGTTGCCAGAATAGCGCTTCAAAATGTCTCCCACTGTAGTCCATGTTTACGGAGCCCCCCCGGCTCTCACTCTCACTGTGCTACTGGCACTTCAACATGTCTCCCACTGTAGTCCATGTTTACAGAGCCCCCTCAGCTCTCACTCTCACTGTGCTATTGGCCCTTCAAAATGTCTCCCACTGTAGTCCATGTTTACAGAGCCCCCTCAGCTCTCACTCTCACTGTGCTATTGGCCCTTCAAAATGTCTCCCACTGTAGTCCATGTTTACGGAGCCCCCCCGGCTCTCACTCTCACTGTGCTATTGGCCCTTCAACATGTCTCCCACTGTAGTCCATGTTTACAGAGCCCCCTCAGCTCTCACTCTCACTGTGCTACTGGCCCTTCAACATGTCTCCCACTGTAGTCCATGTTTACAGAGCCCCCTCAGCTCTCACTCTCACTGTGCTACTGGCCCCTTCAACATGTCTCCCACTGTAGTCCATGTTTACAGAGCCCCCTCAGCTCTCACTCTCACTGTGCTATTGGCCCTTCAACATGTCTCCCACTGTAGTCCATGTTTACGGAGCCCCCTCAGCTCTCACTCTCACTGTGCTATTGGCCCTTCAACATGTCTCCCACTGTAGTCCATGTTTACGGAGCCCCCCCGGCTCTCACTCTCACTGTGCTACTGGCCCTTCAACATGTCTCCCACTGTAGTCCATGTTTACAGAGCCCCCTCGGCTCTCACTCTCACTGTGCTATTGGCCCTTCATAATGTCTCCCACTGTAGTCCATGTTTACAGAGCCCCCTCAGCTCTCACTCTCACTGTGCTATTGGCCCTTCAACATGTCTCCCACTGTAGTCCATGTTTACAGAGCCCCCTCGGCTCTCACTCTCACTGTGCTATTGGCCCGGATTCAAAATGTCTTCCACTGAATTCCCATGGTTAAGGTTAACTCTTTCACTACGTAGCACGCACATAAAACTTGGTAGAGGCTTCCTCCGTTCAGTACGCAGCACACATTTATGTGTGGTGACTTTGACTATGAACTGTGCACGTCTAAGTATGGCCAAAGGGTGATAAACTTCTTTAACTATATCCAGAAATCGGTTATCTGTCTTCTGAGTGCTTTCCCTTGAGCAAAACTAGGCTAAATTGGTCAATCAGTTTTTGAAAAGACTAACTGAAAGTGCGGCCAATAATGGCTACGAGCCAAAAAGCACTATCAGAACATGATTATGTTTGTATTCCTGCATTTCTGGTGTGAAAATGCAGAAAAAAAATAGTATTTTTTTTTTTTTTAAATTGATGATGTAGCCAGAGATCCAACAACACCAAACACTTGCACTGGTTATGAAAACAAAGTAAGGGAAAGACAAGTAGAGATGATAGATTACACATCTGTATTGTTACACATTCTGGACATTACTGGTGTTGCACTGTCCCCGGGGCATTGCCTCCAGGATCGTTCCCATCGTCTTTAAACTACTAGTGTCCCATTATGTGTCTGTTCCAGACCAGAGGACGTTAACCCTTTCACCGCCAGCCATATTTCAGCCCAAAATGTCCATTACATTTACCTGGGTAGAGAACAAAATCCATCTGCAGTATTGGGGATTCTTCTGTGACATATATATAAAATAAGGTCTATCCTTACTTCCCAAAACCAAGACAATGGGGTCTTTGGATAATAGACCCCAATTTGATGCCTTTTAGTGACATAGGTGTTAAATCACTGTGGTGCTAAAATGCGACTTTGGCAGTGAAAGGGTTAACATATTTCCATCCACCTCCAAGTAGAGATGCGTCCATAAGGGTCTCTGACCGATTGGACGCTAATCTCACCTTCTCTAGTGGAGATGAAAATTGTTGATTTTACTATGTCTGCAGGGATTATTCTTAGCACCGGTCATCAGTCATTGACTGATAAAATTTTGAAATGACCTATTGTTTTTGCAGGAAAGAGGTCATATGACTTATTATGTTTACTTCGTGTATGTTAGCAACTTTAAGGATTTTGATGTGCACCGCAACTGATTTCCATAGTGATCAGATTGACATAGGTGAAACAATAGACTGTACAAATAATTGGATGGAAGTTCAGTTTAACGTCGCGTATCGGCTTTCGCCATGTACGACGGGCTGAACAAACCAACCAGGGTATAAACAAAAATTTATGTTCCTGAATCACTGTCCCAGCCAAAAGGCCGAGAGGCGATCAGATTCTTTTAAAAAAAAAAAATTGCCCTGTTATCACTTTATATTGCAAAGTACTGTATTGACTTTTCTCATGAAAAACAAAATGAATATCAAGAAATATAACAGAAAACAAAACAACACTTTACTCGTGTCATTCTTTGGACATGCAGTCTGTGAAACTATGTGACTGATTGCAGCAGAGTGTCCTAGACAACACTTTTCTCATGTCATTCTTTGGACATGCAGTCTGTGAAACTATGTGACTGATTGCAGCAGAGTGTCCTAGACAACACTTTTCTCATGTCATTCTTTGGACATGCAGTCTGTGAAACTATGTGACTGATTGCAGCAGAGTGTCCTAGACAACACTTTTCTCATGTCATTCTTTGGACATGCAGTCTGTGAAACTATGTGACTGATTGCAGCAGAGTGTCCTAGAAAACAGTTTTCTCATGTCATTCTTTGAACATGCAGTCTGTGAAACTATGTGACTGATTGCAACAGAGTGTCCTAGACAACACTTTTCTCATGTCATTCTTTGGACATGCAGTCTGTGAAACTATGTGACTGATTGCAACAGAGTGTCCTAGACAACACTTTTCTCATGCCATTCTTTGAACATGCAGTCTGTGAAACTATGTGACTGATTGCAACAGAGTGTCCTAGACAACACTTTTCTCATGTCATTCTTTGGACATGCAGTCTGTGAAACTATGTGACTGATTGCAACAGAGTGTCCTAGAAAACAGTTTTTGTTGCACTGAAGTTGTATTTCCTTTCTTCTTTTTGTTTGTGGCTCAAGCCACAAACCTATAACTCACTTTGTCGGTCAGTCTGTCGGTCGGTCCAAAATTGTCGCACATTTTGACAAAATTGTCGCACTTCAAATCGAGGCTACACTTCAAATTGAGGCCGCTCTTTAAAATGATGTATTTTAAAAGCGTACAAAATAATAAACATACGTAATACAGACACTACAACAGACACGACGAGTATGCGGTGCTTCTTTCGATGAGTATAAGTAGGATACATAGTTTTAAATGTTTTCCAAAAGATATAAAAAGTTACGAAATGGTGCAGAGATAACATTCTGGTTTACAGATTAAAATTATTGAAAAGCCAGGGGAGGTGACTCATGATTGGAGTGGTAAAAATAGACCGCGTGCCACAAACTATTGCGATTTCGCGCTTGTTTTTTTTACATTATCGATGAATTTATGACTTATCGGTCTATGAAAATGACCTATTGTATTTTCATGGAACTGGTCAAATGACCTATGATGTCCTGTGACAAGATTGATCCCTGTGTCTGTTGTGAAAAGCTTCTGGGAATTAGTACGGGTGAAAGAGTTGAACATCTGTGCATCGGAAGCCCCCAAACACACACACAGGGTTCATAGGGGCCTTACCAGTCCTTATAAGTCTTGACCAATTGAAATCTCCAAGTAAGGCCTTACAAGTGCTTACATTCACTTCAAGGTCCTTACAAGTCCTGACAGCTGCCAAAAACTGCCCTGAGCAGCAAGACCATACTCAAAATAGATCACAGAAGCAGCACTTTTACACTTGAGAAACTTCGCTCAGCACCTACTCCACCTTACCCCCCTCCCCCACCTTCCCGTTTCAACTGACCGCTTAGCAGACGAACGATGCACCGCGAGTTGTCAAGAGAAATTGGACTGAAATCTCGTTCTTTATCCTGGTGTCGTTTTTGCGAGAGAAAAACGCGTATATCTGTGTCAGCCATAGTTTTTGTATCTGCTTAGACATTGTTCACAATGCTGGGAAAGTGTTCCTTTCAAGATCGTTGGCTAAAAGATGGACATTATCCTTACGCCTACAGGTCCTTACAAGGTCCTTACTTGGGGATAGCTGAAAGCCCTGGGAACCCTGACACAGATCAGTACTTAACACTTCAGTTCCGACCATCCCTTTACAACACAAACGTTCAGTCAGCAGAACGCTTCTACATCGAGACAGAACCCATGGCGCTGTAGAAGAAAGCAGACAACTTGAAGAACGCAAGATCAAAACAGCATTAAAGGGGCACCCTGACGGATGAGTTTTTTTGCAAGAAACACGTCACACAGGAAAACACCCGTTGCAGAGATCGCAACACTCACTTTGCGCTGGTTTCCTAGAAATCAAACTGTCAAAATGACCTATTGTATTTTCATGGAACTGGTCAAATGACCTATGATGTCCTGTGACAAGATTGATCCCTGTGTCTGTTGTGAAAAGCTTCTGGGAATTAGTACGGGTGAAAGAGTTGAACATCTGTGCATCGGAAGCCCCCAAACACACACACATCAGTACTTAACCAGGCATGGGAATTGTCAGTCTTGGCTGATTTCAGCTTTTTGGATGGTCCTCTTCAGTCTTTTTTTTTTGCAAGTTTCAGCTTTTTTGATGGTCCAAGAGGACATTTATGAGATTAAAAAAAAGAAGCCCAATGAGTAAAACTTAAGTTATTGGTTATAAATGAATGGAAAATGAACTAAATATATCAGTCTTATCTCTAATACTGTTTTGAAGGCTTAGATAACAGAAGAAGGTTCATTTTCTGGGGGCTGTATCCCAACACACACGGTTTTCAGTTGTTGTTTTATTCCTTGTTCCTATGCCTGCTTCCAGACCCCAATTTTCAGTCTTTTTTGTCTTCTCTAATTCCCATGCCTGTTAACACTTCAGTTCCGACCATCCCTTTACAACACAAACGTTCAGTCAGCAGAACGCTCCTACATCGAGCCAGAACCCATGGCGCTGTAGAAGAAAGCGGACAACATGAAGAACGCAAGATCAAAACAGCATTAAAGGGGCACCCTGACGATGAGTTTTTTGCAAGAAACAACATCAAGATCACCAGAAAAACACCCGTTACAGAGATCGCAACACTAACTTTGCTCTGCCGGGTTTCCTAGAAATCAAACTGTCAAATCGGCGATTCCTCTTTGGCGGAGGTGCTGGAAGTCAAATTCTTTCAGTGAAAGAGAAGGCACCTCTTTTCTAATGGCCGCCTGAGTTCAGACCAAATCGTTTGCACGAAATTTCCGCAATTACAAGCCTTTTTATTTATTTTATTTTAAATTGTATAGAGTTTACCTGAAGGAGTTTCGCTCACAACAAAGGAAATAGCTCCACTTTTCTTTTTACTGCATTACAAAGAAGAAAAAGCTTCAACCACAATAAGTGGCCTCCACTCACCCCATCCAAAATGGCTTCTCTCTCCGGCATCTCCGCCAAGGAGAAATCGCCGTTTTGACGGTTTGATTTATAGGAAACCAGAGCAAAGTGAGTGTTCTGATCCTTGAAAAGGCTGTCTTTCTGGTGATCTCGACGTGTTTCTTTCAAAAACTCATCCATCAGGATGTCCCTTTAAGGGCCCACGGTTATCCCCCCTGGATCTTCAACGCTCCTTCTTCTTCGATTGCTCAGTTTCCTGTCAATTATGAGCGCAGATGCGTCATGCTGCCTAAGAAAAAGGCCTGGGCAGCAAGTCCCGACTTCGGCTGGAGGAAATCTTTTTGAAAGTGTTTCCTGAAAAAAAGGGCAGCAGAATGAATGGACCGGTAAGGCAAATATTAAGATAGTCGATGACAGTAAGCAAAGGGAAAAGGCAGAGTCAAAGAGAGTGACAGATTAGAGGAAGTTACAAACAGCTTCCAGAAGGTGGGGGGACTATTTATACAAAAGATCCCCACGGGGGTAGGGTACTACTTCAATCATATCTTATAGTCTAGGCGATAGACTTTGCAAAAACAGAAGGAGGTTGGTTTTTTATATATATTAAGTTTTTCAGCGGATTTTAAATCTTTAATATGTCCTTGTTTCAAATCCGTTGGAGGCCAAGTTTAAAATAGTGGGCAACTTTCAGTAGAAAGCGATCTTTGTAGGTACCATGGCTTGTTTTCACATTCGCCTCCATAGCCTAAATTTAGCTCATAAGGACAATGACGTCACTTGGATCAGGCCAAAGATATGACGCGCAGGGTTACCTGGTATATAAAAACTAAAACTCAAGTTCAAACTCTTTTATTATGTCGTAAAATCATCTTAGAAACTATGGACACAAGAACACTAAATAAAGACAAACTACGCATAGCATGGCAACATGTTGATGTAGCCTTGGTGTTCTAGCCTATGTCAAAGAATGGTGTCCCGTCAAGAAATGGACCACATTATACTATCCAAACATGGTATCAAACATATCGCCCCGTTAGGGCTCACAGCAAATTTGAAGCGATTCGGTCGAAAAACGGCGGAGTTATAAGGCCCGTTTCGTGTTTCAGACACACACACAGACACACGGACGGACAGTTGGCTTTTTACTATATGATGTATTTATGCAAATTAATCTTACTGTTTTCTGGATACGCGGCATACAGGTGGCGCTAATTTTCCCCTTGTGGCTGACTGTGTTGTAAGAAACACTACTAAAAGGTTTCAGTGAATGAATGACGTATGAATAAGATGACGTAAGAATGAAATGACGAAATTGTGACTGAAATGGCCTACTCTCTCTGTGGTGTCATGAATGAATGACGTATGGATAAGATGACGTAAGAATGAAATGACGAAATTGTGACTGAAATGGCCTACTCTCTCTGTGGTGTCATGAATGAATGACGTATGGATAAGATGATAAGAATGAAATGACGAAATTGTGAATGAAATGGCCTACGAAATGAATTATGGATAAGATGAATGAAAGAATGAAATGACGAAATTGAATGAATGAAAATGAATGAAAAATGGTGTTTTACGTCCTCTCGGTCTGGAACAGACACATATATGGGACATTTGTAGATACAAAGATGGTGGGAACAATACTGGAGGCAATGCCCGGAGGCAATGCAACACCAGTAAAGTCCCGATTTTTTTTAGCAATACAGATCGGTGTAGCGGTAGCCACGCCTCGGTTAAACCTCATCGGCTATGGTACCGCCACAAGTACATGCACATTTTTGTTTATCTCTCAGTAGGTGTACTCTCTCTGTGATTGATCGTGCTAGCATACTATGGGGGACTCCCAGTGGTGCAAGACATTTATTGAAACATATACAAGTTTATTTATGTTTGTGAAAAATATGTCGCTAAAACGTTTGCATTGTTAATATAGATCTATAATGATTATTTTAAACATATTCATTTCTTAGTAACTACTAAAATCGCGCTACTAAAAGAACAAATCTCACAAAACTGTCAACAAAACAGTATTAAGGGACATAACTCTTGGCATGAGTCCCGTGCGAAAATAGGGGTGGGGTTGAAAAAGTGTATGGGGTTCAGTAACAAGCACGGAGACATACTGGTTTTTTTAAATCTTTATTATGCAGAGTATATATTATTTCATCTATTATTAAAAAAAAACTAGAATTATTTCATCATTGAGGTTTTTTCTACAGGCATTTGAACAATAACATTTAGGGAAATTTGTTTCAGTACAACAACAATTTTCCAAAATTTTCTATTGACTAAATTGAATTTTTTAAAACTTTGACATAGATTCTAGTACGAAATAGGTTGTAGTATTAGGCAAATTTTATTGAAAGTTGTAAGTCACTTTAGTGTATGAAATAAATCCAGTTTTCAGTAGACCTGATTTTACTCAAAAATTGCCAAACCCCCCACATTTGGACCATGAATTACAAGAAAAGTAGCACGGTGACCCCAATTTTGTTTTCTTCCAGTTTTGACCTTAGGAGTATGTGTAGATTCTATGACCAAAATCTTAATCATTTATCATTGTGGGAAGTATAAATGGCGCGTATCCCCTTAAAGAATAATGCATTTAACTAAAGGGCTATGTTTATTAGTCTTAAATGTTTGTGTTTGTGTGTGTGTGTGTGTGTGTGTGTGTGTGTGTGTGTGTGTGAGTGCGTGCGTGCGCGTGCGTGTGTATGCGCGCGCGCGCGTGTGTGTGTGCTCCTGTTAACTTTCATTGTTTCCATGTTATCTACGTGTACCTAGCTATTGTTTGTGTAGAACTGTCTTCTTCAATGTATGTTGTGTAACTGACCAGTTAATGAAATGGTTGTATTACTTATTCTGTATTTTATGCACAAGCTGGGCAACAAATTTCTTCTGTTTGAAGACAATAAATTGATTTGATTTGATTTGATTTTTGTGTGTGTGTCCTCACTCGTGATATTCTGTGCCTCAGCTCTCTCAGTGTTTTTCGTTATGTGTGTGTGTGTGTGTGTGTGTGTGTGTGTGTGTCGGTCTCTCTCTCTCTCTCTCTCTCTCTCTCTCTCTCTCTCTCTCTCTCTCTCTCTCTCTCTCTCTCTCTCTCTCTCTCTCTCTCTCTCTCTCTCTCTCTCTCTCTCTCTCTCTCTCTCTCTCTCTCTGTGTCTCATTTCGAACAATCAAATTTATTTCACCCTAGCTAATCAGTCTGGATTTAGAAAACATCATTCTTGCCACTCTGTCCTCACAAATCTAATCGATAAATGGCTTTCCAATATAAATAATAACGTTATCACTGGTGCACTCTTTATAGATTTTGCCAAAAACTCAAATTGTATGGTCTTTCTAGTAGCACTCTAGATTTTATATCCTCTTTCTTAGATAACAGATATCAGCTTGTTTTGAATAATAATAAAACATCTTCTCTCCTTCCGCTTAAGCATGGTGTTCCCCAAGGGTCAGTCCTTGGCCCCATTCTTTTTTCAATATATATAAATGACTTATCCCTATATATACAATCTCTCTGTG
Source organism: Phymorhynchus buccinoides (assembly GCA_017654935.2). Classification (NCBI taxonomy): domain Eukaryota; kingdom Metazoa; phylum Mollusca; class Gastropoda; order Neogastropoda; family Raphitomidae; genus Phymorhynchus; species Phymorhynchus buccinoides. The sequence continues at coordinate 15,383,548 of CM065711.1, forward strand.
ATATGTTTGCAGACGACTCAACTCTCCATTCAAGCCATTCAAAAGTAGAAAACATAGTTCAAGTTTTACAAAAAAAGTATCAGTCAATTAACCACATGGTCAGAGCTAAATCACATGAGTTTAAACCCAAATAAAACTAAATTTATGCTTGTAACCACCAGACAGAAACGACAAAATGTCCCTAGTTATCCTTCATTACATATTAATGGTACAGTACATTTCCCCGCTTATAGTAAAGTGCAGGAACACTACCTTTACTAGCAAGGCTTTTCCTTACTAAAATAACTCTATGTAATTCTGACTACATATTACTAGATATTCTCCCGCTTAAACTTATTTCGGATATAATAAAGTTTTTATGATGGTATCTTTTTATCTTATCCGATGACGTTTTTCAAAGTCAAAGCTAACGTAAAATACTAAATATAAACCCATCATCAAATCAAAATAAGTCTCTCATTGAATGTTCAGCAATTTTAAAAGATATTTATCATCATTTGCTTATGAACGAATATGTTAAATCAAAATGTGTATGTGTGTGCTGCATGGTGTTTTATATTACTATTGGTTGATGTTTGATAACTTCATCTTTCTGTCTAAGTGCTGACTGTCCGTCTGTCTGTCCGTTTGTCTGTCTTTCCATCTTTTTCCCCTCTCCGTCTGTCTGTCTGGGTTCTTTCTCTATAATTTGTTTGAAATTGAGATTTACTTGTAATTGATTTTCCACCTAGTGATGAATCGATTTTATCTTATGATATCTTAAAAATATTTGTTATGGCTTTTGTTGTTGTTCCTTTTTGTTTTTGTATTTTGTAGATTTTGTTTCCTTATTGATTTTGCCTTTTGCATTGTATTTTTGAGGGCCGGATTTTGTTTTTTCCCTCATTGAAAAACATTTGTTCGTTCGTTCTCTCTCTTCACAAACACACACACACACACACACACACACAAGATTCACACACACACACACACACACACACACACACACACACACACACACACACACACACACACACACACACACACACACACACACACACACACACACACACACACACACACACACACACACACACACACACACACACACACACACACACACACACGCGCGCGCGCACGACACGCACGCACGCACACACGCACACGCACACACACGCACGCACGCACGCACACGCACGCACACACACACACACACACACACACACACACACACACACACACACACACACACACACACACACACACACACACACACACACACACACACACACACACACACACACACACACACACACACACACACACTGTGTTGACTAGGCCCAAGTAATGACTACACAGTGCGTAAGGAAAGGGAGATAAATAAATTGCGACTACTGGCTTTCAGTGACACTGCTCTCCCTTGTTTTCATCGCTTTCTCTTCTCCAAGTTTGAAATGTTTTTTCAAACGCGCATGCGTCGTTGCTTGGGAAAATGGCGGAAGAATTGAAATGGTGAGAACTTTTGAATTCAAGTGCAGTAGACTGAAGATACGAAGTAGATATACGCTGAATCTTTATGCACGTATTTTCAACATTCATTCATATTCGAAGGCAACTAGTTTTGTGTCATGAAACAATATGTAAATCAGTAAATGTTGCTGATGACCTTATGAGATTGTGAAATCTACAACAAACAAAGAACTAGAATGATAAAAATATACACAAGTGTATAGTGACGTTATTTTATTCACAAGAGACAAAACAAAACTACAGGATATTTCGGTGAATGCGCCTTTATAGGCATAGACATGATATTGTGTAGCTGTATGTTCCAGTGACGTTGCAGTCTTCAGTTTTTTAAAATTGTGAAATCAACAAACAAATTACCCCTCCCCCCCAACAATTTGACAATATAATGCGAAAATCATAGATTACACAGTGTGTGTGTGTCACTGTGTGTGTGTTTGTCTAGTAATTGTACTTTGTGTCACTGTGAGTGTGACTGACTACACAAACAGACAGACGGTGAGAGTGAGACACACATACAGTGACTATGTATGTGTGTGTCTGTGTATGCATACATCTACATGTATATCTCAATCTGAATCTGGCTACGCTGAGCTGTCTCATTGGACATGTAGTGATGTAGCGTTGTGACGTGTGTTGCAACAGAAAAAGGTTAAATCCTACTCCTAGAAGAACCGGCCCCTAAATCCCTGGTGCGATCAACCCTCGAGTATAGTCTTCTTCTTCTTCTTCCATCAATCATCCGCCTTCATCGATTTGAAGATTCTGATGTCTAATCATAGTCTAAACTCTAATCATAGTGCATCATTTTGGGACCCCAGGCTATCTTCAGAAAGATATAGACAGGCTGGAGAGCATCCAGAGGCGTGCGGCTCGCTTCATCACCCAAAATTACAAAGACCACACCCCTGGGTGCATCAGAAACCGATGAGATCGTGAAGGGGTGATTCCTCAACTACTAGCTCTTTGAATTATCTAATCATAATGTCACAAGAGGTCACAATTTTAAACTAACCCCCAAAACAACCCAATACCCGTCAATTCCACTTAATTTTTACAAACAGAATAATACATGGAATAGTTTGTCCCATAATACCGTCAATGCACCATCTGTAAATGCCTTTAAAAATCACATTGATAAGGAATTAGCAACACTAATGTTTTACCAATCTGGACATGCATTAAATTGTAAAATCGAGTGTTAGTTATACACTAACATCAAAACTAAATCCACGGGCACTAAAGTCAATCAAGCTCTGTACAAAGAAATTACACTATCGAGGGCAAAAGGCTTACAGCCTATGCGGCTATGGCCTCTGTGAATCTGTGAGATACCGGTGTGACGTTCTCGCCTTGGATTTGTTCTCAAGATTCCTGCGCATGCGTGAAATCGATCATGACGTACCATCAAATTTTATCTTTTGTGTATTTGACACTAAATTGACCTTAAGCCTATCCTTAACACAAACCCTAACCCTATTCCTAACCCTAACCCGAAACCGTCAAATACACAAAAAATAAAGTTGATGGTACGTTATGAGATTACTGTTTCAGTTTTGCGCATGCTCAGGAATCTTGAGAACTGGGTAATCCGAGAACACTACACCGGCCTTACCAGCGGAACAATTCCTCAAACCTGTGGCCCAGACAAAGAGAAGAATAGTGCCCCGCCGAGGGAAGGACCACATAGCAACTAACGTGGTGTCCAGCATCCATGGCTAGAAACAACAGCAAGCTTGTGCTTTGTGGTTGAGAGATCTAATATACAGACAAACCTCTATTTTAAGACTTCCAAAATGTCCGGAAAAATCGGTCGCAAATTGGAGGGGTCGTATGACAGAGGTTTTCACTGGCAGCCGTAGAAAGAAAAAGTTCAGCACAGTTCATACTATCTTCTTCACGCACACATACAATGACATATTAAAACTGGATTTGGGTCTTTCCAACTCCATAGGATTGTGCAATCGATGTATTACAGTTTCACTTCGCCGACTTCTGTTAATCACCTCCACTCTCGTCCAAAGTCAGTGGTTTTCTTTTTCAAAGTCAGTGGTTTTCGTGCTTTTCCTACGCTTTCCGCCATCTTTTCTACAACAAGGGAAGCGACTCCGCTTTCAGGCCCTTGACCGTGATTGTTTCCCTTTGCTCGAAGTCTATGCAGACGACAACAACAGTCGTAAAAACCAACAAAATGGCGGTCGTAAGTCGCGTTTTGGAGGAAGTCGTTTAAGAGAGGTCGTTTACATAGTAAAATGCATCCGTGCCAACAAATCCGGTCTCAAATGAGAGGTGGTCGCTTAACAGAGGGTCGTAAAATAGGGGTTTGTCTGTACCACCATCTTTAGATATTTCTTCTTTCCACGGACAACTTGAGTGGAACAGCTTGCCAGACGATATCGTCACCCTGTCGTCGGCCAGCCAGTTCAGGAGGGCTGTGTCTGATCTCTGGCACAGCCAACAACCAACACTTTGAACTGTAGGAGGGGGCCCCAGCTACCATGCTAGATGATGCTGGGGGTCGGCTTGTCCAGCTTTTCTTCAGCTGGATGAAAAGTGAATCGTAACCTGCCGATCAATGGATCATGAACCCCCCAAATCTTATTTTTTGTTTTAGTTTTTTTGTTAGGGATCGTTAGACCAGAGTGCTCTCTCCAGTTTTTCCACCCGTTGGTGTTTATATCCAAATTGGATCCTGCCAACGTATGTACTCTTCAAGATCAAGAGAAAAAAAAGCCCCTATGAGATTTTCATGCAAGTTTCGCCTTGACTCGGGTAAGGGATAGGGTTAGAATCAGTTTAGGAATATTTTCATTAAAGAAAAATAATGAAAAAATAAAATAATCAACACAGAAAAACGAACTGAAAGCCTATTTCGTTCAATGATCGCCATGTCCACCGCTGCAAAGTCAGCTAAATTAGTGTCGTAAACGGTGCCGAAAGGAAGACAAATGGCGGGCTAAGCATTCACCCTGTTGTTTTCAGCTGCTGTTTTAAGGGTAAAGTTAATTCATAACCCCCCCCCCTCCCCCCATTTGATGAAAATAGCTAAAAAACGATTCTAACCAGGGCTCCCAATCGTCCCGCAAAACAAGGGATCCCAGGGACTCCTTCACTTACAGCATAAAGGGTCCTCGAGGCGGGATAGAGGGTCCCAGCATTGTGAATGCTAAAAATAATTTTTTTAGTGCATCCCTGGGACCCCCTGCACATTCTTTTAGAGGGTCCTTTAGAATTTTAGTGCTTCATACTCATAGACCCCCAAATAGCGGTCCCTGGGAGCCCTGCTAACCCTATCCCTTACCCAGGGCTGCCAACTGTCCCCCCTAAGGGGTATTTGTCCCTGGAAACAGTCAAAAAGTGGCACCCTGTCCCTGGAATCCACTTTTCTGTCTGGTGTCCTGGAAACTGAGTAGAATAAAAACAATTGTAGAACAATCACTTGTGTTGTTTGCTGGCCTTGCTATTGAACACAGGAACACCCAACACAACACTTAAAATGTTTCCTAACATGCAGGTTACACATAGGTTACTGAACAGCAAAGGGACCTTGAATATTAAAGCACATTGGCGCCCAAAAACATCAAGAATACAGAAAAAACAGTCACAGAAATGTTGCTAGATCATGAAATAATTGGAAATTAATGCTCGTTTTGACCCTGATCCATGACATTGCGATGTTTGTCCCTGGAAGTAAGTCTGTGTCCCTGGTTTTTCTGTAGTTTGTCCCTGGAAACTGCAACAGAGGGTTGGCAGCCCTGCTTACCCGAGTCTAGGCCATATGGCAAAACTTGCATGAAAATCTCATAGGGGATTTAGGGGCCGGATCTAGTATTTAACCCAGAAAAATAAACAAAACTAAAATCAACAGAAAAACAAAGAAACTAAAAATACAAGTCTCCCCAGCATTTCATGGCTCAGGTCAGGCTAGGCCTACCGTGTAGTGTAATATACATCAGTGATCGCGTTTACTGGTAATTATCAGTAAAATACTGATTTCAAAACCAAACTACTGAAAAATGTCCCAGGGACTGATGATTTTTGCTAGGAGTAGGACTGATATAAACTGTTTAAACAGAGGCTTTGATATTGTGGTTTCCACTGGTTTTTGTTTCCCTGGAACTGGTTTTGACACCGGTTGTTGGGAGGCATTGTTGCTGATGGGACTGGTTTTCAAAATTCTTGAACTGTGCTCACTGACTTCAAATATAAAAAAGCCTTCCAGTCAACTTTTCCTGCATTCCCAGTCGAAGTGTTTATGACACGAAACGTCGGTTGCCCCCCCTCTCAGGTACTTTTCCCTTCACCTTGTTTTTTTTACCTATTCTGATATTGGTTTTGCAATCAGTATTTAAATTTTCAGTTTGTAATAGTTACTAATACTGATATACCTTATAGTATACAATGTACCAGTTAATGCGATCATTGAGTTACCATTATGAACTCGCTCAGATTCATAATCCTGTATAGTTGTGCTGGAAGAACTTTACAAAATTTGTCTTATATTGAGTTATTAATGTCATCTGTCTTTCAGTGTGTTGATGTCCACTCCGAAATACACGGCCCACAAGTCTCGGCGCTCGCTGCAGGACGACAGACTCCGCTGGTCGCCAGACTCCATCGTTGCCCGTGGCAACCTGACGCCAAGGTCACACGATTGTGACCTCGACCCTGTTGTGAAGGTGAGCGCTGCCTTCTTGGCTAGTCCTAGGGCGAGTCAGGGTGTGCTTCAACGTTCAAAGAGAGAGAGAGAGAGAGAGAGAGAGAGAGATTGGAGGGTAGAAGGCAAATGAGGAATGTTCAAGTCTAGTCATTTCTTGTGTTACCGTTATTCTTGACATCGGGTTGATTTTGAAGTAACATGTCAGCGAAGTTCTTCTTCTTCCAGCAAGTCACCAAAGTCATGACCATAATTCAAATTGTGACTGACAAAGGGCGAAGAGGTCAAAGACAAGAATCTTGAGAAAGAAATAAAAAATACAGAGAGAGAGGAGAGATGGGTAGACAGCCAGACAACCGGCCAGACAAGGACCGTTCATCGGTGCCAAGCATGATGCCGGCCCAACCACTGCCTACCCCTGGTTGATGTGCTCATGTGGTGGGTTTGGGGCAGTGGGTGGATGCCTCGTGCCTCCATACGGGGAGCTGGACCACCCCGCCCCCTCCACGAGTCTCCCTGTGGGGATACCGGGGGAGGGTGTGTGTGTGTGTGTGTGCGTCTTTCATAAAAATAGTTCCCCCACCTTCTGGAAGTTCTGTGCTTGTATCTTCTTCAAGTCTGTCACTCTCTTTGACTCTGCCTTTTCCCTTTGCTGTCTATTATCCACTAGTATCTTTCTGACCTATTGGCCCATTCTCCTGCCTTTTTCTCTCTCCAAAAACATCTTCCAATCTTTTAGCTCCTCCGAAATCGGAATGTGTCGGCTGTACACAGCGGGGAGACCAGTGAAACCTAAAAACCGGACGCATACGTACCTTACCCATTATGGCCTTATGGCCTGGGAACACAGAAGGAGAAGAAGAAGAAGGTGTGGTGGGTTAGAGCTCTGCCAGAAACATGAAGAAGGCCAGGGCTCCCAATCGTCCCTCAAAACAAGGGGTCTCACTCTCAGGGACTCCTTCACTTACAGTATAGAGGGTCCTAGAGGCTGGATAGAGGGTCCCAGTGGCATTGCGAATGCTAAATAGATTTTTTCTAGTGCATCCCTGCACATTCTTTTTAGAGGGTCCTTTAGAATTCTAGTACTTCAACTTCTAGACCCCCAAATGGGGGTCCCTGGGAGCCCTGAAGGCCTTGGCAGAAGGGGCCTGGATGTTGTCCGTCAGGATGCAGGGCATTCCATTCCTGGATGGTGCGGGCCATAGGAAGGAGGAGCTGTGTTGCTGTGTGCGGTGGGTGGTTCGGCTGAGTTGTTCACCATGCCCTATTCTTCTTCTTGCAGCTTAGTTCTGTGCTTGTAACTTCCTCTAATCTGTCACTCTCGTTGACTCTGCCTTTTCCCTTTGCTTGCTGTCCTCTACTAATACTATCTTTCTGCCTTACAGGTCCATTCTCCTGCCTATTTTCAAGAAGCACTTTCGAAAACATTTTCTCCAGCCGAAGTCGGACATGCTGGGCCTAAGTATTTCTTACTTAGGCGCATAACGGCAGCATGACGCATCTGCGCTCATAATTGATAGGAAACTGTCTGAGCGATCGAAGAAGAAGAAGTGCAGATTTTTCAAACGTGGCGTGGAGATCTTTCCCCTTTGTGGATCTTTGAAGAGGGTAGTCAGCCTTGCGGCAGTTCGGCTTGTCTGCAGCGTGGGCCACTCCAGTATCCATCCAGTTTCTTCAGCTTGGCAGTCATGCTAGATGTAGTCGCTAAGGACATAGCGCGCTGCTCTACGTTGCGCTTTCTCAATGTTCTTACGAGCGATGGGGTTACATACACGGATGCTCCTTCTTGCAGGATGTCCTGATTTGCAGGATTTTTAAATTGCCTAGAGTCACTCGGCGTCACTGGATTGTGAGAAATTGAGATTAAATGAGAAGCAACGATATTCTTAATCTTACACACACACACTTGTACAATAAAAAGGGCTTCTATAAGCTTTTGCTATATATTCAAAGGAATGTAGCACTTGAACTAGTCTAGAGGGGTGAAAAAAGAGCAGTAAATGTGTGCCTGTGTGTATGTGCGCTGCCCCTGCACTCCGTTGGGGCCGCCCCCTTGCAGGATTTTTGAAATTTCTTAGGAGCACCCATGTGTGGTTTACTAGAACTAGAAGCGTACTCACGGTGGGGACGGAATTAGTGCTTTGCAGGCTTGCTCTTTGATACTCCAGTGTAGAGTGGCACAGTGGTAGCGCGTTCGCTTCGTGTCAAGTAAACCCGAGTTCGAACCTGGGTACAGGGGATTTTTCCTCTCATTTTGTATTACTAGGCCTTGCGGTCTGAACGTGGAGTCTTTCGGATGAGACGATAAACCGAGGTCCTGTGTGCTCATGCACTTAGCACACGTTAAACCCAGTGGCAACGAAAAAGTTGTCATTTGGTCAAAATTCACCCCCCTCCCTTCCTTCCTTAGTCACACAAAAATCGCATGCACATTTTAAAAAAAAATGTGGCGCGCTTCTGGCTGCGACGTGCTCTACAGGTGGGAGCAACCCGAATTTCACAGAGACACCTCTGTGACTATAATGTACCTAACCTAACCTTTGGTTCGTCTCGAGGGACCTTCTGATGAAGCCGAGGGTGTTATTGGCTTTGCCCACAATGTTGAACTTTTGTTTGTTGTGGCTTACAAAGCCAGGATGATTTAAAAATAAGATCATAAATAGCTGAACAGGGATCATGGGGAATCGACAGCCAGAACTTTGAAGAATTAGTTCAATTCGCCGTTTCCTCTCGCAAGATGCCCTGAAAGACTAATCTGTGCTTTTTGTTCTGTCTCGCCTTGACTACTGTAACTCACTTCTTGCTGGCTGTCCATCAACTCTCATCTCTAAGCTCCAACGGGTCCAGAATAATGCTGCTTGTCTCATTTCTCGCTCCTCTAAGTACAATCATATCACTCCGGTTCTTCGTTCCCTACATTGGCTCCCTGTCCAATCACGTATTGACTACAAAATTCTCCTCCTTGTCTTCAAGTTACTGAATGATCAGGCTCCCTTATATCTCTCTGATCTTCTTCATCTCTATGTCCCAGCTCGCCAACTATGTTCGTCTTCTGATTCTCGTCTCCTTTCCCTTCCCTCCATCCGCTCAAGTCTGCTGGTCAACGTTCTTTTTCCTGTCAAGCACCATCTTTGGAATTCTCTGCCTTCTCTCGTCCGACACTCCAACACAGTCTCCTCATTCAAAACCTCTCTTAAAACCCATCTTTTTCCTGCTGCACCCTAAATATTTGATCAGTTGTCTATTGTGTGCATGTGAGGGAAGATTTAATACAATAATAGGTTTGTGATGTGTTTTGTGTGTGTGTGTGTGTGTGTGTGTGTGTGTGTGTGAGCATGCATGTGCATACATGTGTGCTTGTGTGTTTTTGTTTTGTGTGTTGTGTGTGCACGCATGTGTATGTGTGTGTGTGTGTGCAGCGATTATTCTTAGCACCGGTCATCAGTCACTGACTGATCAAATTTTGAAATGACCTATTGTTTTTGCAGGCAGGAGGTCATATGACTTATTATGTTTACTTCTTGTGTGTTACTAGTGTTAGCAACTTTATGAATTTTGATACGTGCGCTGCAACTGATTGACTGGTGGAACAATAGACTAAAACTAATTGCCCTATTATTACTTTACATTGCATAGTACTGTACTAACTTTTCTCATGCAAAAAACAAACAAAAAAACCTTTTCTCGTTTCTTTGAACATGCAGTCTGTGAAACTATGTGATTGATTGCAACAGTGTCATAGAAAACAGTTGTTGTTTCGCTCAAGTTGTATTTCATTTTTTTTTTTTTTTTTACATTATGACTTATTGTTTAATGAAAATGACCGATTATATTTTCTTCAAACTGGTCAAATGACCTATGATGTCCAGTGACAAGATTGATCCCTAGTGTGTGTGTGTGTCTGTATGTGTGTGTGTGTGTCTGTCTGCGTGCGTATGTTTGTGAGTGTACATGTATGTGTATCCTCTAACGTTTGTGTATGTGTGTTGGTGTATGTGGTCAGTCCGTGCAACTCAGTTGCTATGGCTTACTGAATGAAAGATGAATAATGAGTCGGTGTCGATAAATGTGTGTGTGTGTGTGTGTGTGTGTGTGTGTGTGTGTGTGTGTGTGTGTGTGAGTTGCTTTGTATAGATGCGTTGTTGCTGGTTTGTGTCATTCTTAAACACTATTTTTGTTGTCTACTTGTTGATGAATATTCAATTGTAAAGCGCTTTGGGCTCATTTCAGGTAAAGCGCTATATAAATGTATTATTATTATTATTATTATTTTTATTATATTTGTCTTGTTTGTGTACAGCTCTCATTACTGTTGGCCCCTGCTACAGCCCAGCCACAGGCTAATGTTAACCAATGATAAAAACCATTTGATTTTCTTACTCTTTAACAGGCTAGCCATTTTCTTATGGATGCTCCTTGCAGGATGTTCTGATTTGCAGGATTTTTAATTGCCTAGAGCCGGCGTTGCCGGATTATGAAAATTTGAGAAGCAACAAATCTCTCTCTCTCTCTCTCTCTCTCTCTCTCTCTCTCTCTCTCTCTCTCTCTCATATACACACACACACAACAACAATGGAAGTTCAGTTTAACGTCGTGTATCGGCTTTCGCCATGTACGACGGGCTGAACAAACCAACCAGGTATAAACAAAAATTTATGTTCCTGAATCACTGTCTTAGCCAAAAGCTGAGAAGCGATCTGTGAACATCGAAGCAGTCCTAACTTCAAATGAACAAACGGCACATATGAGACAAACCCCGCTAACTTATACACCAACAACAACAACACACAGTATTTATACGGCGCTGAATCTTGATAGAAATCAAATCAAAGCGCACACACACGTTAGCATCCATAACACATTCAAACAAAAATGCAATACAAAGCGAACACACACGGATGGCATAAATGGTATACAGCAGAAACAGACCTAAAGGCAAGGGAGAGAAGAAGAGAAAGAGAGTGGAGCCTCAATGACGGGGGAACAGGTGGGTTTTGAGGTTAGATTTGAAGGCTGAGAGGATCGGTCGCTGACGGAGGGAAAGAGGAAGTTTGTTCCAAGATGTCGGGCCCCCCCCCCCCCACACACTTGTCCAATAAAAGGGGCCTGTATTAGTATAAGCGTCCAATTTGCTATATATTCAAAGGAATGTATCACTTGTATTAGTCTAGAGGGGTGAAAAAAGAGTGTGCTGACTGCCCCTGCACTCTGCTGGGGCCGCCCCCTTTGCAGGATGTTTTTAATTTACCAGGAGCACCCATGTATTCTGCAGGCAGACATATTAATATGCACAGAATAAAGGATACCACCAACAGTGTAACTGTGCCCACTAGTAGTACTGTACATTTTACCCAATCTTGACCTCAACAACCCTCCCCCCCCCCTCCCCTCCACCCCTTTCGTGTCCACCCGCCCCCCTCCCCTTTTCTTCTCCCATCACACCCCTTTCTTTCTCACTGTCTCAAGCGCCTGCCTTGCAAAATGCAAGCAAACCACATCCTTTTCGGACTCCTTCCAGTTGTTTCTCGCAGACACACACACCCACCCACACACACACACACGAAGACAGAAAGACTGGACAGACACACACTGACTGAGACAAACAGACAGACAGACCCCCCACATACACACACACACGTGTGTGCACATGCGTGTGTGCACTAACATAGACACGAGAGAGAGAGAGAGAGAGAGAGAGTTTTCTTTCTTACACACACACACACACACACACGTTTGCGTGCACATGCGTGTGCACTAACATAGAAAAGAGAGAGGCAGACAGAGACAGTCTTTCTTTCTTACACACGCACACACACCTCTCTTTCTGGGATGTTTGGCGCCAAAGCGTCAGTTGCCAAGGGCAACATAGCTGCAGCTGTGCCAAGGAATAGTCTAGCAGACATTTTAGGAGAGAGACAAGAGACTGCTACTGAGAGAGAGAGAGAGAGAGAGAGAGAGAGAGAGAGATCGTAGGGCCCGGTACAGAGAAGTGGATGAATGACAGGGTCGGGTGTCTGGTCAAAAAAAGACCAACAAGAATTTATGAGGTCTTTGGGTCCAACCCCCCACCCCCGCCCCCTCATTCCCCATCCCCCCTTCCCATACACCCAGATTGTCTCTTTATACCCCCCCCCCCCCCCCCCCCCCCCCCCCCACCTATTTCGTTCAGTTATATTTTTGAGATCGGACCTGGGTATTGCAGTACCTCCAGGATCTGCTCAGAGCTTTGAATGATGGTTGGTTGATGATGGTTCGTCCCATATAATGTGTGCTGTTTTGCAGCCGAGTGGACGTGAAAACCCAACTTTCATTCTTTCGTTCAAGTCTGTGACTGTAGAGTTCATACTCAAACCACACCGTCTCTCTCTGCACCCCCCTCCCCCCCCCCCCTCTCTCTCTTTGTGACCCCCTCTCTCCCCTCCCTCTCTCTCCCTCTCTCTCTCTCTCTCTCTCTAAATAGCATGTACCTTGCTGATATTTAAATCTTGTCATGTGTCTCTCTCTCAATGAACCTGACCGACAGTAGCACCAGCCTAGCACAGTATGGTAGCCCACAGCTGAAAAGCTAGGCCTACTAGTAGCGACCTAGTATTATACGTGGGCCCATCAATAAATAATGACCTTACAGTTGTAAAACGGCAACTGGGCGGTGGATTGACACGAAACTTGTACATTTCTGTAAACTATACTCTTCCGATAAGCACTCACATTTTCAAGGGTTTGGGTTTCAATTCAAGTACTTTTTGGTACTCCGACAGAAAGAAGGCGTAGAGCTGTGAAATCGCTGCTTTTTGCAGGCCTAGGACTGAAGAACATTTTGGATTTTGGATTTTTGGTAAATTCTGCTTTAATAATATTCACGAATAACCAAGAACAGCATGGGACCAAGTTAGGTCTGAGGAGTGAGTGGGGAAGGACTTGGACATCTTGCTTATCTGGGTAAGTCATAGTATTAGGTATTAGGTAGATATTAGGCGCTTTATACTAATTATAGTCACAGAGGCGTCTCCGTGAAATTCGGATTACTCCAACCTGGAGAGCGCGTCACAGCCAGAGGTGCGCCACCCAAATTGTTTTTGTGGTTTTTTTGCATGCAATTTTTGTGTGACTGATGAGGAAGGAAAGGGGGTGGGGGAGGTAAATTTTGACCAAATGACAAACTTTTTCGCTGCCACTGTGCTAAGTGCATGGGCACACGGGACCTCGGTTTATCGTCTCATCCGAAAGACTCCACGTTCAGACCGTAAGGCTTGGTGCAAAAGTGAGAGGTTAGATCCGCCGTTTTGTCCAAATTTTCTATTATGATTTGGACAAAACGGCGGTTCAAACAAATGTCTATAGACAAAACGGCGGGTTGGACAAAACGGCGCCCGATTTTGAACCGCCGTTTTGTCCTTCTTGACAAGTTCTCATTTAAAAAAAAAAATCTTTGTTAAATAAAATGAATAACAAGCTGACCACTGACACTGGTCACTTTGGCCTAATTTTACCGTTTGTATGCTAATTAGTGTAGTAGGAGATCATATGAATTATTTTCATATGGCCTATTTTCACTGTTTGACTGCAAATTAGTATATTAGGAGTTCAAATGAACAATTGACCAGTGGTCACTTTGGCCTATTTTCACTGTTTGACTGCAAATGAGTGTATTAGGAGTTCAAATGAACAAGGTTTGATGTGGTTGACCATTGGTCAGTGACACTGACCAATGGTCAACCACATAAAAAATAGGCCAAAGCCAAAGTGACCACTTCTTTTGAACTCCTAATACACTAATTTGACACTGACCACTGGTCAGTGACACTGACACTCAAACATTTGTTCATTTGAACTCCTAATACACTAATTTGCAGTCAAACAGTGAAAATAGGCCAAAGTGACCACTGGTCAGTCAGTGACACTGACCACTAGTCAAACCCTACATAATTTGCAAAACAGTGAAAATAGGCCAAAGTGACCACTTCAGTGAACTCCTAATACACTAATTTGCAGTCAAACAGTGAAAATAGGCCAAAGTGACCACTCGTCAGTGACACTGACCACTGGTCAACCACCACATCAACACTAATTTGCAGTCAAACAGTGATGGCCAAAGTGACTGGTCAGTGACACTGACCACTGGTCAACACATCAAATTGTTCATATGATCTCCTAAACACTAAAATTCAAACCAAAATTAGTGAAAGTGACCAGTGTCAGTGGTCAGCTTGTTATTCATTTTATTTAACAAAGATTAAAAAAAAAAAAGAGAACTTGTCAAGAATCAGCTTTTATAACTCCAACTTTCATTTGGACAAAACGGCGGTTCAAAATCGGGCACCGTTTTGTCCAACCCGCCGTTTTGTCTATAGACAAAACGGCGGAATTTGGACAAAACGGCGGTTAACAGTGGCGACCAACTTCTATTTACAGAAGTAAATGTACGCACTTAGGGGTGTGACCAAAGGAGAAGAAAGAAGGAAACATAGAGGAGAAACAAAACAAAAATGAAACAAAAATGCCTCAGGAGCCCACAGATCTTAGTTCGGCTCTTCCTTGTCCTACGGTTGTTGAAGTTATTCACATTCTTGTTGTTTATTGAAGCAGATTTTAAGTCCAATTTAAAAACAGAAACAAAGACATAAAACAAAGCCAAAAAGTGTGAACCATAGGCCTTTTCGCAGTATCTAGACAAGACCAATCCGGCTACCATAGCGGTCCCCGCTTGTCATGCAGAATATCAACAATGACAGGTATTGTGAAAAAAGTGAAGAAAATCATTTCCGGTTCTCAAAAACCTGCAAGATCAGGATAAAATGTTATACTGGATCAGCTGACTCCAACATCTGGGGATGCCACAAAAATATAACCTACGTTTTGTCTTTTGTCATGACATGACAGAACTATTTGACGCCATCTGGCTCATTAATTGGGAGAAAATTTAGTCAACATAAGAATATAAATATACCTATCGCTTTTTTATGTCTTCACTTCCAATTTAGGGTATCTATCCTGTGGCTCATTTGTTCAGGGCAAACATTTGTCGCACTGAGAATCCTGGCAATTCACCGACTAATAAAGTACACCTTTGGCTTATTTCTGAAGCAAAAATAAATGAAATTTCTGCTTCCAGCCCTAGTTTCATCTAAAGAAAAGTTTGTCCGTTTACGACTGTCAATAATCACTTAATTAGCTGGTATCTTCGAAGTCATATTTCTCAGTTTTAGAACGCCGGTGAACCAAAGACTGTTCAGGGGAAGATAAACATCCGGTCTCTTTTCCCTATATGAGTAGTGAGGACAGAAACACTGGTTATGTTCCTTTGAAACGTGACACATTTTACACATCAATAGGCCAGTTGAATTCTCCGTTAAAGTTCCAGTCCGAGTTTTTGGATAGCCTCCACTGTGAATAGTGTACACGTCCCCACTAACGATAACTCTATCAGCCCGGTTCGCCGAGCTTTTAAGTAATCCATCTTACCCTTGTAGAATATCCTTGGGTGAACCCGCTTGCTTGGAAACATACAGCATGTCACACAAGGCCACCCATAAACAGAATCCATATCCTCACGAATTTTCGCTGACTCGTCTTCAAGTTTGGGACTGGTAAAGATGTAGTAGTACTTTATTCCCTGTTTCTCAGATCCATTTTTTCAATCTCAGCATTGGACATGGCTTTTTATTTTATTTTATAAATTACGTTCGGAAAATGACGTCACTGATGACATCATTTTCAAAACTGCGCATGTTCAAAGCAGAATGGCTGAATTTTTCTTCTTTTTCTTCTTATTAGGCAGCCAACTTCATCACGTTGAAGATTCTGCTGCACTTTAGGGGGTAGTACGAAACAGAGAGAAACAGCAAAAGATAGTACAAAGCGAAATGATAACATTATGGGGAAAATTATGGGGATTTATGATATACATTTTATGCATGCACTGGCAAAAAAAAGAAGAAGCGTGTGGCACCGGTTTAGGACATTATTTACTGATGGACCCGTGATGTAGCTAGCAGACGACCGACCCGACCCGACCCAGCTTACTCTCACACTTCGACTCACCCCCCACCCACCCCATCATCATAATAACATCACCCCGTGTCAATCAATATCAACAACAACCCGACCAAGTGAAAACCTGCTTCTGCCTAACACCACCCTCTCTCTCCCTTAACTACCCCCCCCCCCCCCCCCCCCACACACACACTTTCCACCCCCCCATACCTTTACAGTAGATTCCTCGATACCACCACGTTCACTTTGTGTGCTATGTCTGACCGATTCGGTGATCCTGCTGTGCTGCTTGGTTGCTTCGATCGATGGTTTGATAGGGAGTGTCTCCGGTTTGGAGTTACGTAATAATCTTGCAGTAACCTTGTTTGAACTCCACTGGAGGAGACAGGAAGGAAGGTAAGAAAGGTTTGAGGATGAACAAATATATAGATCTGTGACTTATACTAATAGAAAGGAAAGATGCTGATGATGAATGATTAATATCGTTTTGTCCACTCTTGGTTGTAGCTGACATCGTTGAACCTGAAAGACAGAAACTGAGAAAGGAAAGAGAAAAGAGAAGGATGAATGACTCTCTCACAACTGTGACATTGTTGAACCTGAAAGACAGAAGAGGAAGGAACAGAGAAGGACGAATGAATCTCTCACAACTTGTGACATTGTTGAACTTGAAAGACAGAAGAGGAAGGAAAAAAGAGAAGGACGAATGAATCTCTCACAACTGTGACATTGTTGAACCTGAAAGACAGAAGAGGAAGGAAAAAGAGAAGGATGAATGAATCTCTCACAACTGTGACATTGTTGAACTTGAATGACACGACATTGAAAGACAGAAGAGGAAGGAAAAAAGAGAAGGAGTGAATGAATCTCTCACAACTGTGACATTGTTGAACTTGAATGACACGACATTGTTGAACTTGAAAGACAGAAGAGGAAGGAAAAAAGAGAAGGATGAATGAATCTCTCAGAACTGTGACATTGTTGAACCTGAAAGACAGAAGGAGAAGGAAAAAAGAGAAGGACGAATGAATCTCTCACAACTGTGACATTGTTGAACTTGAAAGACAGAAGAGGAAGGAAAAAAGAGAAGGACGAATGAATCTCTCACAACTGTGACATTGTTGAACCTGAAAGACAGAAGGGGAAGGAAAAAGAGAAGGACGAATGAATCTCTCACAACTGTGACATTGTTGAACTTGAAAGACAGAAGGGGAAGGAACAAAGAGAAGGACGAATGAATCTCTCACAGTTGTGACATTGTTGAACTTGAAAGACAGAAGGAGAAGGAACAGAAACAGATGAACGAATGAATCTCATTCAGCTGAGGTTGTCGAACTTGAAAGGCAGGAAAGGAAAGAAAAGAGAAAATCTCATTCTGAGATTTATTTAAAAAAAAAAAAAAAAAAAAAGAAGGTAGACGTAAGGTACAGGCAAACTTTCTTTTTTTAGTTCTACAATCCTTGACATAAATGTTGTTTTTACTCTCAAAGATTTCTGGGAGAAGGAAAGATATTCTAAAATGGGTAAGATGGAATCTTATTCAGCGAGGTTGTCGAACTGATAAGGCAGGTTAAGGGGCCAGTACAGAGAAACATTGGATTCTATCC
The DNA here is from genome assembly GCA_017654935.2 of Phymorhynchus buccinoides. Taxonomy (NCBI): domain Eukaryota; kingdom Metazoa; phylum Mollusca; class Gastropoda; order Neogastropoda; family Raphitomidae; genus Phymorhynchus; species Phymorhynchus buccinoides. The sequence goes on from CM065711.1 coordinate 15,401,311, forward strand.
AAAAACTCAGACTTAAAAAAAAAAAAAGAAAAAAAAAAAAAAATCGAAGGTAAAATGTGTAAGGTTCAAAGGCAAACCAGTTTCTGTTTTTAGTTCTCACATAGGGAAAAGAGACATACATTTTATCTTTACTCTCAGGATTTCTTTGGTGTTAGTAACATGAGAAACACAAAAGACGGAATCATCCGAAATACAGTCAAACCTCTATTATAAGACCTCCTCTCATTTAAGACTGATTTTTGTGTGTGTGAACGGATTAATGTATCTTACTATATTTTATGTATAAAGCCGACGTCTGTTATAAGACCCCTCCAAGTTAAGACCCAATTTTCGGAAGTCTTAGAATAGAGGTTTGACTGTGCTATCTATACCGTTATCTATGCCATCTTTTGTCTGAATTGTGGCTCATTTTTAATTGAATTCATCTGCTGCTGAGTCACTGAGTGCTAGTAATGCTAAAAGGTGTGTGTGCGTGTGTGTTTTTTAGAGAGAATGTGTGTGTGTGCGCGCGCGCGCATGTGTGTGTGTGTGTGTGTGTGTGTGTATGCACAGGTGCGTGTTTTTTTTTGGGTGTAATTGTGTGTGTGTGCCACTCTCTGTGTGTGTGTGTGTGTGTGTGTGTGTGTGAATAAACTGAGATGTGAATGATGTGTGTGATGACAAATTTGTATTTGTTGCATTCTAATTTTTGTTTTGTTTTTTTGTTTTGCTGTCCCATCTTCTGTATCGTACAGTAGCGTTGCTCTCGCGCCGCTCATTCCGAGTCCCAACTCGCAGCCACACCCCAGCTTTTTTAAGTCGCAGAATCCAAAACCAGCAGTCCAAGGGGAGCGAATCTACATTAGGCCGTCAGGAGGCAACCAACCGAGGAGACACTGCACTGCTGCTGAGTCAATTCGGTTGAGCTCAGTGGAGCCTGGTACGCAGGGCATCACCTACTAAGCTCCATACTGACGACAATAATGTCTTAGTTAGTCGCAGAGCCAGCGTGAGTTACGTCCTCTGAGGGCGCCACCACGTCCGTCCACCGACAGCTCCCCAGAACGTACTGATCCCCATGACTCCGACCCAAACGCACCAAGGGCATATACTGGATTGGTAATCAAAACTGAGGTCACCATGAGAGCAGGGCATGCAAGGCCACAAAAAATGAGACATTTTTTGCTTTTTGATGATTGATGGAAATGAGGCAGTCGCGGATGACAATGATGATGATGGTGATGCTATGGAGGTCCGTATCGGTCTGAGACTACGTGACAGGGCTGTATTCTACGCTTCCTTTCATAATGATATCCCGGCGTTAACCAGGCCCGAGAACTACAGACACTTGCAGTGTTGGTCATGAAATTGGAGCAACACTCAGAATCGCATCTGTTAAGCGGATGAAGCTGGACTGTGTGGTTTCAGTCTTTCCATTGAGCCCATAGCCACTCACTCTGGGTAGGAGTCGGTCCAGGACAGAAAAAAACCCTTGCCTCTGATGGGATTCGAACCCGTCACCTCCCAGCCAGTAGTCCGCGACTTTACCACTACGCCACGGCGGCTGGTCAACATTCTTTTTATAGATTATGTACTAATACGTTCTGACCATGACAAAGTCGAAAGACGAACATTTCGGACACAGCTCAGCTATTTTTTCCTTTTTTTTTCCTCTTTATTTTCTTAACCTGGGTACAGGGGATTTTTTCCTCATTCTGCACTAGTCCTTAACGGTCTGAACGTGGAGTCTTTCGGATGAGACGATAAACCGAGGTCCCGTGTGCCCATGCACTTAGCATACGTTAAACCCAGTGGCAACGAAAAAGTTGTCATTTGGTCAAAATTTACCCCCCTTTTCCTTCCTCATCAGTCACACAAAAATCGAGGCAAAAATCAATGACAAAAATCGCATGCCAAAAAAAAAAAAAGAAAGTTGGATGGCGCGCCTCTGGCCGGCAGCTCTCCAGGTGGGAGCAACCCGAATTTCACAGAGACGCCTCTGTGACTATAAAGTACCTAATACCTAATAATAATACCTTATTTTGATTGGTTGGTTTTGCAGGATAGCGGGGATTTTCCAGCCAGTCAGCACCCTCCATGGGGCCAGAGTTCTCTGCCCTCCCCTCCTTCGCGCGCAGTGGGACGTTGCTTCCCCACGGTAGGAAGGCCCCCCGGCAGATTTTTGGACACCCCTCCAGTCCTGTCAGCTAGGGTATGTGTATACGTGCGATTCGTTTGTCATTTTGTGTGTGTTAAGTATTGTGAAGTGCCATGAGTAGCTGGCCTAGTAAGTTACGTAGAATGTGCACTGTACACATTTTTATTATTTTTTGGTATTCAACAATTTTTATTCCTTCTTTTCATTCATTCCACAATTCCTGCTTTCACTCACTCTTTCATACCAGGCATCAACATACGTGTATCTAAATATATATGCCAGCTGTGTCTGTGTGGACGCTATGCAACCGTATTTAGCGTGGTTCTAGCGCCGCCAAACTTTCGCAGTATCCAGAGGGATGACCCATGCTGACGGTAGGGTACTTTACATTTGGCAACGCGCCCCGTAATTAGCGTAATTAGTCAAAGTTCGGGTCAGTCGAGCAGTGGGTCAAAGTTGGGGTCACTATAAAAGGGTAAATTTTACTCTCACATCGGAGATATCACTTGAGGCGTGGTCACCGCTACACCTATCTGCATTAATAAAAAAATCGGGACTTTACTGGTTTCGTACTGCCTCCGGGCATTGCCTCCAGTATTGTTCCCAACATATTTGTATTTACAAATGTCCCATATGTGTCTGATTCAGACCAAGAGGACGTAAAACACCATTTTCGTCGTCACGTCGGAGAAAGACCGTAGCTGTGTGGGTTAGGCGTACTACTCTCACACGAACGTTCCGAGTTCGAACCTGGCTCCGTCCCAATTTTTTTTTTTTTTTTTTTTTTTTTTTTTGGGGGGGGGGTGGGGGGGGGGGGGGGGGGGGGTAGGGGTTGGGGGGGGGGGGGGGGTGTTTCAACAATCAACCTGGCTTATTATCCGCGAAGCGGGTGTTCAACCGGCTAGTATTTTATATAAATGAACTCGGAGCAAATTAGGGCAAACATAAGAAGAAGAAGAAAAGAAAACAAAACATCAACAGCTCATCATAGGTAATCTTATCTAATGAAAGGGTAAAAAAAAGTTCTGAATTATGAGATATTATTATTATATTATTATTTAACTCAACTGTATTGTGTTACCGTATTTAACACGCTGTATCATATGGCACACCCTCCATATTTAATTTCGTAAAAAAACCAGAAAACAACAGCAGATTTTGTTAGCAATAGTTATTATTCTTATTAGTCCCCGAGCCGAAGGTTCGGCGAGCTATTGTTTTTGTCTGGTCCGTCCGGTGTCCGTCCGTCCGGCTATTCGTCCGTTTTTCCAAAAAAACTATTCAGTCTATCATCAAATTTGGTATACTAGTTTGCCAAGATGCAAGCTATCCACTGATGTATTTAGTTTTACATTAAGGTCAAGGTCGCGCCAGTTACGGGGTTCAAACCCCGAAACACATAATCGCTAATATCTCGCGAAGTTTTGCATGTATTTTAATGCATTTTTTTTCTCACAACATTTCTTGATGAATGGTCTATAACACAGTTGTCATGAATTTTTCTGTGCGCGCGTGTGCGCATGATCGCGCGCGCTCAAATCACGGGTCCGAACCCCAAGGCTATATAAAAAACTGTTCAGTTACGTGCTGTTTTGATGCGTTTTTATGTAGTTATGTGCTGTTTTGATGCGTTTTTATGTATGTGTACAGCCGACACATTCCGATTTCGGAGTAGCTTGGCGATGCTGCGAGGGGACTTTGCAGCCACTCGGCATTGCACTTGTTCTTCTTATTATGTTGTAAATTATTAGGCATATTCTTCTTCTTTGCATTCCCAGGCCATATGGCCATAATGGGTAAGGTGCATATGTGTCCGGTTTTCAGTTTTCACTGGTCTCCCCGCTGTGTACAGCCGACACATTCCGATTTCGGAGGAGCTCAAAGGAGAAATATTCTTTGGAAGATTTTTTTGAAAAAAGGCAGGAGAATGGGCCAACAAGTCAAAAAGATAGCAGATGATAGAAAACAAAGGGAAAAGGCAGAGTCAAAGACAGTGGCAGATTAGAGGAAGTTACAAGCACATAACTCCCAGAACAGTATCACCTGAACAGTATCGCCTTAGGCTTAGTTATAATCCATAAAATATTGTAACTATTAAATTGTGTTGTGTTTCCTCCAAAATCGGAATGTCTGCTGAATGCAGCGGGGAGACCAGTGAAAACTGAAAACAGGACACATGTACGTACCTCACCCATTATGGCCATATGGCCTGGGAATGCTGGAGGAAAAGACGTTTTGAATTGCATCGGCATACTGTATTGTTAGTTGTGATTGACTTTTGTAGTATTGATCAAGGCTCTTATCTTTCACACACAGTTTCAGTGAATTTATCGATTTAAAGTTGGTTGGTTGGTTGGTTGGCTTACCCTGGCTAAGAGACTCCAGGGATCATCCCAACAGCGAGAAGCACTTGAACACTAAGGTGCAAATGCATCAGCTAGGGATGAGAACATTACGTGTGTGACCGTTTTTGATTACCCCGCCATGTGGGCAGCCACACTCTGTCTTCGGGGGATTTTAGACTGATGATGTTATGCCAGGAGCTTGTCATGGCTTAAAGACAATCCCCGCACAACCATTCAGAGCATAACAACATTTTGATGTAGCCTTGGCGTTCTAGCTTATGTCAACTGGTCTGACACAGCCTCATGCCAAGGCATGATTTAAAGTGAAAAGGGAATTGTAATTATCTTAATTAGGTGGATAGATATTATTAGCTTGTTGTAGAGCAATGAGGTTATGTGTGTGTGTGTGTCACTGTAGTGTTAGGTATTAGGTACTTTATAGTCACATAGGCGTCTCTGAAATTCGGGTTGCTCCCACTTGCAGCCAGAGGCGCACCACCCAACTTTTTGTTTTTTTGCATGCAAGTTTTGTGTGACTGGGTGGGTAAATTTTGACCAAATGACAACTTTTTTGTTGCCACTGGGTTTAACGTGTGCTAAGTGCATGGGCACACAGGACCTCGGTTTATCGTCTCATCCGAAAGACTCCACGTTCAGACCGTAAGGCCTAGTGCAGAGTGAGAGGAAAAGTACCCAGGTTCGAACTCGGGTTTACTTGACATGAAGCGAACGCGTTAACCACTGTGCCACTCTCCACTGTGTGTGTGTGTATGTGAGAAAGAGAGGGGTAGAGGGAGAGAGACACAGACAAAGAGGCGAGAAACTTGAGAGGGAACATTTCAAGAGAGATAGATAGATAGATAGATAGAGAGAGAGAGAGAGAGAGAGAGAGAGAGAGAGAGAGAGAGAACAGAACATCTAAACTGAGGGTCAAACGAGACAAGGGCTCTATCAATCACTGAATCAGCCTCCCTGGTTTAAGCGCAAAATGGCACTGCAGTGGAACTCCCTTATAAGACCTCCCATTATAAGACTCCCTCCCACATATATAGCACCTACTTCTCTGAGACATTGCCCTTCTGTCTAAGTATTAAAATGACCTCCCTGATAAGACCCCTCTCTTATAGGACCTCATTTGGGATGATTTTTGAAGGTCTTATACGGGAGGTTCCACTGTATCGCAAAAAGAATGAAGTCAAAGTATGTAGCACCTTTTTTTCTTGTTTTATTTAACCCTCAAATTATTTGATCTCTTATTATATTCTTTGAAGAAAGAAAACCCCAAAAGCCCAAGTTTAGCTGGTGGGTATGCTTCAGATTTTATTGATCCTTTTATGAACACTCTCAACCATAGACTAAAAGTAATGCGAAAGCTGTGCCCACCCAAGTCAAAGTTACAATCATGAACGCAGTTCACAATACAGGAGAAAAAATTGTTCACTGAAAAAATAAAAAGGAGGTAATTGTTGTTGAACACTTTTTAAAAAAGAGAAGAGAAAGAATCTGAAAACATAGGGTTGGGGTGGGGTGGGGGGTAGCGAGAGAAGGAGAAGAGGGGTGGGGGTTGTGGACAAAAACACAATGTAGGTAAAATCCCAAAACACACACATAATAAATACATACATACATGCTCCCCTAGTTACATGCATGCCCTCATGCATACATACATACATACATACATGTATGTGTGCATGCCAGCCCATGCCTGAACCCACACACGGACGCACATACATACAATACATACATACACACACACACATACATATACATACAAGCATGCAGACTGCCACCCCACTCCCACATACACGTGTCTATACTTCCACATTACTATGCCTTCTAACAACATATTTTCGTTCTGTTTTACGTGAACCCTACCACTTAGCGAAACGAACATAATCATAGAAATGCGTAATTACTTTGTTGAAAAATTATAACTACTCAGCAACTTATGAGTCTACTTATTATTATATTCTTTCACAGCAAGAGCGTGCGGCCCAGCTAGGGGTGGAAGGGGCGTGGATGGAGGCGCCGTCCTTTGAGGCCAACCAGTCCTTCCCCAAGGCCAAGGTCAGCCGCCAAGGTCAAGGTCACAGCAAGAGCGGCCGGCCCCAGCACGGGGCGGCCCCAGGGGACATAACCATGACGACGACGACGATGACGACCAACGCTAGTAACAACCCGTCTGCGTTCGTCACTGCCGGGCCCAGGCCTGAAGCTTTACATGGTGAGGGGAAAGCGTGTGGTCTAGTGATGTCAGTATCGGAGATTGGAACTCCCTTCCACCTGAGGCAGTACAGGGCTCTCAATCATCCCGCAAAACAAGGGGTCCCAGGGACTCCTTCACTTACAGTACAGAGGGTCATAGAGGCGGGATAGAGGGTCCCAGTGGAATAGGGCATTTGCCACGTGAGGACGACCTTGAAATTCACTGAGTTGAATTTAGATAGTCGAATTAGAAAGGTCAGCGTAACTAGGGCAGAATGAGTGCATGCAAATTAGTCTGGTATAGAGAACGAACACTCGTGGCAAATGCTCTATTGTGAATGCTGAAAAAGAATTTTTCTAGTGCATCCCTGGGACCCCCTGCACATTCTTTTAGAGGGTCCTCTAGAATTCTAGTACTTCATAGACCCCCAAATGGGGGTCCCTGGGAGCCCTGCAGTAACATCAGCCTCAGTGGATTTAACTAAGCAACGCCATCCCTCCCCCTCCCCAATTCACACCCAAATCCCCCAATCCCTCACAAACCTCCCTCCACAACCCCGCCTACCCTTTCCAACCCCTGACCCACCTCCTTGCATCCCTTCTCCCCCTTACCTCCTCAACCCCCTTTCCTACCACCCCCCCCCCGGCGCGGGCCCATCCCTACCCTTTCCCCCCCTTTCCCCCCCCCCCCCCCCCCCCCCCCCCTACATCGAGGTTGACCATCCGGGCGTCTACATTTTTGCCTGCAGTCTTTCTGCCTGACAGAAGTCCCCTTTAGTTTAGTACAACAACAGAACCATAAAAAAGATGATGGTGGTTGTTCAAAGAAAGAAGGAGAAGAAGAAGATGTACCGAGGGTCGAAAAGTGACGGGACAAACTGTCCTGATACAGGCGAGAGAAATCAACAGGACAATGTCCTGGCTCTTGCAGAAATCAATAAGACAAAGCGTGCCAGTGTTAAAAATGTAATCAGACATTTGTCCCGACAGAGGGAGAACACAATAGGACATTTTCCATTTTAAGGTCAATGTAGACCTGTTGACTCTACTCTTTTCGAGTAGTATTCTACTCAATTTGGACCTCTCCTAGTCCTACTCTTCAAAATTGAAAATAATGCTCTAATTACGCAATTTTCAGTGAACATTGTTTGATGGTTTAATGAAGAGGACTACTCATTTCACACCAAAACTACTCATTTCAGCTATCCAGACTATTCAAGACTTGCGTAGGGGGTAAACAGGCCTGCCTTACTCTTCAGAATTGACAACTGGGCTCTTCTTGATTGCTACGCATTTTCAGTGAAAAAAATTCTTTGATCGTTTTAACTCATTCAAGCCATATATGTCCCGAATTAATAGATAGCTGTCAATTTGATGCATTTGCTTCAATTGAAGTAAATCTGTGTGCACACCATACCATGGTCACTTCTAAACTTGCTTCACTCCCTTGCACCACAACTTTGCCTCTGACTCTGCTTTTGTAGTGGTTTGTTGTGGGGGAACCAATCGGTGTACAGAGTTTTTCTATATAAAGTCTATATATAAAAAAGTCTGATCTACAACTTCCCTATGTCTAAACCTGAAGTAAAAACCCGTAATCTTCTTTCATTTCTCCTTTTGTTTATGTATGTTTTGTTTGTGTGTGTATGGCTGGAGTGATTTGTGAGTTTTTTTAATAATTCAAAATTGTTGTGATGCGAATGAGTTAATGAATTATGAATAGGAATACATATGATATTTCACACCAAGACTTGCCTACTACACATTTCAGCTATCCAGACTACTCATGGCTTGTGTAGGCATGGATGCTCCTGCTTTCAGGATGTCCTGAAGTTCAGGAATTTTTTTTTATTGCCTGGAGCTGGCGTCACCGGATTATGAGAATTTGGGAAGATGCACTTTGCTGGTTATAGAGGTCATGAAGTTTAACCAGAAGTGGAAGTGCAGCAAGAGCCTGTCAGTTACATTGGAAACTGTTGTTTCTCTTCAGCTTCCACGGTTCCAGGGGGCATTGTCCCCCGGAGCCCTCAGGAGGGGCGCTGTCCCTGCACTCCGCCAGGGCCTGGGCAGCCCCTGGACCCCTGCCTTTGCAGGATTTTTGAAATTTCCCAGGAGCACCCATGTGTAGGGGATAGTCAGATCTGATAAAGCTTTGATAGGCTTCCTCTCGGGACCTTCTCTAAAGTCTTAACCCCTTGACTGCCAGAGAAAATTAAAGAAAAAATCATTGGGCAAATCACGCCATGAAAAGGACAAATGATAAGAGACAATCTGGCAAAATTGTCTGGGGATATAACTCTCTTGACTGTGTTAGAGCAAAAGCCAGCATATTGGAGTTATTCCTCTTCATCTGATGACATCATCAGTGATCATCAGGTCAGTACGTGATACGTTGGTGGCAGTCAAGGGGTTAAGCATTTGTGTCTGTTCTACTGCCAATAGTACATTTTTTTGGTAATAACTTTTTAAGTTTTCCTCAATTCCGATCCCCCTCTGCAGGCGATGGGCTCAACGACATCAGCTTCTCCTGCGGCGGCGGCAGCCAGCCGCGCAAGAAGTACTTCCCCCGCCTCATGCGCCCCCCCTCCTCCTCCCCTCCCCGTCCCCCTCCTCCTCCTTCTCCTTCGCAACACCGGGGGGAGCCACCACCAGCGCTAACACGACGTCAACCAACGGTCCTGCGAGCGCGGCCGTGGGGGCGGCGGGGGGTGGTGGGTCTCGTAAGGCGCTCAGCGAGAGCTGGTCGTTTTCCGGGTTTCTGGGAAAGTGCGCTGCACAGCAGCAGAGTCCTCTGTCGCTGTCGTCGTCGTTGTCGTCGTCGGCTGGCTTATTCTCCACCGTGCGGAACCCCAACAAAGCCATTTGCACCATCGCTGCTTCCAGTTCTGAGGTGATTTTTTTTTTGATTTTTTTTTTTCCAGCCTTCTCTTTCTTTCTTTCTTTCTTTCTTTCTGCCCTTCTCTCCTTTTTTCCTTCTTGTTTGTCGTTTTTTTCTGTACTGTCCCCCCAAAATATAAACGCATACTTTTTCAAAGGTCGCTTCCGTCATCTAAAGTTCAGGATCGGAATAGGTTGGGCGATAAATAATTCAGAATAATGTATGGTTTTAGGGGATCTCTGTCCCAACGATCTTCGCTCTACAGCCCCCCCCCCCCCCCCCCCCCCCCCGCAACTAACTATGCCCTGCAGACACACACCGTGGTTTTTGAACTAGTTTTGTTATATTTATAAACTAGAAAAGAATGCCGATAATCGGTGCCAAAAGCGATCCCTATGTCTCTGTGATTGATTGACAGACCCTGACAGCCAAGTACTTTGTGTGTGAAGTCTTTGGTGTACTGAAACTACGGTCTGGCGTTTAGCACATTTGTCGCTGACTGACTTGACAGATCCTGACAGCCAAGTACTTTGTGTGTGAAGTCTTTGGTGTACTGAAACTACGTTATGGCGTTTAACACATTTCTCGCTGACTGACTAGACAGATCCTGACAGCCAAGTACTTTGTGTGTGAAGTCTTTGGTGTACTGAAACTACGTTATGGCGTTTAACACATTTCTCGCTGACTGACTAGACAGATCCTGACAGCCAAGTACTTTGTGTGTGAAGTCTTTGGTGTACTGAAACTACGGTCTGGCGTTTAGCACATTTGTCGCTGACTGACTTGACAGATCCTGACAGCCAAGTACTTTGTGTGTGAAGTCTTTGGTGTACTGAAACTACGTTATGGCGTTTAACACATTTCTCGCTGACTGACTTGACAGATCCTGACAGCCAAGTACTTTGTGTGTGAAGTCTTTGGTGTACTGAAACTACGGTCTGGCGTTTAGCACATTTGTCGCTGACTGACTAGACAGATCCTGACAGCCAAGTACTTTGTGTGTGAAGTCTTTGGTGTACTGAAACTACGGTCTGGCGTTTAGCACATTTCTCGCTGACTGACTTGACAGATCCTGACAGCCAAGTACTTTGTGTGTGAAGTCTTTGGTGTACTGAAACTACGGTCTGGCGTTTAGCACATTTGTCGCTGACTGACTAGACAGATCCTGACAACCAAGTACTTTGAGTGTGAAGTCTTTGGTGTACTGAAACTACGTTATGGCGTTTAACATATTTCTCGCTGAATGATTGAATGACAGATCCTGACAGCCAAGTACTTTGTGTGTGAAGTCTTTGGTGTACTGAAACTACGTTCTGGCGTTTAAAAGGTGGACCCTGACGGATGAGTTTTTTTTCAAGAAACACGTCGAGATCACCAGAAAGACAGCCTTTTCAAGGATCGGAACACTCACTGTTGCTCTGGTTTCCTAGAAATTAAACTCAAAACGGCGATTCCTCCTTGGCGGAGATGCCGGAGAAATTAGCCGTTTTGGATGGGGTGGGTGGAGGACGCTCATTGTGGTTGAAGCGTTTTTTTGTTGTAGTGCAGTAAAAACAAAAGGAACTATTTCCTTTGTTGTGAGAGAGCTCTCTACTCTCTTTAGATAAACTGTATAAAAAAAATAAATTAAAAAAAAAAGTGATTTGTGCAAACGATTTGGCGACCATTAGAAAAGAGACGGCACACGCCTTCTCTTTGGGTGAAAGAATTTGACTTCCAGCACCTCCGCCAAGGAGGAATCGCTTTGATTTGACGGTTTGATTTCTAGGAAACCAGAGCAAAGTGAGTGTTGCAATCTCTGTAAATGGTGTTTTCCTGGTGATATCGACGTGTTTCTTACAAAAACTCATCCGACAGGGTGCAGGCATTTGAGAACGGCCCGCGGATTTCCGCGAAAAACCGTTTTGGTAGCCAAGGGTGGCCGCGGTTTTGGCACTGCCGGCAGCGGTTTGTACTTCATGAGGCAGCGCATTCTTATTCTCAAATGGTATTCTTAAACGGTTTGTTTTCATACTGCGCCTTCGGAAACGAAAAATCGCGGCCATGGAAAATTGTTTTTTCTTCAACGAAAATGTTTAGAGCTCTCTACTTACTCTCCGCGGCCGAGTGATTTTACTTTCACTGTTTCAGAGTTTGTTTTGATGACAGTGATTGTGATTTGGGTTTTAAATGAAACTCGATTTAGAGGATATGATCACGGGAGACTACGATGATGTGAGAACTTTGAACTTTTCCGCGAGAAATCGGGTAGCGAATGATCGCAATGATGTGGCAAATTCGAGTTTTGTGGGGTCCGACTTGATGTCGACTCCCAGTCATGGCGAGTGTTGTTCGTCCGCGGATTGGACTGGAGTATTCTGATGCCTGAGGGTGCCCCTTTAACGCATTTCTCGCTGACTTCAGATCCTGACGGCCAACGACATTGCCTGCGAGCTGTTTGGCTACGAGGAGGGGGAGCTGGTGGGGCGGCCGCTGAGGGATCTGTTACGTCTGAAATCCAAAGACCAGGAGGCCATCGACGAGAGCCACCTGGAGCCCTCGGGGCAGGTCGTCTCCCTTGCCGGGAAAGTGGTGAGTCGCCAGTTCTACTAACTAACACAAGGGGTCCCTTGTCTCTGCGTGTCTCTCTGTCTGTAGAGTACACTTAACTCAAAGCTGGATAACACAAAATATTGGTTAACACACAAAGATCCGTTTGAACGGACAAAACCCTTCTTTATTATTACTTAAAAAGGATTGTTTTTTGCACACAGGTTTTCTTCTCAGCACACCATGAAGTATTCATGGATGCTACTCTTTCATGTTTACACTGATTTCAGTATTTTTAATTTGACCAGAATTTGAACTTCATTTAAAAAAAAAATTCATCCCCAAAACAAAAAAACTAAAAAATTGGGACCACATGCGATTTGGGGCGTTTTGAACTTAAAGTTTGCTACGGATCTTGGAAGTTTTTGCAAAGAAAAAAAAAAACAATGTAATAATTTTACTTATGCCGTTCCCGGTTATCAGACTCAAACTGTCTGTCTATATCATTTTAACTGTCTGTCTATCTCGTTATCTCTCTCGTTCTTAACTTGCCCCCGGACTCCAATCGTCCGACGGGGATTCTGCCCCTGTACCCTGCCCAGGGGAAAATCATGGGTCCCTGGACCCCTGCCTTTCAGGTTTTTTTAAATTTTGGGGAGTCACACCCATGCTCTTTTTCTGTAGGTACAGTGGAGTACTGCTAACACAAAGTTGGATAACACAAAATATTTGTTAACACACAAAGGTCTTTTTTTGAACAAGACGAAACCCTATTATTTTTCATTTTGATTTCAAAAAAATATTCTCTTTTTTTTTTACATACAGATTTTCTTTTCAGCACACCATGAAGTAATTATGCTTAAAGGATGGTGGTGTTTCACGAAAATCTATAAGGTCATGGGATTTGTTTGTTTGTGCGTAAGCAGACGATAAACTTTAAGGCGATGGATTTATTTGGATTGTCTGATTTTAGAGCACTGATTATGATTAGTCGCTTGTTTAATTAAAAGATAGATTGATTTTATTGATTGTAAGTCTCTACGTATTCTCTTTTTCATTTTGATGTCAAGATTGGAAGTCTACATGTTCTCTTTTTCATTTTGATTTCATGATTGGAAGTCTATGTATTCTCTTTTTCATTTTGATTTCAAGATTGGAAGTCTCTACGTAATCTCTTTTTCATTTTGATGTCAAGATTGGAAGTCTACATATTCGCTTTTTCATTTTGATTTCATGATTGGAAGTCTATGTATTCTCTTTTTCATTTTGATTTCAAGATTGGAAGTCTACGTAATCTCTTTTTCATTTTGATTTCACGATTGGAAGTCTCTACGTATTGTCTTTTTCATTTTGATTTGAAGTCTACGTATTCTCTTTTTCATTTTGATTTCAAGATTGGAAGTCTATGTATTGTCTTTTTCATTTTGATTTCATGATTGGAAGTCTCTACGTATTGTCTTTTTCATTTTGATTTCATGATTGGAAGTCTCATATTCGCTTTTTCATATTGATTTCAAGATTGGAAGTCTCTTTTTTCATTTTGATTTCAAGATTGGAAGTCTCTACATATTCTCTTTTTCATTTTGATTTCAAGATTGGAAGTCTCTACGTATTCTCTTTTTCATTTCTTTCTCCTGCTACTATCAGGTGGAGGTGCTGGACAGTCAAGGGCTCGTTCTCCCCATCTCTCTTTGGGTCAAACGGTTGGATCGAACCATCCCCACCACCACTACCACAACCACCACCACCACTGCTGCCATCCCTACGATCCGGAAGGAGAAGGATGAAGAGGGCGAGAAGGTGGTGGGAGAGGGGGAGGGAGGCTCTCGTCTGCTGTGTGTGATGGAACCGGTGGAGAGGACGGTGGGACACATCACCTTTGACGCCGAGGTGTGTGTGTGTCAAGTCAAAGTCAAAGTCAAAAGTCAATTTTTTTAATTTTCAGATGGAACATTGAATAAGCAATAATGGTTTGCTTTTTGGTGTGGTTTGTGGTGTGTGTGTGTGTGTGCGCGCGTGTGTGGGGGTGGGGTGAGGGAGAAAAGGAGTAGAGGGGTAGGGGGGGAGTATTTTACTTTATTTCTTTGCACTGGAATGTGGTGCAGTAGAACCTCCCTTATGAGACCTTCGAAAACCATCCAAAATGAGGTCTTATAACTTATAAGGGAGGGGTCTTATAAGCAAGGGGTTTTATAAGGGAGGTAATTTTAATACTTACAAAGAAGGGCAGTGTCTCAGAGAAGTAGGTCTTATATGGGAGGGAGTCTTATAATGGGAGGTCTTATAAGGGAGGTTCCACTGTAGTATGGACTATCTTGTTAATTTTAATGCATGTTTTTAATGTTGAATTTAATGTTGCTTTTGTAAAGCGCATCGAGCATACTACTAATGTACTAAATGGATTTTATGGATGCTATGTGAAATACAATTATTATTATTATGTGCAGGGCTCCCAGGGGGACCCCCATTTGGGGGTCTATTAAGCACTAATATTCTACAGGATCCTCTAAAAGAATGTGCAGGGGGTCCCAGGGATGCACTAGAAAAATTCTTTTTTAGCATTCGCTATGCCACTGGACCCTCTATCCCGCCTCTAGGACCCTTTATTCTGCAAGTGAAGGAGTCCCTGGGACCCCTTGTTTTGCAGGACGATTGGGAGCCCAGCGTGTGTGTGTTGGGAGGGAGGGGAGAAGAAGGGTGTGTTTGTGTTGTTGTCGTACCCCGGCTAAAAGACTCCAGGGATCATCCCATCAGCCGAAGCGCTTGAACACTATGGACTACTTACAATACAAATGCCACCAGCTAGGAATAAGAACATTACGTGTGTGACCACCGTTTTTGATTACCCCGCCACGTTGAACAGCCACACTCCAACTTCAGAGGAATTTGGAGACTGATGATGTTATGCTAGGAGCTTGTCATGGCTAAAGACAACCCCCACCCCCCCCCCCCATCCCCCGCATAACTATGCATAGCATAGCAACATTTTGATGTAGCCTTGGTGTTCTAGCCTATGTGAATTGGTCTGACACAGTCTTAAGTCGAGTGTGCACGCGTTGCTTCAGTGGAAGAAACACGGATATTATAAGCTTTAAAAGCAGACAAACACATGGCGGGGTGCTTGCCCGTGAATGTCTTTGCATGTGTCGGCTGTACGCTAACAGGGAGGGAGACCAGTGAAAACTGAAAACGCGCGATTGCAGTTTCAATGCCAATGTGATAAATATATTCACACACATAGACCGAACACAAAAGGCCTACCTACCTACCCTATTTTTTAAACTGATGAAACCCCAAACAGAGATTTTTTTTGGGGGGGGGGGGGGGGGGGGGGGCCTTATGGCCATATGGCCTGGGAACGCAGAACGAAAAGAGAAGAAATCAAAAAAAAATGCTGTGCTGTGATGGGGTGCAGGGGGAGATCCAGTGGTGTGACGACCACATGGCGCGTCTGTGCGGCTACGCGGGGCCCGGCCAGGTTAGCGGCCTGCACATGACCCACCTCATCCCTGCCTTCCACTGCCCGCACCCCGCGCGGGGCCTCACCAAGGTGAGCTTAGCCCTTGAGGGAATGAAAAGTTTTCTCTTTTTTTGTGTGTGTGTGTATGTTCCAGTTCAAGTTATACTTTAACCCTTTCACCGCCAACGTCGCATTTTAGCACCACAATGATTTAACCCCCATGTCACGAAAAGGCCTCAAACCAGGGTCTGTTATCCAACGAGCCTATTTTGATAATTTTGGAAGGTAAGGATAGACCTTACTTTATACATGTCATAAGGAATCCCCACTATTGGCAGTACAGACAAACCCCTATTTTACGACCCTCTGTTAAGCGACCACCTCTCATTTGAGACCGGATTTATTGGCACAGATGCATTTTAGTATGTAAACGACCTCTCTTAAACGACTTCCTCTAAAACGCGACTTACGACCGCCATTTTGTTGGTTTTTACGATCGTTGCTGTCGTCTGCATAGACTTCGAGCAAAGGGAAACAACCACGGTCAAGGGCCTGAAAGCGGAGTCGCTTCCCTTGTAGAAAAGATGGCGGAGAGCGTAGGAAAAGCACGAAAACCACTGACTTTGAAAAAGAAAACCACTGACTTTGGACGAGAGTGGAGGTGATTAAAAGAAGTCGGCGAAGTGAAACTGTAATATCGACTGCACAATCCTATGGAGTTGGAAAGACCCAAATCCAGTTTTAATATGTCATTGTATGTGTGCATAAAGAAGAGAGTATGAACTGTGCCGAACTTTTTCTTTCTACGGCTGCCAGTGAAAACCTCCGTCATACGACCCCTCCAATTTACGACCGATTTTTCCGGACATTTTGGAAGTCTTAAAATAGAGGTTTGTCTGTATTGCAGACCAATTTTTTTTTCTCTACCCAGGTAAGTTTAATGGACATTTTTTGCTGAAAAATGGCTGGCGGCGAAAGGGTTAATATCTCTACAGGTGAAATTCAGGTTATGTGCAACAACATGACAGAGATACAACATAGCTGAAAGAACATTAATCACACGTTTGACACAAAATTATACCAACCAAATAATTATTCAAATTCATGACATCAACGTAGAAATGTGCACATTTAACAGAGAGAGAGAGAGATGTGTGTTTTTGCTTTGGCACGTTGAAAAAAAATGTAAGTCACGACTCATCGAGTTAATAATAAAACGCGTGTAGTGATGCACATGTCTTTATTTGTGTGTGAGTGTGTGTGCGCGCGCGCTCACGTGCGTAAATTGTCTCTTTATAACAGACAGACTTACTAAATCATTGAGTAGACTCTTTTCAATCAAAGGCTACAGTAAAGCTGCATGGCATATCGTCGGTGAAATGTTTATGTATGTTTTGTTTGTGTGTATAGTTGGAGTGATTTGTGAGTTTTTTTAACTCACTCTGGGCGAATGAGCCGGATCCGGCTCATGGCTCGCACAACCGTTAAGGACGAATGGCCCGGATCCGGCTCATACGTTTTCAAGAGGTTTTGATTTCTGGCGTGTAACCAGCTTTCCGGTGCGAACCTACTTACAGTTTGCTTTGACCTTGCCTCTCTTGTAATCAACCAATCATTGCATGGTTTACATTCAGCTTTGGTTGTAGAGGGGGGTCCAAGATCGAAATGTGAAATTTTCCTTCTTTCTATGTGTTAGCTGTTTTCGTCAATAGGAGACTAACGACGAAGGTAAGGAATCTGATATTTTACAATCGTTTAGTGCATGGTGTTGCTGAAAAATATTGATGCCTAACTCTTCATAACTTGGTTTTGGTGATTGTTTTACGAACCTAGTCAAATGCCCAGTCCCCACAGAACAAGGGGAAATAATTCGGCCAGTCCCGAGTGAGTTAATAATTCAAGATGGTTGCGATGCAAATGAGTTCAGCGATTTTCACTGTATTATTACTATTGTTGATGGGCAGGAGGTGAGGAAGCAGAGGGCGACGGGGCGAACGCGGGACGGGGTGTCGTTTCCGCTCAGCGTGGTGGTGCACCCAGAGGAGCACGATTCGGACGGTCACGACGCTCGATGGGTGCCCCCTGGCGGACAAGGTCAGTCGGTGCTTCTTGATTACCCCTACTCAAAATCCCCACAAATTCTGTTGGAAACGAGTCGCACAAATTTTAATGGAAAAAAAATCACACAGGAGTGTTAATTTTTTTATTTTTTTAGCACGCCGGAAATCTGTTGTTTTTTGTTGTTGTGCAGAAACCTATGGCTTCCGGTTTTTGGATTGCTGCAATGGGACAGTGGGTGGATGCCTCGTGCCTCCATACAGGGAGCTGGATGACCCTCGCCCCCTCCATGAGTATCTCCCCGTGGGGATACCATGGGGTCTTTTGTAAAAATAGTTCCCCCACTTTTTGGAAGTTCTGTGCTTGTAATTTCCTCTAATCTGCCGCTCTCTTTGACTGCCTTTTCCGCATTTCCGCTGAACGAGTGCGAAAAAAACGAAGAAGAAATCGAAAGAAGACTTAGTGTTTGAAGCGTACTTGGCACTGTCGTCAGGTATCAAAGCTAGTGGTGTCCCTTGGATCGTTACTTCCGGTGGTTTCGCTTCCTGTTTACAGATCCATACCGCCGTTTTTGGAGGTGTGATCGCAATTATGCCGAAAAAACAACACATGTAAGTGACATCATGTGAATATCTCTCCCCCCCTTCCGGCTCAACAAATATTTTGACAGATATTGAAGTTGGGTGTGGATCTGAAGTTGCAGTGTGGCATGAGAGTACGCTCCCTCTCCCCCCCCCAACAAAAGTTCAGACGATAGCGGAAACAGACCTGTTTACTCTACTCTTTTCGAGTGGTATTCTACTCAATGTGGACCTCTACTACTCTTCAAAATTGATAATAATGCTCTTTAATTCTTGATTGCTACTCATTTTCAGTGAACAGTGTTTGATGGTTTTAATGAACAGGACCAGAAGCGGATCAATTCATTTAGAGGTGGGGGGTCAAGTTTTGTCATAAAAAGTGAAAGGAGGGTGGGTTCGAACTCCCTAAAAAAAGCGGGGGTCAGGGGGCACAGCCCCCTGAAGCTGAAACATTTTTCATATCTGAAGAACCAAAGTCGTCCTCTCCTGACATGATGACAAGAAAAGAGACCAAAGATATGAAAAGACATCGGAAGACACCGGAACACACCGAAAGATACCGAAAGAGCAGTATTTTTAGCGTTTATCAATTTTTTCCCTTTTTTTTTTTGCAAATGTTTTTTTTGTTTTGTTTTTAACCGAGGGGTGGGGGGTCAAATGACCCCCCTTACCCCCCCCCCCTAGATCCGCCTCTGAGGACTACACATTTCGCACCAAAACTACTCATTTCAGCTATTCAGATTGCTCAAGACTTGTGTAGGGGGTAAGCAGGTCTGCGGAAAATCCTGGTGGAAGGATTTGTAGGCCACCAAAATTACTGACTGATGCCTGAAATGACTGATTTCAGAGCTTGGATTACTGACAGTTGTTGTTGTCGTTCCCTGGCTTAAAGACTCTAGGGATCATCCCAACAACTGAAGCAATTGAACACCATGGTCGAAATGCCCACAACTAGGGATGAGAACGTTACGTGTGTATGAGAATGGATGTTTAAATGACTGATTTCAGAGCTTGGATTACTGATAGTTGCTGTTGTTGTTGTCGTCGTCGTTCCCTGGCTTAAAGACAAGGGATCATCCCAACAGCCGAAGCAATTGAACACTATGGTACAAATGCCCAACAACTAGGGATGAGAACATTACGTGTGTGACCGTTTTTTGATTACCCCGCCACATGGGCAGCCACACTCCGACTTGGAGGATTACTCATACTGACAGTGAAAATTTGGGATAAACAGGTCTTAGACTACTGCAATTCCATTCTTGCTGGTTGCCCACAAAATCTCCTCGCTAAATTGCAGAAAATTCAGAACAATACTGCTCGTCTTGTGCTGAGGTGTTCCCAGGGTTCCCACTGTCCTTACAGGTGC
The DNA here is from genome assembly GCA_017654935.2 of Phymorhynchus buccinoides. NCBI lineage: Eukaryota > Metazoa > Mollusca > Gastropoda > Neogastropoda > Raphitomidae > Phymorhynchus > Phymorhynchus buccinoides. The sequence goes on from CM065711.1 coordinate 15,420,873, forward strand.
TTATAGGTTTTTATGTTTGTGGATGGGCCTCATAAGGCCTTATAGGTGCTTATATTTGACCTATTGGTCCTTACAGAAAGTACTTAGGTCCTTATGGATAACAAAAAGTCGTCATTTTTTTGCAAAGGACGAAAAAAAATCTGATGTGCACATTTAGTCTTAAACCTTTGAAAAATGACATAGATTTTGACCGCATTTGCGTCCAGAATGAAGTGGAAGTGGAGCAGACGACATAACAAGGGAGGTAAATCACCGAACTCGCTCAATGAGCCAGACCAGAAGTAACCGGTCGACAACATGAAGAAAGCAAGACGGTTTACGTCCTTATGAGAAGTGAAATGGTGCTTATAAGGTCCTTATAATTTAAAAGATCTGAAGGGTGGGAACCCTGGTTCCAAATTATCTCACTCTACCCCAATGCTTGATTCTCTTCACTGGCTTCCTGTCGGAAGGCGCATCGAATACAAGCTCTCTCTGCCCTGTTTCAAATCCCTGAATGATCTAATCTCGCTGATCTTCTGAACCTTTACACACCTCTTAGACAGTTGCGCTCCTCCTCTGACACTTCCTTCCTCCAGATCCCTCGTTACCGCACCAGGACCCTTGGCGAACGCTCCTTCTCTTTCCAGGCCCCCTCCACTTGGAATAGACTCCCTTTACCTCTCTGTTCTGCCAACTCCCTTTCTTCATTTAAGTCTTCTCTCAAAACTACTCTTTTCAAATCATAGCCTGCTATATTTCTTTTCAAAGTACTGTGCCCCTTCCATCCGCGTGTGTTTGTGTGCCTGTGTGTTGTTTGTGTGATGCGTTTGTGTGTCTGTGTTTAGTGCATGCGTGTGTCTGTGTTTAGTGCATGCGTGTGTCTGTGTTTAGTGCATGCGTGTGTCTGTTTAGTGCGTGCGTGTGTCTGTGTTTAGTGCGTGCGTGTGTCTGTGTTTAGTGCGTGCGCGCGCGCATGTATAATATATTTTTGTCGTTTATTTATATTGCTTGCTGCCTTACTCATTTATTATTGTAAGCGCTTAGGGCTTTTTTAAGATTAGGCGCTATAAATGCTAATTATTATTATTATTATGCTTCTTTTTTCTTCTTCAGAGAGTTGTAGTGGTGTCTGCCCGCTGTACCACGCCACGGTGTGGGTGTTTGCCAACATCAGCGGCCTGATCTCGCTGCGCCCCGACGGCACCATCCACTCTCTGAACGACAACCTGGCCCGCCTACTGTTCGGCTACGCCAGCCGCTGCGAGCTGATTGGCCGCAGCATCAGCAAGCTCATCCCGGACTTCTTCGACCTCCTGGAGCTGGAGAGCTTTGGCGGCGACACCATGCCTTTGCCGCCCGTCAGCGACGAGGAGGAGGAGGAGGAAGAAGAGGAGAGAGGTAGGTTCATGGATGCTCCTGCTTTGAAGATGTCCTGAAGTTCAGGTATTGTTTTTGATTAGGATGCCCTGAACTTCAGGATTTATTTATTGCCTGGAGCTGGCGTCGCCGATAGGTCTCCCAATCATCCCGCAAAACAAGGGGTCCCAGGGACTCCTTCACTTACAGTATAGAGGGTCCTAGAGGTGGGATAGAGGGTCCCAGTGGCATTGTGAATGTTAAAAATAATTTTTTTAGTGCATCCCTGGGACCCCCCCTGCACATTCTCTTAGAGGGTCCTTTAGAATGTTAGTACTTCATAGACCCCCAAATGGGGGTCCCTGGGAGCCCTGGCCGGATTATGATAATTTGAAAAGATGCATTTTGCTGTTGTTTCCCTTCAGCTTCCAGGGGGCATTGCCCCCCCCCCCCCCCCCCTCGGAACCCCCAGGAGGGTCGCTGTCCCTGCACTCCACCGGGGCCTGGGCGGCCCCTGGACCCCCTGCCAAGCAGGAATTTTGAAATTTCCTTGCATGTTGAGGGGAACCTCTCTTAATATTTTTTGAGGATCCTCCTCCCCCCCCTCACAAATTTGTGACCTTCACAAATTGTGGAAAGTCTTTTCGTCCAATCATCCACATCCTCCGCACTAACCTCCGCACGCTCACCACTGAGCACAGCATTGTGAACGTTGTGACGCTGAGTCCAACGGCGCAGCCATCCATTTGAGGCCATAAAATCATCCAGGCCACATTCGAGAGCTACACAGAGCGCCTTTTCCTGGATTAAATTTCCAGTCACTGGAATGTTGCGTGAGCTTGCATCACAAAACCAGTCCCAAACTTTCTCGTCGATGACCATGGTTTCTGTTTTCCTTACTCTCGCTAGTTTCCTGCCCCCACACTCGCCACTTTCCCATCGTGATTTAATCGACTCCTTATCCTTGATTATGTTTTGGATCTGTGTTTTGCCGACACTGAGCGAGTTCGCAATTGCGATCGCAGTCTCCCCTTTCTCACTTCTTTCCACAACACGGACGCGTTCTTCCAATGTCAATTGTTTTCTTTTCCGAGTCGCCATATCGATCACTGACTTGAAGAAGAACAGAGAGTAGCGGGCCCTTCTACAAATCGCATGAGTACACGGGGCGTAACTCTCCAAGCAAAAGTTAGGGGGCGCGCTTCCAGTGGAAATTCCATGTTTACATTTCTGACTACTTTTCATCGAGAGATCGATTTGCACGAAACTGACTGCAGAAAGATAAGATTGCGGTCGCATCTCAACCCGTGAAATCGGGTCGTAAGTCGGAACTCAGGAAAAGTCGTATTTGCGGCATAGGATATATAGTGGAATGTGTGTCGGGGGGAAAAAAAAATCAGTCGTATGTGAGGAGAAGTCGCATTTGCGAGCGTCGTATGAGAGGGGTACCTCTGTAGCGCCATCACTGTTTTAAAAAATGTCTGTGTTGTGTTTTCAGAGTGGTACAAAACGGCTCAACAGGAAGACAGCCCCTCCTCCAACACCCGTACCACCCCCCACCCCCTCTGCTCCCCCTCCCCATCCTCCTCTCCCCCTGTCTGGGGAGAGAGAGAGTAGGGGAGACTACTACAGCCACCACCACCACCACCACCGCGATCCCAGCCTCCCCCACCCTGCTTCCATGTCCACCCCTCCTACCACCCCCTTGGTCAGGGAAAGTCAGCGATTGCCGTTGTCGTGTGTTGTTACTTCTACGCCGTTGTGTAGCGAGGGGGAAAAATCGTTTGTCAGGTCAGTTTACTTTTCTTTTTTTTTTTTTTTTTTTTGAATTGGTATGTTATTTTTTTGGTATTCTGGTGCAGTGGAAGGCCTTATAGGCCTTATAAGGCCTTCAAAAATCATAAAAAAATAAAGGACACTTATAAAGCGCTGTTGACGGCATGCCATCCTCACAGCGCTTTACTAAGATATGTTGTTTTGGTATTGTGGTGCAGTGGAACCTCCCTTATAAGGCCTTCAAAAATCATAAAAAAATAAATGACACTTATATAGCGCTGTTCGACGGCATGCCATTCTCACAGCGCTTTACATGTACTAAGATTTAAAAAAGAAAAAAAGAAAAGAAAAAAAAAAGCCAAAACTATTACACCGACTCATACATACCTACCCCCTCACCCCCATACCCCACTCCCACACAGGGAGGAACCCCTCTCACACAAAGCAGTGCAAGCAAACCTGACGCAGAAACAAAAGCAAGCCATCCAAAATCATCCAAAACGAGGTCTTATAAAGGGGAGGGGTCTTACAAAGGAGGTAGTTTTAATATTTACAAGGAAGGGCAATGTCTCGGAGAAGCAGGTCTTATGCGGGAGGGAGTCTCATAATGGGAGGTCTTATAAGGCCAAGGGTGGTTCCACTGTATATTCTAGCTATCTCTGAAGTTCGGGTTGCTCCCACCACCTGGAGAGCGTGTCGCCGCAAGCACAGCGCCACCCTTTTGGGGGGGGGGGGAGGGGGGGGGGAGTCTCAGGGGGGAGGGGGGGAAAGGGTCTCTATCTCTGGAAATGGGGGTTGGGGGGGGGGTCAGGGGAGGGAGGGGGGGGGGAGGGGGGGAAGGTTTGGGGGGGGGGGGGGACTTTGACAAAACCTAGCTATCGATTTGGTGATACGAGGCAGCTGGTTTTCTCCCTTCTCTTACAGACTTTTGACTGCTGTGGGATTCTAACAATGCGTAAAGCGCGCTGGTCAGACTAGCTTTAAGTCCCCATTCGAAGGACTCGACGTTCAGTTTGATTTTTCCCGTTGAACTAGAAAGAAAGGGCGAGGAGGCCGGGATTCGAACCCGGGTCACTCGCGCATTGAAATTGGCAGGCGAACGTCTTAACCACTTTGCCACCTTCCTGTCACTCCTTTTATCGTTGTTGTGCATTCCATCAGTGTGGTTGTTATCATTATATCATGGGGGGTAATACTATGATATCAGAAATAACCTGTGAAAATAATTTCAGTTTGATTGAAATGGGGATTGACTGAGTCAAAGTCTTCGTATGCGAATGCAATTTTCTTAACTGTCATTATTTTCATGATGTTTTTATCTTACGTTCAATTGCAATGCTTATGTTCATCGTGAAATTGATCAACTCGTGAATAAATATATTCTACACTTTCAGCAGCCACTCGCGTCCCAACGCTTCCCTCCAGAGAGAGGCTAGCAGCAGCCTCCCCCTCCTCCCTCCTAAGCAAACTACCGAGCCACCGCAGTTATCTCCCCTCCTCGCAGCGCCCCCGCTGACGCCACATGGTATCGACGACAACCAGGGTCGACGACGCTCGGAAGAAGACGCGGCTGGCGAAAAAACCCGCCAAGTCGCGGACGCTGCTAGGTCTACTAGTACTAGCATTGTCGCCCATTGTTCGCACGAGGATCTGAGTGGCTGCATAGCCAAGATGTGCGGTGACGATGTCGGTCGCTCCAACGATCTGATTGGCTCCGAGGACAGTGATGCTGCTTGGGATTTGACTGGATGCGGGAAGCGTGCATGCGATGCTGTCGCCGGTCGCTCCAGCCGTGCGCATCGAGGCGGTACTCGGAGCACTGACGGGACTGCAGAGGAAGCGAGTGATGCCCCGTGGGAAGGGGGCAGGGGAACAACGGGGGAGGAGCGCGCCTTCTGGGCGAGGAACAACAACGCGACCGAAATTCACGACTCGAACGTCGGAGCCAATGTCGAAATCTCTGCCGAGGAGAATGAAGCTCCGGGGATACGTTTGCATACAACGACGACGAAAACAGCGCCAGTTACAACAGGAGAGAGAGGAGCGAGAGACTCTGATTGCAACGCTTCCAATCGAAGTGGGAAAGAACTTAACCCGAGTTCGTCGTTGGACCCCTCCTCCGAACCTAAAAAACGCGGCCGAGGTGTGGTGGTGGCGGATGCAAGCTCGAGTACGGTCGGTGGTGAAGATGTGAGGCCGTACTTGATTGGCGGGTCCGACTCTGCTGCTGCGATGGTTGGAGGAGGAGAAAGGACGGAGACGGGGAAAGACGACGGGAGTGTAAGCCGTCGTTTGATTGGTGGAAGCGATTGCGGCGTGGGACTCGAGATGGAAAAAGGGTTAGGTTTTGTCGGTCGCGATCTGGATCGAGAAGGGGTTTGTTTGGATCGGGGTGGTGGTGGTGGTGGTGTGCGTGAGGGAGAGGGTGGTGTAGGTTGTGAGGATGTGGAGGTGGGCGTTTTGTGCATGGATGAGCGACCACCACGGAAACTTCGGGATTCGTCGAGCGATAAACGCAAGCGACCCCTACCCTCTTCCTCGTTCTCCGCCCCTGCCGATTTATGCGGTGCGGCGCTTTCTCGGGTCGAACCCTTCGACCCGTCCTCGAGCGACGACGAAGGCGATAACGATAGCGACAAAATCAACGATGACGACGCTGGCGACACAACGACCGATCTTCTGGCGGCCCGCGTTTCGTCGTTCGAGGCGAGCGACTTCCTGTCGTCCTCCTCTGCCGCCGAAGAAGGCGAAGGTCAGCGTCAAGGTCACGACAGCTGGAGTCTGGGTCAGGGGGTCGCGGCGGACGTCAGCGGCAACCTGGAGGATTCTGGGAAGGAGAAAGGTCGGAGGTCGTCGACTTTCGACGAAAGAGGAGAAGAGGAAGAGGAGGAGGATGAAAACGACGGGCGCACCAGTCGGTTGTCGCACTCGGATTCGTACACCCTGCGCACGAAAGCGCTGTCAGGTAAGGTCAGAAAGAAAGAAAATTTGTACCTAAGCTTAGAAAACCCACCACATTTTGCTTAAAGGTGGACCCTCACGGATGAGTTTTCGCAAGAAACACGTCGAGATCACCAGAAAGACAGCCTTTTCAAGGATCGGAACACTCGCTTTGCTCTGGTTTCCTAGAAATTAAGCCGTCAAAACGGCGATTCCTTCTTGGCGGAGATGCCGGAGAGAGTAGCCATTTTGGATGGGGTGGGTGGAGGTCACTCATTGTGGTTGAAGCGTTTTCTTTTTTTGTAGTGCAGTAAAAAAAAAAAGTGGAGCTATTTCCTTTGTTGTGAGCGAAACTCTTGATAAACTAGTGTATAACAAAAGAAAAAACAAAAAGGATTGTATTGCGAAAATGTCGTGCAAATGATTTGGCGGCCATTAGAAAAGAGAGCACACGCCTTCTCTTTGGGTGAAATAATTTGACTTCCAGCACCTCCGCCAAGGAGGAATCGCCGATTTGACGGTTTGATTTCTAGGAAACCAGAGCAAAGTGAGTGTTGCAATCTCTGCAAAGGGTGTTTTCTTGGTGATCTCGACGTGTTTCTTACAAAAACTCATCTGTCAGGATGCCCCTTTAAACCCTTCAAGACATGACTGACTGCCTGAGGCAAGCATCGTTACTGGCCTGGGGTTGCCTAGAAAATGTTATAGCAAACTAAGAAGTGCAACAAAACTCGCCTCCGTCTGTGTTTCATTTTCAGCAACGTGGTTGATCTCGAGTTAATTTTTCACTTTGAAATCGTGATTACTTGCATTAAAATCGGAAGGCAGGTAATTTTAATACTCACAAAGAAGGGCAATGTTTCAGAGAAGTGGTAGGTCTTAAGTGGGAGGGAGTCTTATAATTGGGAGGGTCTTCTTTGATTGCTCGGACAGTTTCCTGTCAATTATGAGCGCAGATACTTCATGCTGCCGTTATGCGCCTTAGAAATAGTTCAGCCCAGCAAGTCCGACTTCGGCTGGAGGAAATCTTTTCGAAAGCGTTACTTGAATGGACCGGTAAGGCAGAAAGATAGTAGATGACAGTAAGCAAAGGGAAAAGGCAGAGTCAAAGAGAATGACAGATTATAGGAAGTTACAAGCACAGAACTTCCACAAGGTGGGGGAACTAATGAATTTGATGTAAGGAATTTTAATGATAATTATTTGGTTGGTATAATTTTGTTTCACACGTTTGATTAATGTTCTTTCAGTTAGTTATGTTGTATCTCTGTCATGTTGTTGCACCTAACCTGAACTTCTATTTTGGAGATATTAAAGTATGGATGGAAGTTCAGTTTAACGTCGCTTCTCGGCTTTCGCCATGTACGACGGGCTGAACAAACCAACCAGGGTATAAACAAAAATTTATGTTCCTGAATCACTGTCTTAGCCAAAAGGCCGAGAAGCGATCAGACTAGAGTATACTTGAACTTGAACTATTTATACAAAAGACCCCCCGGTATCCCCACGGGGGGGTGTCTTATAAGGGAGGTTCCACAGTATTCCATCTCCCCTCTCTCTATATATATATATACAGGCGAGCTCGAACACAGCTACGGTTCGACCACCTCGTCGGACGAGGAGGGCGGGGACCTTCTGGACGACCGCTTCCTCTCCCTCCCTCCCCCTAGCCCCTACTACCACTACCCCCGATCTCGCTCCCTCCTGGGCAGCAGCGCGGAGGGGCTGGGAGGCAGCGCCACCTATCTGGAGGACGAGTCGAGCTACTTCAGCCGCGAGGGGGCCAGCCTGTCGCAGCCTTACAGCGACTCCGCGTCGCAGTCCACCACGCGGTCTTCTTCCGGGTGTGTTCATCATGGCTTCAGGTATTGTTATTATAAGGTATTAGGTACTTTAAAGTCACAGAGGCGTCTCTCTGTGAAATTCGGGTTGCTCCCACCTGGAGAGAACGTCGCAGCCAGAGGCGCGCCACCCAATTTTTTTTTTGCATGCGATTTTTGTGTGACTGATGAGGAAGGAAAGGGAGGGGGGGTGGGGGTTCAGACCTGCCGTTCACCCCGATTTCGGCGGGTAAACTCCGATTTTTTTGGCTTCAACCCGCTCTCCGATCGCGATAGTCGAAACTCCGATATTTTGAGAGCCGTCAAGCAACGTTGTTTAGTCATATTGCTAAGGAAGTGAGAGCTCTCTAATGCAGAATGGAAGCTTTAACGACAGCCGGAAAGCATTCGACTTCCTGTTTCTATGGCCGCCATTGTGCACAGAGCTCGATTGAAGCCTAATTTTGATCGATTTTCTTCGAATGTTTGGGGGAAAACATTTTTTCATCAAAATGGCGGCGTTCCAAGCGATAGACGACGATGTTATCGATGTTTTTACCCATAAATTGTGTGCCAATCGTGCTTTTGGACTTAGTTATAGGGGCCAGAGTGAAGTGACTGTTGAGACTCATGCTAGTGCAGTGCCTACTAGGCCTATGGTTAACTTTGATTATCAATCGACCGGTCATCTGCCGAGGATTCCGACACTATTTTATACAGTGAATTGGATAGTTTCATTGACTTTTATTGGACTTAGAGTGGTTTAACACTTTATACAAAGCATAGAGATACTTTTCACACGAAACGTCGATCACGAATGATCGGCAATGAGACCGACAGGTGTGCGTATCCGAACATCATTTACCTGTTGATTGCATTACTAAAATAACCCTTACAGAAAGGCAAGTACTAAGCTTACTTTGAGCTTTTAATGTTTCTCTGATCATGTAAGTGACTTGTGTCTGCAATGTTTTAATAATAAACACACCACACATGTTTTTTAACATCTTTGTCGAACACACCTTTTTTTGTATATTTCGATTTTCGTAATAATACAAATAAACAAACACAAAATGTCAAATTGGCAAAAATAACATTGTCAACAGTTGAACACAGAAAACAATATCGTAGCAAGATTACTACAAAGTTTCATTAACTTTTATTCACAAATAATTTCAATATAATGTTTTGAATAAGCATACCCATTTCTAGTTCATTCTGCCAAATTCTTACAGGATTGTGGGCTTGGCTCAGCCACTTCTTTATAGGATGCTATATGCTTTTCCGTGCTTTCTGGGGTACTTTTCTGCTCAATAATCATTAAAAAGTCTTCAGCTTCAGGGAGCGTTGCCCCTGTACCCCACTGGGGGCCTACGCCGGCCCCCAGACCCCCACCCCTCTTTTTCATTTCTAAAGTGTGGCAGGTCTGCCTTTGCGTGCAAGCGATTTTTAAAAGTCCCGTTGAAAGTACCAAATAAGTTTGTTATGGGAGAAACTGGTCGCTATCCATTGTATGTTAACAGTTCTGTTAGATGTATCAAATATTGGCTGAAGATTTTAAAGATGGATATATATATGTCTAGACTTCCAAGATTGGCTTATGTTATGCTAATGAACCTAGACGAGAAAGGGAAAGCCTGTTGGGCTAGTTTAGTGAAAAATACTTTGTTCAGTCTGGGATTTGGATATGCATGGTTTAACCAGGGTGTGGGGTGTGAAGTAGCTTTTTCGTCCTTGTTTAAGCAGCAACTAAAAGATCACTATACTCAGGAATGGGATAGCTCTGTAAAGTACAAAGATATATAATATATAGCACATACCGTCTTTTTAAACAGTCTTTGGAATGTGAACAGTATTTTTAGTTTCTTGATTTAAGATGTTTTCGTGATGGAATTGTTAAACTTAGGAGTATTACAGTGGCACCTCCCTTATAAGACCTTCAAAAATCATCCAAAATGAGGTCTTATAAGGGAGGGGTCTTATAAGGGAGGGGTCTTATAAGGGAGGGGTCTTATAAGGGAGGGGTCTTATAAGGGAGGGGTCTTATAAGGGAGGGGTCTTATAAGGGAGGGGTCTTATAAGGGAGGGGTCTTATAAGGGAGGGGTCTTATAGGGAGGTAACTTTAATACTTACAAAGAAGGGCAATGTCTCAGAAAAGTAGGTCTTATATGGGAGGGAGTCTTATAATGGGAGGTCTTGTAAGGGAGGTTCTATCAATGGTTTTTCTTTTAGAACAACATTCAGTGGAGATATTAGTCCCCGAGCCAAAGGTTCGGGGAGCTATTGTTTTTGTCTGGTCCGTCCGGTGTCTGTCCGGCGTGCCTCCGTGATGAATGGTCTATAACACAGTTGTCATGAATTTTTCTGTGCGCTCGTGTGCGCATGATCGCGCGCGCTCAAATCACGGGTCCGAACCCCAAGGCTATATATAAAAAACTATTCAGTTACGTGCTGTTTTTATGTAGTTACGTGTTGTTTTGATGCGTTTTTATGTATGTGTCACTCGGCGATGCTGCGAGTTGACTTTGCAGCCGCTCGGCGTTGCACTTGTTAATTTTGTTCTGTTTGTAAGGTTAAAGAGGATGAAAACCACTTTATATACTACATGTCTGCCCGTTATATAATGATATGAGACTGAAATATTTGAGTGAACTCGGTCAATCGTATACTGATGTTTTGTGTAGCGGATCTGTGTTTCAAATTTGTAAGTTAACTTTATATATTTTGTATTCCCTTCGTAAACGGAAACGTATGGATGAGTATTTGGAAGGTTAACCATGTTTTTAGTCTAGTGTTAGTTTGAATTTTTGTACCTTGACCCTGTTTCTATGGGCTAATGGCCTAAAGGAATTAAAAGTTTGTTCAGTTCAATTGCTCTCTCTCTCTCTCTCTCTCTCTCTCTCTCTCTCTCCCTCTCTCTCTCTCTCTCTCTCTGTCTCTCTCTCTCCCTCCCTCTCTCTGAGTCTCTCTCTCTCTCTCTCTCTCCCTCTCTCTCTCTCTCTGTCTCTCTCTCTCCCTCCCTCTCTCTGAGTCTCTCTCTCTTGTGTGTGTGTTGTTGGTTTGTTTTTGTAAGCATGTGTGCACTCGCATATCGTCGCTGTCCGACGCTAACTGTGTATTTACACAATCAGTGATTTTACAGGAGCATCAAAAAACATATTGTCGCCTGCTACAAAGTCAATCCCCATTTGATATGTGCTTGACCCTTCTTCTGTACCGATGAGTAAACATGTGACACAATAAAAGTTGCATTAACACCCAAAATTTTCGTGGTAATTCAGTTACACGCTTAGTCACAAAGTTAGTGCATTGTTCTCACAAAGGGAGATACGACAGCTGCCGGCAGTTACACGATTAGCGTGACCAGTTACACGCTTATCGCGTCAAAACCAGCAACAACCCGCCACATACACGATTATTTCCGTGGTATCATGTGACAAATTTGAGCATTTTCATTGGTCGCAGACACAAGATATTTATAGAAGACCTGTGTGAGGTCACTGGAAGGAGTTTCAGTAAAAAATATATTTTTGTCAAATTTTGTAGATACACGGTTAGCGTCGGACAGCGATGATATATATATGTTAGTCACTTTATGTTAAACTTTTTTTGTTTAAAGCGACGGTTCCCTAAGGGATTTCCCGGAAGCGACCCCTCCCCCCAAATCGTACAGAGATGCCTCCACCAACATCTCGAGAGCCGCCGACATCAGCCGGGGTGGGGAGAAGAAAACGTCACTGTCGTCATCGATGTCGTCGCCATCTTCGTTGTCGTCATCGGCACGCCCCCACCACGCCCCCACCGACCCACCCCACCAGGCCAAGGTCAAGGGCGAAGGACAAGGAAGAGGGCGTCGGCGGCGTCCCCACGGTAGCAGCCAGCCCCAAATCCCGGAGGGCAGTTTTTTGGGTCAAGGTCGACACAAAGATGGAGGCAGCCTGGGTAAGATGCTAAGAATTGGAAAGGAATGATAACAAATGATTCATAGAAATCCGCCGATTTTTTTCCAAAAAAAAAAAAAAAAATCTGCCGAAAATATATTTTTCCAAAAATGTTTGTATGGTAGGAAAGGACCGATCTTGCCATATTATTTCGACAAGTCTCTATCTGGCGATTCTCAAACTGGTTTACCGGAAGTAGCTTTAGCTCACTCTCCACATCCTTATCTTCCGCGTAGTTTACAGCGTCGACGGCTCCACAGAAGAGGGCTCTGCTCTTGCTTAGACTGCTCAACACCATGTCAAGGAAGACCGTTAAGCCTGTGGGGGCTTCCAGAATTAAAGAACGTGGCAAGAATAATTGGCGGTGGGGCTGGATAGACAAAGTTGCTGACGTTATCAGAAAATTAGGCCTAGACTGGAGGATGACGGATGTGCGTTTTGTCAGCCATGCGGTAGCTGTGGCGGTCCAGCAGTAATAACAGTCAACGTATTGATTGTGGCCATGCACAAGGCAAGGTTGGCCGTAAAATGAGTATGGGTCCCTGGAAAATCAGTGTGGAAGGAATTATCGGCCGGCAAATCTCCCTTTTTTTCTCTTTTTGTTTTGAAAATTTTTCGTGCCTGGGAACAAAGGTCATATGAACCTTGTATCCTCTTCTCTCTCTCTCTTCTCTCCCCCCCCCAGGCCTGGTGTTTCAGCTCCGTCGGGTCGTGCTGACGGACGGCACTCCCATGGTGCTCCTCTGGCTGTCGCGTGACCCCGAAGACCACGACGACGACCTCGACCTTGGGTCCGAGGTCAGCCGCTCCCATGGCAACCTGACCTTGGCCTCCAGCTTTTGCAGCACCCTGGACCAATCGCAGCACAGCTTGGGGGAGGTGAGAGGGGAGGGGGTTGTGTGTGTGTGTGGGAGAGACTGGAGGGGGGAGTGGAAGAGACTTAGAGAGGTACTCAAGGAGGACAGAGTCAAGAGAGATGCTCGGGAAGGGAGACAGACTCAGAGTGAGAGAGACTCGGGAAGGGAGAGAGAGAAACTCAGAGTGAGAGAGGCTCGGGAAGGGAGAGAGAGAGAGACTCGGAGTGAGAGAGGCTCGGGAAGGGAGAGAGAGACAGACTCAGAGTGAGAGAGGCTCAGGAAGGGAGAGAGAGAGAGAGAGACTCAGAGTGAGAGAGGCTCGGGAAGGGAGAGAGACAGACTCAGAGTGAGAGAGGCTCAGGAAGGGAGAGAGAGACTCAGAGTGAGAGAGGCTCGGGAAGGGAGAGAGAGACTCGGAGTGAGAGAGGCTCGGGAAGGGAGAGAGAGACTGAAGGGGCCTGATACGTTCAAATAGGATAGCACTTGCACGCCATTCCAACAAGGTCATCAGTGACTGTGTTCAGACATGACTTCTGAATTAAAAAAAATTGTACCGTAACCCACCCTCTCATCATTTGTGACGAACAGTTAGCCGAAAAAGAACGAAATCTGGCCATAGGCCATTTTGAGGCTTACGGTGTTGTAATCAGAAAGGCCGGAATTGCAAGTAAAGGTTATACTGTAATTCATGGACTACAAGCCGTTTCGTAATATAAGCCTCACCCCCTACTTAAAAAAAAAATCTGAAAAAAAGTAACGCATAAAAAAAAAATCTGAAAAAAAGTAACGCATAAGCCTCGTCGAAGCATAAGCAGCGGAAGCGTGGCGATGCACGATGTCTGCTTCCGGTTGAGTCGAGAGTTGAGTTGATCGCGGGTGTGTTGACTGCCAAAACGAAAGTGTCGGACCGCGAAACAGATCGTCATTTTGTGAAAAATATACCGAAGTCAAGCTAATTTTGGTAAAGGTAAAGATGTGCCACCCCCCCCTGCATTTCTCGGTTAATTGTATTTTTCCGTTTTTGCCTTTCTTACCATACATAAAGCTGTATTTTAGGAACATTTTTAGCTAATAACCTTTTTGGAATACTAACCCTAACCCTAGCCCTAAACCTAACCCTACCCCCCACTATGTACTGCAGTACACCGCGATTTGTCACAGTTGTGGTTCGTTGCGTTTTTCCGTCTTATAGGGTGGGGGTTAGGGTTAGGGATAGGGTTAGTATTCCTAAAAGGTTATTAGCTAAAAATGTTCCTAGAATACAGCTTTATGTATGGTAAGAAAGGCAAAAACAATTAAAAATACAATTAACCGAGAAATGTAGGGGGGGCACATCTTGACCTTTACCCTAATTTTTGGGGTCATCAACCGTGAACAAGGCCACAGATAATATAAAAAGATCTGAATCAAGGATGCCACTGAGTTGAGTTTACTTTCACTTTTGGTAACGTTTAGGCTGCGGCACTGTCAGACCTGCCTACTGCTACGATTTGGCCGTAGCAGCTACGAAAAATAAAGCTTCACTACGGAGCTACGGCAACCTTATCGTTGCTACGAAAAAACAAAATTGCCGCCGCATTTTATTTTTGCTTATGCCGTTCCCGGTTTTGTCTGTTTCTAAGAGCAGACGCCGTGTCACGCGCGATAACCTAGTCACTTCCGTTTTTATCAAGTGACTGCGCATGCGTTCTTATTACTTTCTCTGAAAAAATGGCGGACTCCAGCAGCAGTAGCGATTCGGGAGATGTTTCAAACGAAGAAAAACGAACCCAAACCAGAAACCGAAAATCATCTGCCACACCATCTTGTTCTAAGAAAAAACATCGGCCTGCCGCACAAGTTTTCAAAATAGCTTACACGGAGGAGTGGCCTTGCATCGTCAGAAGTCGACTCGGTGCGAACCATGCTCACTGCAACTGACCTCTGCCATGCGGACTTCTCTGTGAATCATGGCGGTAGAGACGATTGCCGTCAACACGTTCAATCGGCGAAACATAAGCGGTGCGTTTCGGCTCAGGAAGAGAACAAATCGATTGCCGTCGTTTGTGGATGCTACGGAAAAATTTGCCATGCTACTGAAAATTGATGGCTGGGCTACTGATTGGGAAAATTCCAAGTAGGCAGGTCTGCACTGTACTAGCCGCAGAGGGGGAGGGGGTTAAAAAAAAAATTGCGGCTTATAGTCCGCGAATTACAGTACTTGATCTCTAATAAAAAAAATTAAGGCTCACTGCAGGGATTGGAATCAATTTTTGTTTTGTTTGGTTTAGTCGGAGGCTAATTTATTTATTCTTGTATATATGTGAGAGGGCGAAGTGAGAATGCTTAGAATGTACATGTCGTGCACGTGCGAGTGAATGAATTCGGAATGATGGGAATGAACTCTGAGCGATCGGAAGTGTAATTGTGGAGAGCGTGCGTGAGAAAGCTCAGTCAGGCCCCGACTCCCAACAAAGAAAGCCAGATTCATGTGAGAGAGAATAAAGAGCAAAGACGTCCGTCTCTTGGTCTTCGTGTGAATTGCTCGGTCATGTGCTAACTGCTCTCAACAACACTACATATATATCTTTTTCTCTCTTGAACTCAGCTTCTTCAAGACCAGGCCAACTCCGACTCCAAACTGGAAAACATCCAGGAAACCGAACCCCACCCCACCCCCGCCAAGACTACTACCCTCCCCACCCCCACCTCACCCCCCTCACCACCACAACAACAACCCTCCCCGTCCGTCCTACCCTCCTCCACCACCAAGTCTCAACACTCGAGTCTCAACAACAACAGCAACGACAACAACAACAGCTCCAATACCAACGATAACCATGACGACGATGATGACGATAATAATGCCGAGGAGGAGAAGCAGGAGACCTCGGTGGCCAGCGCCGGGGAGTTCGCGGAGCGCTACATGGCGCTCTCCTCGATCGGGCGCGGGGCCTTCGGCTTCGTGAAGCTCGGGAGGAGGAGGAGGGACGGGGAGGAGGTGGTGGTGAAGTTCATTCGACGCTGCAAGGTAAAAGCGATGCAGGGGAACCTCCCTTATAAGACCTTCATGGGTGCTCCTGCTTTCAGGATGTCCTGAAATGCAGGATTTTTTTTTATTGCCTGGAGCCGGCGTCGCCGAGTTATGAAAATGTTAGAAACAACAAATTTCCTGTTTAGTTTTCAGTTTCTCATGTGTAGAATGTAAAAGAAATGAATACAGATAAATATTTACATGCCTTTACCAGGAACTTTATATTTTTAGGATTGTTTAAGTCAAGTTGTTAACTGGACCCCTGCCTTGCAGGATTTTTGAAATTTCGCAGGAGCACCCATGGACCTTTGAAAAATCATCCAAAAATGAAGTCTTCAGGGCTCCCAGGGACCCCCATTTGGGGGTCTATGAAGTACTAGAATTCTAAGGGACCCTCTAAAAGAATGTGCAGGGGGTCCCAGGGATGCACTAGAAAAATTCGTCCTCCCCTCCTCCACCACCAAGTCTCAACACTCGAGTCTCAACAACAACAATAGGTCTTCAGGGCTCCCAGGGAACCCCATTTGGGGGTCTATGAAGCAGGGCTCCCAATTGTCCCGCAAAACAAGGGGTCCCAGGGACTCCTTCACTTACAGTACAGAGGGTCCTAGAGGCGGGATAGAGGGTCCCAGTGGCATTGCGTATGCTAAAAATAATTTTTCTAGTGCATCCCTGGGACACCCTGCACATTCTTTTAGAGGGTCCTTTAGAATGTTAGTACTTCATAGACCCCCAGATGGGGGTCCCTGGGAGCCCTGATGAAGTACTAAAATTCTACAGGACCCTCTAAAAGAATGCAGGGGGTCCCAGGGATGCACTAGAAAAATTCTTTTTAGCATTCGCAATGCCACTGGGACCCTCTATCCCGCCTCTAGGACCCTCTATGCTGTAAGTGAAGCAGTCCCTGGGACCCCTTGTTTTGCGGGACGATTGGGAGCCCTGGGTTTTGGAAATCTGTTTAACGTCCTCCGGTCTGGAACAGACACATATGGGACATTAGTGGATATGAAGATGGTGGGAACGATCCTGGAGGCAATGCCCGGAGGCAGTGCAACCCCAGGAAAGTCCTGAATTTTTAACAATATAGACGTGTAAGTCTTATAAAGGAGTGGTCTTAATAGGGAGGTAGTTAGGTGTTGGAGTGGCACAGAGGTAACACATTCGCCTCGTGTCAAGTAAGCCTCGAGTTCAAACCTGGGTACAGGGGATTTTTCCTCTCACTCTGCACTAGGCCTTACGGTCTGAATGTGGAGTCTTTCGGATGAGACGATAAACCGAGGTCCCGTGTGCCCATGCACTTAGCACACGTTAATCCCAGTGGCAACGAAAAAGTTGTCATTCGGTCAAAAGACCCCCTTTGCTGCCAGAGAAAAATGGAGATAATTATCATCAATGGCATCACACAGCCCCATAGTAGACACAGGACAAGGGAGGGAAGGGGTTAACCCTTTCACCGCCAGCCATATTTCAGAAATACCATTAACATAAACTTAACTGGGTAGAGAAACAAATTATTTGCAATATTGGGAATTCCTCTGTGACATGTATAACATTAGGCCTATCCTTACCACCCCAAATTATGAAAATAGGGTCTTTGGATAACAGGCCCTGATTTGATGCCTTTTAGTGACATGGGTGTTAAACCATTGTGGTGCATAAATGCGACATTGGTGGTGAAAGGGTTAATGTACTTGTAGATTTGATTTGATTTTTATTTAATAATGCATGCTGATTGTCTTCTGTCCGGTGTGGGTTCAGGTGCTGAGAGAGAGCTGGGTGAAGGATGGAAGCCTGGGCATGGTGCCTATGGAGGTGTTTCTGCTGACCAGACTGAGTCACCCCAACATCGTGAAGGTCAGAGAGAGAGAGAGGGGGAGAGGGAGGAAGAGAGAGAGAGTGAGGGAGAGAGATACATATAGAGAGACAGATGGAGAGAGCGAGAGACAGAGAAGAGTTCAAAGTGTTTCTGTTAATCAGACTGAATCACCCCAACATTATGAAGGTCAGAGAGAATGAAAGAGAGAGAGAGGGGGGGGGGGGATAGAGAGAGAGCTGGGTGAAGGATGGAAGCTTGGGCATGGTGCCTATGGAGGTGTTTCTGCTGACCAGACTGAGTCACCCCAACATCGTGAAGGTCAGAGAGAGTCAGAGACAGAGAGAATCGAAGACAGAGAGAGAGAGAGCTGGGTGAAGGATGGAAGCCTGGGCATGGTGCCTATGGAGGTGTTTCTGCTGACCAGACTGAGTCACCCCAACATCGTGATGGTCACAGAGAGAGAGAGGGAGGGGTTGTGTGTGTGTGTGAAGAGAGAGAGAGAGAGAGAGAGATTGATTGATTGATTGATTGTGTGTGTGTGTGTGTGAAGACAGAGATTTTATGTGTGTGTGTGTGTGAAGAGAGAGAGATAGAGAGAGACTGTGTGTGTGTGTGAAGAGAGAGAGAGATTGTGTGTGTGTGAAGAGAGAGAGAGAGATTGTGTGTGTGTGCGGATAGAGAGCAGATTGGAGTTTATAGCCTTAGACTTCTGATTGAATGCAGACTGTTGTTTGTTGCCGGTGGAATGGAACAAAAAGCAAACCGACACACAACAACAACACTGGCTGTTTTAGAATATCGATTCCGTGGTTCCCATCTCCTGTGGAGAAAACGTACCCCTGTCACTATCCATCATCATCATCATCATCGAAAGACAATCCAAGACCTGGCTCGTTGAAAGCCGGCAAATTACTCCCCTTTGTGCCACCAAAGCAGAACCTTGCTCATTGACGTTTTGCTTCGTTTCTGTCGCTTCTTAAAGACCCACCAGATCACGTGTCAAAACCACGGGTTTTCCCTCTTATAGTTGGTTAAGAATCTTGTTTTGGACCAGGGTTGACTCCCATACAAATGCCCCCCAAATTGAAAACGAAACATCATTTTAAAGAGCAGTCTCAATTTGAAGTTGGGGGAATTTGTATGTGGGTCACAGCTACCCGGGAAAACCCCCCACCAAGGGACTTAATTGTGGTGGGTCAGTGTGTCTGTAACCCTGCCCAGCTCAAACTGTTTTGGGAGGGCTGCCTCTGCGATTGCTTTTCTTGACTCGGGTTCCCATTTGCCCCCCAAATTGTTAGTTAAGCTCTGTGTGTGTGTGATGGGGGAGAGGCGTGGTTGAGGGTGGAGATTTTGAATAATATGTGTGGGTGAAGGGGACGGGGTGGCAGACCTGTTTACTCTACTCTTTTCGAGTAGTATTCTACTCAATTTGGACCTCTGCTACTCTTCAAAATTGAAAAAAAATGCTCTTATTACTCATTTTCTGTGAACATTGTTTGATGGTTTAATGAAGAGGACCACTCGTTTCACACCCAAACTACTCATTTCAGCTATCCAGACTACTCAAAACTTGTGTAGGGGGTAAACAGGTCTGGGGTGGGGTGAGTGAGGGTGGTGTGTGTGTGTGTGTGGGCATGTGTGTGTGTGTGTACTTCCAAGTGTTTTATATTGCATTGTAATTTAATTCTTATGCTGTATTTATATTAATCATGTCCTATTATTTCTATGTTTATATGTGTGTTTTATGTGCATGCCAGACAAAGAATTTCTTTATGTTTTAATGATCCACCCGATCACGTGTCAAAATCACGGGTTTCACTTGTTTTCCCTCTTATAGCTGGAAAGAAATCTTGTTTTGACCAAGTCTGACTCCCATATAAATGGCCCCAAATTGAAACCGACACATCAGTTTAAAGAGCAGCCTCAATTTGAATATGGGCAAATTTGTTTGTGGGTCACAGCAACCCAGAAAAAACCAAGGGACTTAATCGTGGTGCGTCATTGGGTCTTTTAAGACAATCAATTTTGATTGATTGATGTTGACTGGATTTTAATTTTAACCCAACAAATGTTTATTTTTGTGTGTGACAGGTTCTGGAGGTATTTCAGAACGACGACTTCATTCAGCTGGTGATGGAGAGGCACGGCAGCGGCATGGATCTGTTTGAGTTCATCGATAGGAACCCCTTGATGGATGAGGCCCTCACCTCCTACATCTTCAGACAGGTCAGTGATTCTCTCTGTCTCTGTCTCCCTCTCTCTGTCTGCCTCTGTCTCTCTCTCCTCTCTCTCTCTCTGCCTCTCTCTCTCTCTCTCTCTCTCTCTCTCTCTCTCTCTCTCTCTCTCTCTCACACACCATGGATCTGTTTGAGTTCATTGACAGGAACCCCTTGATGGATGAGGCCCTCACCTCCTACATCTTCAGACAGGTCAATGATTCTCTCTGTCTCTGTCTGTCTCTCTGTCTGTCTCTCTCTCTCTCTCTCTCTCTCTTGGACATACTACCTTTCAAGTTAAAACTAAAATTCAACAAAGCTGTTTTCATGTTCAAAATTTTATCAGGCAATGCCCCACCATCACTTACCAATAGGTTTGTTGTCAATGATCAACGCCATGTTCACAAACTCATGCTGCCTTTGCCTAGAATCGACCTTTTCAAAACATGTTTAGCTTATTCTGGCGGGGCCTTGTGGAATGCCATATTGGGCAATCTCGCAATTGAAACAAGCTTTAATTCTTTCCAAAAAAACTATCGAACATTTCTAATGACCGAATTTTATAATTCAATTCTATAACATGTTGTTCATATTATTAAACCTCCCAGATTCCACCACCTGTTTCCTCAAGATACCCGATGTGAATGTAACTTTGCTTTTGTCCCTTTTACTTCCTGACAGGAATTTGCGCGCACGCGCTCGTGTGCGCGTGCGTGTGTGTGAAAGAGAGAGACAGAGAGAGAGGGAGGGAGAGAGAGGGAGGGAGAGAGAGGGAGAGAGAGATAAAATGTGTGTGCGTGCATGTGTGTGTGTGTGCGTGCGCGCGCGTGTGCGTGCGTGCATTTGTAACGTGCGTGCGTGTGTGTGTGCGTGCTTCTAATGGGTAACTTTAATTTCAATGTGTTTGATGTTTTTTCATGGTTATTTGATAAGTATGAATTTTGTATGTGCATGCTTTTTCACTTTCATTCTTTTTTAAATGTTCCATTTATTGTTAATGGTGGTTATTGTTTTTTCTTCTCCTTTTTCATTTTTTATGAGGGCTGTATAGTGCTTAGTCTTTTCCCTCAATAAAAAAGGTTCGTTCGTTCGTTCGTTCGTTCGTTCTCTCTCTGTCTCTCTCTCTCTCTCTCTCTCTGTGTGTCTCTCTCTCTCTCTCTCTCTGTCTCTCTTTCTCTCTCTCTCTCTCTCCCTCTCTCTCTCTCTCTCTGTCTCTCTCGCTCTCTGTCTCTGTGTCACACACACGCCGCTCATTCCGAATCCCAATTCGCAGCTACATCCCGGCTTGTTCAAGTCGCAGAATCCGAGACCAGCAATCCAAGGGGAGCGAATCTATGTTAGGCCGCCAGGAGGCAACATTTCTCATGTTCCCGGAAATCGTAAAAAAAAATATTTTTTTTTAGGTTTTTCTTCCTGGAAATCAATCTGTATTTACTGATTTGTTTGTTTATTTATTTATTTCTGTGCAGATGGTGTCGGGGGTGTCGTACCTCCACAGTGAGAACGTGGTGCACCGCGACATCAAGGACGAGAACGTCATCATCGACGAGCGCTTCCGCATCAAGTTGATCGACTTTGGGGCCGCGGCCTACATGCTGCCGGGCCGACTGTTCGCCACCTTCTGCGGCACCATCGAGTACTGTAGCCCAGAGGTGCTCAGCGGCAACAAGTCAGTGCAGTCGAATATAGCGCTTTCACAGAACTGTTTACCTTTACAATTTGGCCGTAATTTTTATGAAACAAAAGTCAAATTACGATAATTACGCATGGGTGCTACTGTTTCAGTTTTACACTGACTTCAGACTGAATCGTCCGACTGGGCTCTGCCCCTGTACCCTGCCGGGGCCATGGGTCCCTGGATCCCTGCCTTTCATTTTGGGGAGCTGCACCCATGGTTATGTATTTGAATGTTCTGCAAGGCACTGGGGACCCTCTGTCCCTCCTCTGGGACCCTCTGTGCCCTAAATGAAAGGGTCCCAGGGACTCCTTGTCTTGCAGGACGATTGGGAGCCCCGATGTTAGGCAAGCTTGTTTTGTGTGTTCAGTTTTCTGTCTTTGCCTTTGGAGCGGTGTGTGTGTGTGTGTTAAGCTATCTTTGTACTTTTCTTCCAGGTTCCATGGTCATAATGGGTAAGGTACATAATGTGTCCGGTTTTCAGTTTTCAATGGTCTCCCCGCTGCGTACAGCCGACACGTTCCGATTTCGGAGGAGCTCAAAGGAGAAAAATTAGTTGGAAGATTTTTTTTAATTTTTTTTTTTAAAGGGCAGGAGAATGGGCCAATAAGTCAGAAAGATAGTAGATGACAGAAAGCAAATGGAAAAGAGAGTGGCAGATTAGAGGAAGTTACAAGCACAGAACTTCCAGAAGGTGGAGGAACTATTGTTACGAAAGGAGGAGGAGGGGTTGGGGTCGTATGGAGGCACAAGGCATCCCCCCACCACTGCCCCGATCTTTGTACAAGTTTGTGTGCTTTTTGAGTTGCTCATCTTTGGAGTGCGTTGCGTGTCGAGGTACAGCACCCACACACCACTGCCCCGATCTTTGTGCAAGTTTGTGTGCTTTTTCAGTTGCTCATCTTTGGAGTTTGTTGCGTGTCGAGGTACAGCACCCACACACCACTGCCCCGATCTTTGTGCAAGTTTGTGTGCTTTGACTTTGAGTTGCTCATCTTTGGAGTGCGTTGCGTGTCGAGGTACCACATCCACACACCACTGCCCCGATCTTTGTGCAAGTTTGTGTGCTTTGACTTTGAGTTGCTCATCTTTGGAGTGCGTTGCGTGTCGAGGTACCACACCCACACACCACTGCCCCGATCTTTGTGCAAGTTGTGTGCTTTGACTTTGAGTTGCTCATCTTTGGAGTGCGTTGCGTGTCAAGGTACCACATCCACACACCACTGCCCCGATCTTTGTGCAAGTTTGTGTGCTTTTTGCAGACCTGTTTACTCTACTCTTTTTGAGTAGTATTCTACTGAATTTGGACCTCTACTACTCTTCAAAATTGAAATTAATGCTCTTTAATTCTTGATTACTACTCGTTTTCAGTGAACATTATTTGATGGTTTAATGAATCAAACTACACATTTCACACCAAAACTACTCATTTCCAGGCATCAGAATTGTCAGAGGATCAGGATTTGAGAGGATTAAGAATTTCTGACAGAGGATTGGCTTCTCTTGTCAGAGGTTTTGACTTTTTATTGAGTGTTATTCTTTGTGTTAAGTGGCATTTTTAAAGTGATTTATCACTATAATTATTAACTCATTCTATGCTGGCCAGTTGCTTCCCCTTGCAAACATTCTCTACTGGCCGATTTGCATAGTTACCAAAAAATATTTTCTAAATAATGGTAACAGATACAATCGTGAAATTTTGGCAATATGTACACAATATACAGGACTAACACCTGCAACAGTTTCAAAGCATCCACTGTTTTAGTTTTTATTTGTGATATTTTAAAATAAATACATGTTTTGTCAAGCCACAGCATACTCATAGAGCAAAAATATAAGGCTACCCCCCCTCATTTACATACTACGGTCCCGAAATAGATCCTACAACCAGCCAGTCAATGTCGTGGAATGAATGAAATGTAGTAGTAGCCCTCTGAGCCACTTTGAAGCACGCATGACTGTTAACCTATGAACTATGAATTTTTAAAGTTCACATGCGATATCCCGTTACCTTAGTAACGAGGCATTGTGCGCATGCACTGCGACGAGAGCGCAGGTTAGTATAGAAAGAGTTAAGCCTTTTTGGTCAAGTTGGGAACTCATTTCAGTGTTGTCCCTCTTCAGTCTAGGGCCTTGATGGCTCTTTTACCGCAGTTTTCAGAGGATTGGACTTCAGACTTCTGATGCCTGTATTTCAGCTATCCAGACTCAGAGCTTAATCTAGAGCGCGGGATTGGTAAAATCCCCCAAAATTTTGTTCCTTCCCGCGATAATCGGCGCGGGGAGCGGGCCGAGTCCCGCACATTTGCAGAACGTCCCGCAGTTTTTACCGATCGATGCGGGAAGACCTTCGTCGTCTGCTAAACCCGTCGTCTGGAAAAACTGAAAGTATCGAACAGGAGTGAAGGATTTCTCGACATTTCATTGGTTCTTGACAAAATGTTAGTGTTAATCAACCAATCACGTTCTTCTCGTTCTACCGACAGGAAGTTGCGAGAGTTTCGGCCGCCATCTTTCTTGAATGTTCTTCAAAATGAAGCGGGCAGGGACCCTGTTTGATTTTGATTTTCGCGGAGGCAAAGTGAAAAAAAAAAATCCTGTTCCAAGCGAGTGTGAAGACCTGGAAGAAAAGGCTTCTACATCTAAAATGTCGGAAAAGAATGACAACAGTGGCAGTGCAAAGGAACATCGGTTCCAAAATGACTGGTTGAAAAAGTGGCCGTGGCTGACGAAGATTGAGACAGGGATGACCGAGTCTGTGTACAAGGGTGGGGGAGGTACTGGTTCTTATGTATGTGATGTGGGGTTGGATAGGGGGGACTGCCCCCCTTTTTCAGAAATCCTAGATTAAGCTCTGCAGACTACTCGAGACTTGTGAAGGGGGCAAACAGCAGGCATCAGAGTTGTCAGAGGATCTACTCATTTCAGAGGATTAAGCATTTCTGACAGAGGATTGGCTTCTACTGTCGGAGGTTTTGCCTTTTTATTGAGTGTTATTTTGTTTCTATTAAATGGCATTTTGAAGTGATTTCTCACTGCATTAACTCATTCAAGTCGTTCCGGCCATATATGTGTGGAATTAATAGATAGCTGTCAATTTTATGCATTTGCTTCAAGGGAAGTAAATCTGCGTGCACACTGTACCTTGTTCACTTCTAAACTCGCTTCACTCCCTTAGACCACAATTTTGCCCCTGACTGCTTTAGTAGTGGTTCATTGTGGGGGAACCAATCGGTGTAGAGAGTTTTTCTATATAAAGTCTATTTTATGCATTTGCTTCAAGGGAAGTAAATCTGCGTGCACACACGTCTATATATGCACAAGTCTATATATAAAAAAAAGTCTGATCTACCATTTCCCTATGTCTAAACCTGAAGTAAAAACCTGTAATCTTCCTTCATTTCTCCTTTTGTTTATGTATGTTTTGTTTGTGTGCATGGCTGGAGTGATTTGTGAGGTGTTTTCTTAATAACTCAAAATCGTTGCGATGCGAATGAGTTAAACCTTCTCAGTCATGGTGGGAACTGATTTCAGTGTTGTCCCTCTGTAGTCTGGAGCATTGGCATGGCCCTTATACTGTGGTTTTCAGAGGAATGGACTTCAGACTATTCTGATGCCTGAAACAGGTCTGTTTTGAGATGCTCATGTTTGGAGTTGCGTGACGTGTTCAGGTACCGCGGCCCGGAGCTGGAGATGTGGTCGGTGGGCATCACGCTGTACACGCTCATCTTCGGGGAGAACCCTTTCTTCGACGTGGAGGAGACCCTGCAGGGGGTCCTCAAGCCCCCCTCCACCGTCTCCAGAGGTCAGTGCTGTCGCATGAAAATAGGTAGCTCGTAAAAATAAGTAGCTCGCTACCTATGACAGTGTGTATTTGCGACATTGAGCATGAACCACAAATTTCACTTTTTTCTAGGGTTAGGGTTAGGTAAATGGTTAAAGTACAGATAAAGTGAAATTTGTGGTTGTCGCAAATACAGACTCTCATACAGACTCTCATAGTAGCGAGCTACTTATTTTTACGAGCTACCTATTTTCATGCGACAAACCGACATTGAGCATGAACCACAAATTTCACTTTTTTCTAGGGTTAGGGTTAGGTAAATGGTTAAAGTACAGAAAAAGTGAAATTTGTGGTTGTCGCAAATACAGACTCTCATAGTAGCGAGCTACTTATTTTTACGAGCTACCTATTTTCATGCGACAAACCCACATTGAGCATGAACCACAAATTTCACTTTCACTTTTTTCTAGGGTTAGGGTTAGGTAAATGGTTAAAGTACAGAAAAAGTGAAATTTGTGGTTGTCGCAAATACAGACTCTCATAGTAGCGAGCTACTTATTTTTACGAGCTACCTATTTTCAGGCGACAAGTGCCACCATGGGTGATCGTCTTTAGCCCTCTTGCATTCGCATTTGTTGCAGACAAAGCTTCTTCCAGTGTTCGGATTCTTTCTTACATTTTCAGGAAAATCTGTCTTCTGAAGCACACAGAGTGCCACACAGTTACTATCACATCACTGCAAGTGAGAAGCTCCTTCATAGTGTGTGTAGAACAAGCCAGAACTTAGTGCGTGATGAAAATGCCATCAGGGGGGGTCTCAGAGTGGGGGCGAAGCTACAGGCGGTTTGGGGCGGCTTGAATACACAGAGGAAACTTCCGGACGGGCGGTTTTGGGCGGAATAAATGCAGTAGGGTTAAAGACGTAGCTCCCGATTCCAGGAATCGGGTGGCTATTTTTAGACATGCCTCTTCCAGCAAGAGGAGAGAAGAAGGGTTTGCTCGCAGCGTGTGGCGAAAACTGCTGTTTTTTGCTCGCCTCCCTACTTTTATATCCCTGTCCTGCCTTTAAAGACAATAATCACCAAACACCACTCAATGGACATAAGGGCAATAGCTATAAGAACAATGATAATAATAATAATAATTGAAAGCGACTGTAGTATGATGAAGTATTTTTAATTTTACCTGAAACTGAACTTCAGGTTTTTTTTTAATTCATCCAACAACAACAAAAATTGCCCACAAGCAATTTGGGGGCGTTTTGAACTTGGTGGTTCTATCTTGGAAGTTTGCCTAAAAGGCAATATAATAATTTTACAAGGCTTATCAGACTCAAACTGTCTCTTGTCTATCATTTTAACTGTCTGTCTATCTCGTTATATCTCTCTCTTAAGTTGCCCCCCTGAATCGTCCGACGGGGCTCTGCCCCTGTACCCTGCCGGGGCCATGGGTCCTTGGACCCCTGCCTTTCATTTTTTTTCATTTTCGGGAGTTGCACCCGTGCAGTGCTCATGGCTTGACCCACTGTTTTTTGTCTATCAATCAATCAATCAATTATTTATTGTCCCCATTTAAAAAACAAGGAAATTTGTCTTGCAATCAATATAAAAGAATACACAATGCAATACAATAAATACATACACATTAAGGGGCCCGTACACGTGAACACTCCCCACCCCCAACCACGGCAACACAGCGAAAGGCCAGTCACAATATAACTTGCCCATCACTAGGCCGCCATGGTGAAAAGAGTGAAAAATGCCCACACGCAAAGACACCCCAACAAGTAAGCACACACACGCGCACACACGCACGCACGCACGCACACACACACACACTATGCTTCTCCTTGTGGGGATACCGGGGGTGGGGGGGGGGGGCTTTCATAAAAATAGTTCCCCCACCTTCTGGAAGTTCTGTGCTTGTAGCTTCCTCTAATCTACTACTCTCCTCTTTGACTCTGCCTTTTCCCTTTGCTTTCTGTCATCTACTATCTTTCTGACTTATCGGCTCATTCTCCTGCCTTTTTAAAAATAAAAAATCTTCCAAATGATTTCTTTTCTTTGAGCTCCTCCGAAATTGGAATGTGTCGGCTGTACGCAGCGGGGAGGCCAGTGAAAACTGAAAACCCGGACACATGCGTATTTACCCATTATGGCCATATGGTCTGGGAATGCAGAAGAAGAAGTCTGCTTGTGTTCCCCGGCCAAAGCCAGCCTCCTCCTTATTTATTTATTTTTAAAAATAATTTTAGCCCTGTCATTCTCAGGGATGGGAATTGCCTGCCAAACAGCAAATTTCCGCACGAAAATGACATTGCTTATTTTTACGAGCTACCTATTTTCATGCGACAAACCGACATTGAGCATGAACCACAAATTTCACTTTTTTCTAGGGTTAGGGTTAGTTAAATGGTTAAAGTACAGACAAAGTGAAATTTGTCGCAAATACAGACTCTCATAGTAGCGAGCTACTTATTTTTACGAGCTACCTATTTTCATGCGACAAACCGACATTGAGCATGAACCACAAATTTCACTTTTTTCTAGGGGTTAGGGTTAGGTAAATGGTTAAAGTACAGAAAAAGTGAAATTTGTGGTTGTCGCAAATACAGACTCTCATAGTAGCGAGCTACTACTTTTTTACGAGCTACCTATTTTCATGCGACAAACCGACATTGAGCATGAACCACAAATTTCACTTTTTTCTAGGGTTAGGGTTAGGTAAATGGTTAAAGTACAGAAAAAGTGAAATTTGTGGTTGTCGCAAATACAGACTCTCATAGTAGCGAGCTACTTATTTTTACGAGCTACCTTTTTCATGCGACAAACCGACATTGAGCATGAACCACAAATTTCACTTTTTTCTAGGGTTAGGGTTAGGTAAATGGTTAAAGTACAGAAAAAGTGAAATTTGTGGTTGTCGCAAATACAGACTCTCATAGTAGCGAGCTACTTATTTTAACGAGCTACCTATTTTCATGCGACAAACCGACATTGAGCATGAACCACAAATTTCACTTTTTTCTAGGGTTAGGGTTAGGTAAATGGTTAAAGTACAGAAAAAGTGAAATTTGTGGTTGTCGCAAATACAGACTCTCATAGTAGCGAGCTACTTATTTTTACGAGCTACCTATTTTCATGCGACAAACCGACACTTCAGAAGAAGTCTGCTTGTGTTCCCTGGCCAAAGCCAGCCTCCTTATTTATTTATTTTTAAAAATAATTTTAGCCCTGTCATTCTCAGGGATGGGAATTGCCCGCCAAACAGCAAATTTCCGCACGAAAATGACATTGCTTTTCTGCCGGAAAAAAAGGTGTTGGCTTTTTGTTATCGTTGATATTGTTGTTCTTAAAGCCTGATCACGTGGCTGCTCCATCCACCATGACCCCCTGTGCCGAGCCACCATCAGCGACTTGGAGAGGAACGCCTGATATTTCACCACTCTTATTGTCAGCTTTTTGTTATCGTTGATATTGTTGTTCTTAAAGCCTGATCACGTGGCTGCTCCATCCACCATGACCCCCTGTGCCGAGCCACCATCAGCGACTTGGAGAGGAACGCCTGATATTTCACCACTCTTATTGTCAGCTTTTTGTTATCGTTGATATTGTTGTTCTTAAAGCCTGATCACGTGGCTGCTCCATCCACCATGACCCCCTGTGCCGAGCCACCATCAGCGACTTGGAGAGGAACGCCTGATATTTCACCACTCTTATTGTCAGCTTTTTGTTATCGTTGATATTGTTGTTCTTAAAGCCTGATCACGTGGCTGCTCCATCCACCATGACCCCCTGTGCCGAGCCACCATCAGCGACTTGGAGAGGAACGCCTGATATTTCACCACTCTTATTGTCAGCTTTTTGTTATCGTTGATATTGTTGTTCTTAAAGCCTGATCACGTGGCTGCTCCATCCACCATGACCCCCTGTGCCGAGCCACCATCAGCGACCGCCTGATATTTCCACACTCTTATTGTCAGCTTTTTGTTATCGTTGATATTGTTGTTCTTACAGCCCTGATGTTCCTGATCACGTGGCTGCTTCACCCGGACCCCCTGTGCCGAGCCACCATCAGCGACCTGGAGAGGAACGCCTGGGTCAACCAGCCTGTGGACATTGCGCTGTACAGCTGGGAGAAAGTGCTGCCCAACACCGGTAGGCAGCGGAAGTAGATATTGATAATGGTGTGTGTGTGTGTGTGTGCAAGGATGCTCCTTGCAGGATGTCCTGAAGTTCAGGATTTTTGTTGTCCTGAAGTTCAGGATGTTTTTGTTCAGGATGTCCTGAAGTTCAGGATTTTGTCCAGGATGTCCTGAAGTTCAGGATTGTTTTGGTCCTGGATGTCCTGAAGTTCAGGATTTTTTGGTCCTGGATGTCCTGAAGTTCAGGATTTTTTGGTCCTGGATGTCCTGAAGTTCAGGATTTTTTTTTGTTCAGGATGTCCTGAAGTTCAGGATTTTTTGTATTGCCTAGAGCCGGCGTCACCGGATTATGAGAATTTGAGAAGATGCATTTTGCTGGTTATAGAGGTCATGAAGTTTAACCAGAAGTGAAAATGCAACAAGAGCCTGTCAACAAATAGAGAACAAATAGAGAGAACAAATAGAGAGACTCAGAGAGAGAGAGAGAGAGGTGGAAAGAAAGTATGAGTGAGAGTGGGGTCTTTTTGGTGAACCAGCCTGTGGACATTGCGCTGTACAGCTGGGAGAAAGTGCTGCCCAACACCGGTAGGCAGCGGAAGTAGCCTTATAAGACCTCCCATTATAAGACTCCCTCCCACATAAGACCTACTTCTCTGAGACATTGCCCTTCTTTGTAAGTATTAAAACTACCTCCCTTATTAGACCCCTCCCTTATTAAGACCTTATTTTGGATGATTTGTGAAGGTCTAGCTATTAGGTACTTTATAGTCACAGAGGCGTCTGTGAAATTCGGGTTGCTCCCACCTGGAGAGCGCTTTTTTTTGTGTGTGACTGATGAAGAAGGAAAAGGGGGGTGGGTAAATTTCGACCAAGTGGCAACTTTTTCGTTGCCACTGGGTTTACCGTGTGCTAAGTGCACGCGCCAGTACACAAAAATGTGCCTCTGTTAGTCTGTCTATGTTAGTCTGTCTCTGTCTCTGTTTGTCCGTCTTCCTTCTCTCTCCCCACTGTCCCTTTCTACTTTTCCTACTCTCTTCCTCTTTCATCATCTCTCTCAGTCTGTGTCTCCTCCCTCTCTTTTCCACCCTTCCTCTCTCTCTCTCTCTCTCTCTCTCTCTCTCTCTCTCTCTCTCACACACACACACACTGTCAGCTTATTCTTTAACCTTCAGTAAAGATCGTTTTTACTTGACTTGACTTCACACACACACACACACCGTTACTCTTTAACTGACTTGACTTCACACACACACACGCATGCACACACACATACACATACACATACACACACACACACACACACACATTGTCAGCTTACTCTTTAACCCTTAATAAAGATATTTTTTACTTGAATTGACCACACACACACACACACACACACACACACACACACATTGTCAGCTTACTCTTTAACCTTCAATAAAAAGATCATTTTTACTTGACTTAACTTGTCACTTCACACACACAGGTTATTCTTTAACCTTCAATAAAGATCACTTTTACTTGACTTGACTTCACACACACACACACACACACACACACACACACAAGCCTCACCTCTCTCTGCCTATGAGCCCTGGACTAATCTGAATGGTCAGATGTGGTGTGTGTCATGCGGCAGAGTTCTACGGCAACACGGCCTGTGACAATCGGCAACGCACCACGGGGGATCCCACCACAGACGACGCCCCCGAGGATGACAACCACGACCACGACCACGACAATGACGAGAAATCTGTCCTTCCCGCCAACATGGAAACGGACGATGTCGGAAAATGTCAACACTACCACCACCACCACCACGAATATGACGATGATTCCCTGTCTCTACAGGACAGCTACGGTTGTTTGTCTTCCAAGGACGACAGCGAGATGCGTAAGTTCTTCTTCTTCCTCTCTCTCTCTCTCTCTCTCTCTCTCTCTCTCTCTCTCTCTCTCTCTCGATAAATTGGGCTTTACGTCCTCTCGGCCTGGGAAGGCACATATGGGACATGGAAATATTTCTCTCTCTCTCTCTCTCTCGATAAATTGGGCTTTACGTCCTCTCGGCCTGGGAAGGCACATATGGGACATGGAAATCTCTCTTTCTCTCTCTCTCTCTCTCTCTCTCTCTCTCATACTTTTCAAATTTTCCTTATATTGTCTGTCTGTTGTCCTCAACCATTCTTCCTCTTGCTGTTACATTGCTATTTTGTATATATACAGTGGAACCTCCCTTATAAGACCTTCAAAAATCATCCAAAATGAGGTCTTAATAGGGAGGGGTCTTATAAGGGAGCTAATTTTAATACTTACAAAGAAGGGCAATGTCTCAGAGAAGTAGGTCTTATGTGGGGGGGGGTCTTATAATGGGAGGTTTTATAAGGGAGGTTCCACTGTATTATTTTTGATGATGGTTTGAAGGATTGCTTTGATGCTTACTTTACTTTAACTCTTCTATTACTTAGACTGTTTACCGTTGCGCACCAAGTAGTTTTTGCTGCTGCACTGATTTTCGCACACACTCACTTTAAAAATTCATTGAAAAAATACTCGCTCGAATCATCACTAAATTTACCTGTGTCGATCTGCTGCTGCAAACCCAAGATCGTTTCAACACTTTCGATGCTCTTTTTGATTCGCCTAAGTTCAGATTCTGCCACTTTTTCCACAGTAAATGCTTCGTCGGCACTATCGCCATCTTGTAGAGGATCACGCCAAAAGTTGTCAGCTTCCATCGTCGAAAATCGATTGAAAATTACAAAATTTAGCCTACAAATGAAGATGGCGGAAGGTTGTGCTTTCCCTGAGCGAACTGCGCATGTCACAGAAGTAAAGGATGTGATGTCACTTTATATAAATAGCGCAAAGGGGGACACCGGGGTTTCCCTAGTATCTGGCGGTCAAACCCGCCCGTGGCTAGCAACGGTATACGGTAAACCGGCGGGTCAACCCGCCGACGGTAGTAGAAGAGTTAATGTTTATGATGTTTTTGCATTACTTATCTGTTGGTCTTAGTTTTCTTGTTTGGCCACAGGGCTGAGTGTAGTAAAAAAGCAATGCTTATCTCATTACCCTGTATAAATAAAAATTCGTTTCGTTTCTTCTTCTGCCGTTCCCGGGCCATAAGGCCACAATGGGTACGTAAGTGTCCGCTTTTCCAATTTTCACTGGTCTCCTCGCTGCTGCATACAGCCGACACATTCCGATTTCGGAGGAGCTCAAAGGAGAAAAATATACATGTTAATAAATATACATGTGTTGGCTGAATGTGTGTGTGTGTGTGCGTGAAGTCAAGTCATATGTGTGTGTGTGTGTAAAGTCAAGTAAAAGTGATCTTTATTGAGGGTTAAAGAGTAAGCTGACAATATGTGTGCGTGTGTGTGTGAATTCAAGTCAAGTTGCACGTTTTTTAGTTTAAAATGTTGTCCTTTCACCATGTATACAGACAACCACCCCCACCACCATCATCACAACGCCAACAGTCCTACCCCCCACGGGAGAAGAGAAGAAGAAAAGAAAGAACGGAGAGGAGGAGGAGGAGAAAGCAACACCACCACCACCACCACCTCCTTCACCCATCACACCCCCTACTCGCTCAGCGGTCGCGGAGGCGGCGGGGAAAGAAAACATCTCACCAGCGGCAGCCTTAGCAGTAGGAGTGGAGAACGCATTAGCAGCATTAGCAGTAGAAGTGAAGAACGCATTAGCAGCAGTGTCAGCAGTAGAAGCAGTAGACTCGGGGACGACGTTGACGAGGGAATAGCCAGCGTGTCATCCAGTTTCCACCGTCAGCTTCACTTACGCAGCGACGCGGACGTAGGCGACAGTGACTATTAAGATTACTTGACACACACACGCCGCCCCCCCCCCCCTGATCGTCCGTTTTGACTCCAAGCCATCGTAATAATGTTGTCGGGTGAAAGGCTAGTAATCAGCCAGCCTTCTGTGTTCCGTATTGTGTGAACAAACACAATATTCTGTAAATTTAAGGGATGCGGCTTATATCAGGCATGAAAGAATTCCGCGTAAAGGACCGATCTTGCCGTATTCTTATATCTACAAGTCTGTATTTGGCGATTCTCAAACTGGTTAACCGGAAGTCGCTTTAGCTCACTCGCTTCAATTGTGCGAAGGAAGGCGAAATAAGTAGCTCAACAAAAGTAGCGATGTTAGCTGAAAATGTGTGTGGAAGGCTATTTGTGCCGACCCAATTTTTGGACCCCTCGCTGAATAAAACTTGTAGGTGAAAAGGTGGTTGGAAAAATATTTTTGGGAACGTTGTGCACGCCCCCCCTCCCCCCCGGTCAACAAAACATCGGACGTTAGGTGAAAATCCGGGTGGAAGGATTTCTCGGACGAAATTTGTTTTCCTCTTTTTTGCTCTTCATCCACTTTCATGCCTGTTATACACAGGTGCACCCTATAGTCCAGTTTGTACGGTAAATTAAATAAGGCCTTTCCTTATCTCCCCAAATGAACAAAATTAGGTAATTGGATAACAGTTGCTGATTTCAAGCCTTTTAGTGACAAGGGTGTTCAATCAGTGTGGTGCAAAAATGCAACGTCGGTGGTGAAAGGGTTAATAAAAGACTTAAAATTGATCAACCAAAAAAAGGAATGGTTCCAGCAAAAAAGTAGTATAAGTGCATGGCTTTGTACATCGATTTCTCAGCAAATATGTAGATTTACACCCTCCTGCTCTATTTCTTGGTTCTTTCCGTGGTTAGGGATAGGGTTAGGGTTAGGGTTAGATGGTCTTTTCTTTTGCCACAAGCATCTGTTTTTTTGTCAAAATCGTCTATTTTTAGCATTAAATCGCTGCCGTTAATAAATGAATTGTTCCGGGTAAAGAATTTGTTTTTTCCTCCTCGTAGTAAGGCCGACTATTCCTCGAGTATGAGAACTTGGAAGCCTTTGTGGAGTTTACCCGGTTTATGTACATTTTGTGTTGTAATAATAATGTCGAATAATGAATGCTTCAGTTACAAAGGGGCTTTGTCTGAAGTTCATACAGGGGAACTTGTATAAGAGAGCTTTAAAAAAACAACGTTTTAGCCATCTACATCATTTCTTCTTCTTTCGTTCGCTCAGACAGTTTCCTGTCATATGAGCGTAGATGCGTCATGCTGCCGTTATGCGCCTAACTAAGAAAATAGTTAGGCCCAGCATGTCCGACTTCCGGCTGAAGAAATCTTTGTAAGAATTTATATAGAGAAAAAAAAAGGCAGGAGAATGGACCAGTGAGATAGAAAGATAGCAGATGACAGTAAGCAAAGGGAAAAGGCAGAGTCAAAGATAGCACAGAACTTCCAGAAGGTGGGAGAACTATTTGTACAAAAGACCCCCGTTTGTTTTTGTTTTTGACAGAGGATGCATTTCGTAGGCGTATGTCCATTTTTTGTATAATTTCAGCATTTTGGTGACAATCAGTAAAATGGTAATTGATTGTTTTTTGTTTGGTTTATAAAAAAAAAATTTTTTATGGATATGCCGGAATTAAATTATGCATGTATTTCATCAATTATCATCATTGTATTGTTTTATGTTTCTGCTCTTTATTGGTTTAACCCTTTCACCGCCAGCCATATCTTAGCCAAAGATTTCCATTAAATCGACCTGGGTAGAGAACAAAATCCATCTGCGGTATTGGGGATTCGTCTGTGACATAATATATAAAATAAGGTCTATCCGTACTTCCCCGAAAACTAAGACAACAGGGTCTGTGGATAATAGACAAGACCCCGATTTGATGCCTTTTAGTGACATAGGCGTTACATCACTGTGGTGCTAAAATGCGACTTTGGCGGTGAAAGGGTTAATCTTTCATTGATGCATTGATTTATGTTTGCGGGTTTGTCTGCCCATTTTGTAGATTTCTTTAACCCCTTGGCTGCCCCCGCAATGGAAATACCCCGTCGTCCTTTCTTTTAGGGGGATGTTTTTCATGGCAAACCTCTGAGTGAGGATGTATTATTGAATTTGCATTGTTTTGTGTGGATAGCGCGGGACTATAATGGACATTTTTTTTTTTTAAATTTGGTAAAGGTCAAGATGTGCCACCCCCCCTACCTATCTCGGTGAATTCTATTTTTCCGTTCTTGCCTTTCTTACCATACATAAAGCTGTATTTTAGGAACATTTTTAGCTAATAACCTTTTTTGGAATACTAACCCTAGCCCTAACCCTACCCCCCACCCTATAAGACGGAAAAACGCAACGAACCACATAAAATTCTGATCGCTTCTCAGCCTTTTGGCTAAGACAGTGATTCAGGAACATAAATTTTTGTTTATTCCTTGGTTGGTTTGTTCAGCCCGTCGTACATGGCGAAAGCCGATACGCGACGTTAAACTGAACTTCCATCCAACGAACCACAACTGTGACAAATCGCGGTGTACTGCAGTACATAGTGGGGGGTAGGGTTAGGTTTAGGGCTAGGGTTAGGGATAGGGTTAGTATTCCAAAAAGGTTATTAGCTAAAAATGTTCCTAAAATACAGCTGTATGTATGGTAAGAAAGGCAAGAACGGGAAAATAGAATTAACCGAGAAATGCAGGGGGGGTGGCACATCTTTACCTTTACCAAATTTTTTATTTATCGTAAACACATGGGTGCAACTTTTCCTGGTATACAAGGATTTCCTGTTTTTGAATTTTGCCAGAAAAGGAAGTTCCTTTTAAAAAAAATTAAATTTGTCAAACAAGATCTTTGTGTTTTTCAAACACTTTAAAATAAGCATTTGTGTAAATTGTGGAAAAAGCAAACTAAAATCCTTCATAAACCAATTTTTGCTTCAGCTGCAGGGGGACATTACCCCTGGACCCCGGCCTTTGAGTTTTTTTTCATTTTGTGTAGTTGCACCTATGTTAACATAATGCAAGTTATGCCTAATTTAACTGAAAATTCATTTTGCTATTTTATTTCTTAAATTGATTAACTACCCACCCCCACCCCACCCATGCCCTCCAAAATCAAAATATTTTATTGTCTCACTTTGCCCACGCATAGCTAGATGATTGGTATCGTAATCAACTTTGGTGGAGGGGAGTTAATTAGAAAGAGAGTTTTCCCCCCTTTGTTCAGTTTTATGATTTTATTTACTTGCAATAATTGGGCTAGGTACAATCATGTTTCGGGGTGTTTTTTTTGTGTGTGTGTGTGAAGTTATCATCACTTGTGTTGATCGTTCACTTGGGCCGTGTGTGCTTTTGAAATTATATACCAGGGTCATTTAAAAAGTCTTGAGTACAGTGAAACCTCCCTTATAAGGCCTCCCGGTAAAGGTAAAGATGTGCCACCCCCCCCCTGCATTTCTCGGTTAATTGTTTATTTCCGTTTTTGCCTTTCTTACCATACATAAAGCTGTAGTTTATGAACATTTTTAGCTAATAACCTTTTTGGAATACTAACCCTATCCCTAGCCCTAAACCTAACCCTACCCCCCACTATGTACTGCAGTACACCGCGATTTGTCACAGTTGTGGTTCGTTGCGTTTTCCCGTCTTATAGGGTGGGGGGTAGGGTTAGGGCTAGGGTTAGGGCTAGGGTTAGTATTCCAAAAAGGTTATTAGCTAAAAATGTTCCTAAAATACAGCTTTATGTATGGTAAGAAAGACAAAAATGGAAAAATACAATTAACCGAGAAATGCAGGGTGGG
Source organism: Phymorhynchus buccinoides (assembly GCA_017654935.2). NCBI lineage: Eukaryota > Metazoa > Mollusca > Gastropoda > Neogastropoda > Raphitomidae > Phymorhynchus > Phymorhynchus buccinoides. The sequence continues at coordinate 15,457,833 of CM065711.1, forward strand.
GTGGGGGGGGGGTGGCACATCTTGACCTTTACCGGCCTCCCTCCCATTAAAGACTCCCTCCCACAGAAGACCTACTTCTCTGAGACATTGCCCTTCTTTGTAAGCATTAAAATTACCTCCCTCACAAGACCCCTCACTTATAAGACCTCGTTTGGGATGATTTTTGAAGGAACCTCCCTTATAAGACCTCCCATTATTAGACTCCCTCCCACATAAGACCTTCTTCTCTGAGACATTGCCCATATTTATTCAGTGTTCATATTCTGATCGTCTCTCGGCCTTTTGGCTAAGACAGTGATTCAGGAACATAAATTTTTGTTTATAACCTGGTTGGTTTGTTCAGCCCGTCGTACATGGCGAAAGCCGATACGCGACGTTAAACTGAACTTCCATTGCCCTTTGTAAGTAGTATTAAAATTACCTCCCTCATAAGGCCCCTCCCTTATAAGACCTCGTTTTGGATGATTTTTGAAGGTCTTATAAAGGAGATTCCACTGTATTAGATAAAATACCATCAAGGCTTTAATCAGGGGTGGGAAGTCTTCTGCATGGGTACAGACTTTTGTTTGTTTTTGTGTGTGTGTTTTGGGTTGTATATTCTAGTCACAGGAACTTGGGTCATGCTGTGTGGGTTCATGGATGGAACCTTGCCTTGGATACGAGGCAGCACCTGTTTTTCAAAATTTTAACCCCCCCCCAAAAAAAAATTGATTCAAAGTTCAAGGGGAAAAAAGTGTTGAATTCTCACTTTACAAGCCTGGAATGAGCTTCAAATTGAGTACGATTTAGCTTTTTTTCAGATTCAGGGGGGTGGCCAGGGCCCTAGGCGGCCCCTGGACCCCCTGCCTTGCCTGTTTTTCGATTTTTTTTTCCAGTTGCATCCATGAGGGTTTGTGTCATCTATCCCACCGGCACAGCATGGCCTACTCCTACCGATTAGTGGGACGGGCTTTGACGCGTGCGCAAGGTCATGAACGTGTGCGTGCGTTCGCACACAGGACCTTGGTTTAAACCCTTTCGCCGCCAGCCATTTTTCAGCCAATATATACCATTAAACTTAACTGCGTATAGAAAAAAAAATTATCTGCAATATTGTGAATTCCTCTGTGACATGTATAGCATTAGGCCTATCCTTACCTCCCAAAATGAAGAAAATAGGGTCTTTGGATAACAGGCCCTGGTTTGATGCCTTTTAGTGACATGGGTGTTTAACCATTGTGGTGCATAAATGCAACATTGGCGGTGGCGAAAGGGTTAAAGATGCACTGACCCACCACGATTAAGTCCCTTAGGGTTTTTTTCTGGGTAGCTGTGACCCACATACAAATGCCCCCAACTTTAAATTGAGACTGCTCTTTAAAATGATGTTTCGTTTTCAATTAGGGGGGCATTTGTATGGGAGTCAAACCTGGTCAAAGCAAGATCTTACCAGCTATAAGAGGTGAAACCCGTGATTTTGCCACGTGATCTGGTGGGTCTTTAAAGTCTCATCCGAAGGACCAGGAAATCAGGAGTAAAGTGTCTTTCCCCATGCACACAGCACAATTGAACGGAGCTGGGTTGGAACCAGAGCACTCGCAAAACCCGTTGGATTACGAGCAGTGACTCTAACCCACTACACCACGGCGCCTCTATTCCGTACAGCAATTCTGTCCGGCATAATACCTCCGCCTGTCTTTCTCTCCCTCTCTTCCCTCTTTTGCCAATGTGTAGGTTAGGTCACTTCCTTGTATTTTTGGCTCACTCGTGTTAACGATTCGTTAACACGAAGTGAGCCTATAGTATGATAGCTGTTCGGTTGTGTGTATGTGTGTGTTGCATCCATGGTCTTAATCTCCAAACTTTAACGTTGGTATTTTCTCGGGAAATGGAAGGCATGTTAGTAGAACAGTATTTTTGGCTAACTCGTGTTATCTTCAGTCTATAGTATGATAGTTGTTCGGTTCTGTGTCTGTGTGTGTGTGTATGTGTGTGCGTCCGTGGTCTAATCTCCAAACTTTAACGTTGGCATTTTCTCGTTCAAACTTTGCACGCATATATAGATGTCTATGCAAGCTTTCAAGCAATAATGATTTGAATAATTGAATACTTAAAACAACACTAAACAGATAACAAACAAACAGATAACATTTTAGATTAGTGGGTTAGAGAGTATTCGACAGGCAACATGAGTTAAGAAACTCATCAACACTGAAAGCCTCGATAGCTCATTGGTAGAGTGTCTGTCTGTCATGCCAATGGTTCCGGGTCCGATTCTCAGCACGGACACTTAAAAAAAAAAAGAAAAGTTGTATCCATTAACGATAGTTTCATTTGTACTTTAAAATGTTATTGGCAATCTTGTACTTTAGACACCCCCCTCAATCTTTGTTGTTGTCCCACATGTTCCTGTTTGAGTGAGCCTTGAAGGCTTTGCCTCTTGTTAATTCATTCATTTATAATGGCTGTGCTTGAGAAAAACAGACCAGTGACGCGGAAGAATAGAGGTTTAACCCTTTCACCGCCAGCCATTTTTCAGCCAAAAATTCCCATTAAATTTACCTGGGTAGAGAACAAAATCCATCTGCAGTATTGGGGATTCTTCTGTGACAGATATAAAATAAGGTCTATCCTTACTTCCCAAAACTAAGACAATAGGGTCTTTGGATAATAGACCCCAATTTGATGCCTTTTAGTGACGTAGGTGTTAAAATCACTGTGGTGCTAAAATGCGACTTTGGCAGTGAAAGGGTTAATGATAGTTGATAGATGAACGCCGTAAATTAATTGTTCTTTCTTTTCTGCTGTGCACAAAGTAGATTTATTGGTAAAGGTAAAGATGTGCCACCCCCCATGCATTTCTCGGTTAATTGTATTTTTGCGTTTTTGCCTTTCTTACCATACATAAAGCTGTATTTTAGGAACATTTTTAGCTAATTACCTTTTTGGAATACTAACCCTAACCCTAAACCTAACCCTACCCCCCACTATGTACTGCAGTACACCGCGATTTGTCACAGTTGTGGTTCGTTGCGTTTTTCCGTCTTATACGGTGGGGGGTAGGGTTAGGGTTAGGGTTAGGGTTAGTATTCCAAAAAGGTTATTAGCTAAAAATGTTCCTAAAATACAGCTTTATGTATGGTAAGAAAGGCAATAACGAAAAAATACAATTCACCGAGATAGGTAGGGGGGGTGGCACATCTTGACCTTTACCGATTTTTTTTTTTTAGCAAAAGCTCGTTAAGAATTGTACACAAAATAGATTTGTTAGAGCTTAACCCTTTCGCCGCCTGCCATTTTTCAGCCCAAAAATACCATTAAGTATTCTACTGGGTAGAGAAGCAAAAAAATCTGCAATACTGGGAATTTCTCTGTGATGTGTATAACATTCTTAAAAATTAAGAAAATAGGGTCTTCGGATAAGAGGCCCTGATTTGATGCCTTTTAGTGACATAGGTGTTAAACCATTGTGGTGCAGAAATGCGACATTGGCGGTGAAAGGGTTAAGGCTGTGTACACACATAAGCGGATATTCCATGCGGCGCAATCCATAAATAAGTGAAACAAAGAAGGGAAAAGATTTGCGCATGTGTCCGCATTTCCCCTATATATACGTACACTTTTATCCTTCTTCCTTCCACTTGTTTAGGGTTTTCCGTACGGAACTTACGTGTCTGATGTGAACCCGGCCTAATGCTCAGCATGTCGTTTATGTGCATAACGTTGATATCAAATCGCCGCCCGCATGCAAGAAAGACGAAACTCAAAACTGGTCAACTTCGATGCGTTCCAGGACTTGCCATTTTGATCAAGAAAAGCTGCATCATCCTAACGAAACTGCAAAACAACAATTTGAAAAAGATAAAACACTGATGGTGACGTTAAATGAACAAAAAATGACGTCATTCAGGGCTTCCAATCATCCCGCAAAACAAGGGGTCCCAAGAACTCGTTCACTTACAGTATAGAGGGTCCTAGAGGGTCCCAGTGGCATTGCGAATGCTAAAAAAAAATTTTCTACTGGGACCCTGTGCACATTCTTTTAGAGGGTCCTTTAGAATTTTAGTACTTCATAGACCCCCAAATGGGGGTCCCTGGGAGCCCTGGTAATTTGACCCGAAATGATCGAAATGTTGAGTTTTCCATTCCTCATGTGAAGTGACGTCTTTCGACTTGCGTCTTTTTTGCATGCGGCTGATGAGGGAAATATGGCCTTACAGTACACTTGTGCTTGGCAGATGTTTTTGGTGCGTTGTGTTGTTTTATCTCACTTTTCCCGGTTACGCCTCCACTGCACAAAAAAGAATGCAAATAATGCACGTTTTGTCTGCCTTATCATCAATGCTGCTTGCTCTGCTATGTTTTTGCATTATATTGCTGCAATTATTCTTGTTGAGCCGAGATTATAAAGAAACGGAACCAAACGTTTGTCCGTTATAATGTCTTTGTGGAGCGCTTTGATACTGCGCGTAATATCAACGCATATTTATTTCAGGCTAATCGGATGCAAACCAGTCTTCTTCTGGTGTGAGAAAAAAAGAAGAAAATTGGTTGTATTTCTTTCTTTAAAAAAAAAAAAAAAAAAAAAATAGACCCGAATTTTTTTTTTAAATGCAGGCAATGAAAATTATTTTCTCAATGCAAATGTATAATGTTACATGATGAAATGTTTTGAATGTTTCTTTTCTTTCCATTTTTGAGGTTTTTCGGAACATTGAAAACTTGTGCGTTATCTTTGAAATATTATTATAAATGCTTGTTATTAAATGTAGAGTAGAGTGTACCAGGGCTTCTGACACTCACCCCTTGTTTACAGATTTAAGGGGCTTTTTCAACCCCAGTTTCACATTTTAAAGGGTCAAGACCCTACTTCCTACGTAAGTAAACGGCACTTAAATGGATGCTCCTGCTTTCAGGATGTCCTGAAGTTCAGGATTTTTGTGTCCAGGATGTCCTGAAGTTCAGGATTTTTGTGTCCAGGATGTCCTGAAGTTCAGGATTTTTGTTGTCCAGGATGTCCTGAAGTTCAGGATATTTGTTATTGCCTGGAGCCGGCGTAGCTGGATTATGAGATTTTGAGATGTATTTTGCTGGTTATGGAGGTCATGAAGTTTAACCAGAAGTGAAAGTGCCTGTCAATTACATTGGAAACTGTTGTTTCCCTTCAGCTTCCGGGGGGCAATACCCCCAGGAGGGGCGCTGTCCCTGCACTCCGCCAGGGCCTGGGTGGCCCCTGGACCCCTGCCTTGCAGGATGTTTGAACTTTCACCACGGGAGCACCCATGCACACAGACACACACACGCATGTACATGCAGACAATACACTCTTCACTGGCACACCATCTGATCACTTTTTGTGTGTGCTCTTTTTTGTTTTTGAGGAACAACCTTCCTTGTCTTCAGTTTTTTTTTAACTTAAGACAGGTGGCACTGTTGACGAAAGGAATATCAAGCATTTGAAGCGATTTTATTGGATTTTGAGAAAAGGGTCTCAATGTTTACTGTATTCTGTTTCTGCACGATCTTTTAAGAATTTTATATCTAGGTTAGAGACTCCTCAGTAGCCTAGTTAGGTTTAGCAGACTATTGAAATGAGCAACGTCGTCATTTTACTGAATATTAACGACTTTTAAAGCATAAATCATCGTTTTAATGCGTCACCTCACTCCCTACTTGACATTTTAAAGGGTAAAATGATATAATTTGATTTCTCTTGTCTCAGGACAGTTTGTCATATCACTTTTCGATTCGGTACATCGCTGCATTCTAGGGGGTGATTGGAGAGCTCTAGTGCGTAAATACGCACAGTCTCTACGTTTTCAGAAGCCCTGGTGTACTTCAGTATCTGTTGCCTCACATGCTTGTTAGCAAAATAAAATAGAGTGCTTTTGCTTTATGATGAGCTCTATCAAATATATTGCAGTGTCTTGTACAAAAAAGAACCACCATGTATCACTCACCCACACTTGTTGATCAGATAAAATGCGAAGTTTGGAGAGGTTTTTGTTGAAATGAAAGGTTGAGAAAATGCTGTGTCAGTGTCAGTGTGTGTGTGAAATATGTAATGTTAGACCCCATGTTTCCCCCCCCCCCGAAGTCAGAGTGTGGATGCCCACGTGGCGGGGTAATAAAAAAAACCGGTCACACACACACACACGTAATGTTCTCATTCCTAGCTGATGGACTTGTACCACAGTGTTCAAGCGCTTCTTCAGCTGTTGGGATGATCCCTGGAGTCTTTTAGCCAGGGTAAGCCAACAACAGCAACAACAAAAGACCCCAAGTTTCATGATAAACAAAAAATCAAGAGTAATTGTAGGGGGTGGGGAAGGATCCTTAGGGCTCATGCACATTAGATCCGAGAGTTCTGTACAGAAACCCCACTCGCTTATGCGTGGGTTGATCAGTAAATGTTGTCCTTGGGTCCATAAAACATGAACAAAACAGTTCAGACTTCAAACTTTTTCCATAACTAGGAAGAACACCTCTCCTCTGTGTATGCACAGTTCCAGCCCTCTACGTCAGGTTTCAAGGTCACTCTGGTAGCTTCTCTGAGGCAAGGGTCGGAGCTGTGATTTTGAGCTTTTTGCGAGGGCCTAGGTGCCAGAAAAAATTCGTCCAGCCAAACAATCTAAAACGATAGGGGGGGGGGGGGGGGGGGGGGGGGGGGGGGGGGGGGGGGGGGGGTAAGTTATGTGGAGATAAGTGAAGTCTGTAGAATAGGTGGCTTAGACATTGATTACCTTACTCGTTTTGGAAAGTCACGACGACCTTGACCCTTTAGGCACTAGCGTTTTTATGCAAAAGTAGAGCCTTGCTTGTATCAATGGTTGGGCAGACTGATCTGGTAACATCGGACAAAACCACTTGAGCAAAATGGGTTGCGATAAATGTTTTCTTTGGCATAATACCAACGATGACGGTCCCCTGGGTTATTCAGGCATGGGAATTGTCAGTCTTTTGGCTGATTTCAGCTTTTTTGATGGTCCTCTTCAGTCTTTTTTTGCAAGTTTCAGCTTTTTGGATGGTCCAAGAGGACATTTATGAGGGAAAAAAAAGAAGCCCAATGAGTAAAACTTAAGTTATTGGTTATAAATGAATGCAAAATGAACTAAATATATCGGTCTTATCTCTAATACTGTTTTTAAGGCTTAGATAACAGAAGAAGCTTCATTTTCTGGGGGCTGTATCCCAACACACACGGTTTTCAGTTGTTATTATTCCTTGTTCCTATGCCTGCTTCCAGACCCCAATTTTCAGTCTTTTTTGTCTTCTCTAATTCCCATGCCTGGTTATTACATCAATGCAAAAACGTCACTTACAAACATGGAATTTTGACTGCAGCGCAAACTGGTTTGTCACAGTCAAGACGACTCTGCATCTCAGTGGCACTTTTGTTTAAAATGACAAAGGAGCTCTGCCAAGTCTCATTCCCTGTGACGGCATCACATATTTATTCGGGTCCATTTGGCCCAAACTTTCAGAGCATTTCTGTCGGACAAGCATTTCATCGTTGTTCTTATGTTCGTCACTTAGGAAATTGGGTACCCATTTTGTTGCGAGCATTCTCACTAGAAGATGTTTACGTATCAGACCTGTTTACTCTACTCTTTATTTTAGTAGTTTTCTACTCAATTTGGATCTCTACTACTCTTCAAAATTGATAACATTGCTCTTTAATTCTTGACTACTACTCATTTTAAGTGAACATTGTTTGATGGTTTAATGAGTAGGACTACACATTTCACACCAAAACTACTCATTTTAGCTGTTCAGACTACTACTCAGGACTTGTGTAGGGGGTAACCAGGTCTGACGCATTATCTTTTCTATTGTACTCAAAGAAGTGTTAATCTTCTCACCTCTTTCTTGCAGTGTCATTTATTATGGGTCTTCATCAGTCAGTTTCAAAAATTCTGATCGCTTCTCGGCCTTTTGGTTAAGACAGTGATTCAGGAACATACATTTTTGTTTATACCCTGGTTGGTTTGTTCAGCCCGTCGTACATGGCGAAAGCCGATACGCGACGTTAAACTGAACTTCCATCCATCAGTTTCTCATTACAGTATTATTATTTGGTATATCGGAGATCGATAAAGTAAATAAGATGCCTGGCAATCCCTCTGGACTAGTTGTATTCGTTGTTACTAGTGGAACCTCCCTTATAAGACCTCCCATTATAAGACTCCCTCCCATACAAGACCTAGTTCTCTGAGGCGTTACCCTTCTTTGTAAGTATTAACATTACCTCCCTTATAAGACCCCTCCCTTATGAGAACTCATTTGGGATTATGTTTGAAGGCTTTATAAGACTTCCCATTATAAGACTCCCTCCCATACAAGACCTAGTTCTCTGAGGCATTACCCTTCTTTGTAAGTATTAAAATTACCTCCCTTATAAGACCCCTCCCTTATAAGACCTCATTTTGGATGATTTTTGAAGGTCTTATAAGACCTCCCATTATAAGACTCCCTCCCACATAAGACCTAGTTCTCTGAGGCGCTACCCTTCTTTGTAAGTATTAAAATTACCTCCCTTATAAGACCTCATTTTGGATGATTTTTGAAGGTACAGTAGTAAGATTTCAAACTTGCCGGTTCTGACTACCGGTAATTGCGGTTTTCTTCTTTTCACGCAACATTTAAACGTTTTTTGGTTGTTGTCGCAAAGATTGTAAATTTGACCTGTTCGTTACTTAAAAAACAAGGTGACAATGTTTAAGGGATCACTTACCACGGTTCGGTGCGACTTAAATAAACCAATAAATATGTTAATTTATGCAGAAGGTTTTTTGGGAGGATTGTGTGTTTTGGGGGTGGTTGTTTTTGGTCTTCTTCTCAAGTTCACCATGGGTCTTTCACCAACTTTCCTGTTTAATTTCGCGTCATTCCCGACATTGAAAACGTTGATCAGCGAAAACGAAACGAAGCAACAATGAATCAGTGTTGATAGTCGTATTGTCCGTCACCTAGTGCGAACACATTGCGGTTGGTTTCGGGGACCACAAGGTTTGATGTCACAGAATAATGGGGGGTGGGGGGGGGGGGGGGGGGGGGGTGGGGGGTTGCAGTGTTACAATTGTTTGTTTTTTCTAGTTAGAGTTATATTTATGCCATTATAAACGAAATGACGTTATACAAATAGTGTTTTTTTATAGTGTTGGTTTGTGTGTGTTTCTCTCTTTCTCTGCTGCCCCCCCCCCCCCCCCCGCCCTCCCATTCCCCCATACTTTTCTCTCTCTCACACACACACACACACACACACACACTTACACTCGCGTGCGTGCACACATACACACACTCAGTCAATGTGTTTCTCTCTCTCTCTCTCCTCTCTCTCTCTCTCTCTCTCTCTCTCTCTCTCTCTCTCTCTCTCTCTCTCTCTCTCTCTCATCACATGTTGCGTGCTTATGAATAATTGAAGAATGGGCTCAGCCTCAATTCTGATTCTTGTTTTAAATAAAGTGTCTGAAGTCTCTTAGTCTTAGCATGGCCTAAATTATTCATGCTTATAAAATAAACTTTCTAAACTTTAAAAAAAAGTCCGATGTCCCATATGGCTTCGGTCGGGAGGACGTAAAACAAAACTCTCGTTAAAAGTCCATTCCCAACCGGGAGTTCGTGGTGAGAGGGTCGACTATGCTGACTCTCTCATCATGTGATGATTCTGAGGCAAAGTGGCAGATTGCTATCGACGTCCTACTGGGTGGCAGCCGGTGGGAAGGGCGACACAAGAACTCCTCCCTCACCAGATCATAGATGGGAGTTGAGGGACTCGCGGGCTGACAGGACGACATGCAGCAACTTGGATCGTCTCTGCTGATTTGACTTCGTCAATGATCCGCCGGCACCCAGCAGTGGGCTTTGGCTGTGCTGATTGCCCAGGGGATGGAACACACAGACTCATCCTCTGGGGTGCTTGACCTCAGCACAGCGCCACTCACTATTGGGCAGGGGACCCCTCTTGAAGGACAACGCCCGCCTGCAGAGACGACTCAACTTCGCCTGTATGTCTCCTGGCAGCTTGCGACGACACCAACTTCCAGTACGCAGTAGGTCGCCCGGTGGCCCTGAAGACGGCCTTTGGTGGAGAAGACTGCTCAGACTACACCAACGAAACAAGATCAGCGGACTACAGGAGCACCTGGACAACCTTCGGCTTGTCTCGCAATGCTCGAGTCTCCTACCGCCTAATAGATGCCAACATCTGCATCATGATCAAGAACGTTCATGGATGCTGACGTCAGCATCAGGACAAGATATTCTTCGACTCGGATCCCGCCCGAAATGTTCCAGTAACCGGAGGTGCACCCTCGTCTGTAAGGGGTGTGCAACGTAGTGCCGGAATCATCAACGACGACGTCTGCCACGTCAAGAACTCCTGTCCCATCATCAACTCCATCATCATCGGCATCATCACCACCTCCTCACCGAGAAGACTTCGTCTTCAGGACTACCGTCCATAAGGGTCTCTGACCGATTGTACGCTCATGTCATCATCCTTAAGTCTCTCACTTCCTCACGCTTTGTTTGTCTCGCTCACTGTCTGTCTCTGTCTCTCTCTTGCCATTTTCTGTATCACTAATAAATAAGCTGTGGGAGGGCGTTCACACACACACACACACACACACACACACACACACACACACACACATTATTATCAGTTATCTCCCGTTTAACCCTTTCAACGCTAGCCATTCCTCAGCCAAACTTTACCATCAAACTTGCCCGGGTAGAGAAAACATTCCGTCTGCAATATTGGGGATTCCTCTGTGACATGCATAAAATAGGGCCTATCCCTTACCTCCCAACATTAAGAACATAAGGTCACTGGATACCAGACCCTCATTTGATGCTTTTTAGTGACATGGGTGTTAAATCATTGTGGTGCCACACTGGCTAGACCATGAAGATCGAGGACCGGGGCAGTGGGTGGATGCCAATTTCAGTCACATTTTGACCATGAGACGAGTGCTACTGTTTAGCATTGGTCTCATGGGCAAATTTGACTGAAATTTTCTTTATTTCATGAGATAATTAGCATGGGCTTCTTACCCGCCCATGGGCTTTTTACCCCGTCTTACCCTAATTCAACAAATCAACGTAAAACGAGACTGACCAGTGCGATAGCCTGGCTAGACTCAGCACTTGACCAGACAGTCCAAAAGGTCACTTGTATGTGTTGATAATAACAACAACAAGAACAAGAAGAGTCCGAATGATTATGATATCATCAAAACTCGATTCATAGTACAGTAAGTTGGGTTTAACGTCCTCTCGACCCATAAGGGCACATATGGGACATAAAACTCGATTCATGAACGATTAGGCCTCTTAAGTATTAAGTCAGTCAGTACGACTTTCTTTATCGGGAAAACATGGCTGTCTGTCTGTCTGGCTGGCTGGGGTGATAACCGATTGTCTAGGATAGATTAATCTTCTTCTTTTTTGCGCATACGTATCATCCGTCATCGATTGGAATGTTTCGGTACACATTCAAGATATAACCAAAAAAGCATGAATATACAAAGAGTTCGCAGTCCGCAGCTGACTGAAGCCGGGTTTTTGTTTTACTCCACCCTTTCACCTACACTACAGGTTAGAGTTGAGAACCGGTTCAAAAATCCGAACCGGTTTTTAACCAATTTTCCCTCTTCGAACCGGTTTTGCCAAACCGGTTTTTTTAAACCAGTACTTGCATCACTAGCTTCACCTATGCAAACACATATTTGTTTGTCAGAATATTCACACACACGCACGCACGCGCACACATACACACAGACACACACAATAAAGAAACTTATGATTCATGACACACACACACTCAACTCAACACTCAGACAAAGTCGAAAGCCATAGACCACCACAAACTAGAAACAGCTACTCTTGGTTTACAAACACCCAATCTGCTCTGAGAATCAGTGTTGTTCTTCGAAACGAATGCGTTATTCTAAGAAAAAACTACTTTCAGTTTGCAGTGAAAAAACCCGGTTCACAGCAGCTCGAACCGGTTTTTCGAACCGCGAAACATTAGCACTGGTTTTTCGGTTCAAACCGGTTTTGGGGGGAATAGTTGTGAACTCACTCATTGCCTCTGGGTACTTACTCAACACTTCCCACCTGGAAGGTGGGACTGAAATGGGAAGGTGGTGGGAAGTGAGAAAGTTGGCTTCATTCTTTTGCAAGGTTGGTAGGCTGCGAAGTTATCACTCTTGTTTGTGACATTTACTATTTAGGCTTTTTGATATAACCAAGGATGCATTTATCGGTCACAGACTGTTGTGATGTTTGGAGAATTTTTTTTGGTGGGGTCAGTTTCAGGGCAATATTGTACTTTAATCACACACACACACACACGCACACGCACACACACACACACATACACACATTCCCCTCATGTTTACGACCCTCAATCTCAAAGTCGGCTCCTTTCAGTTTTATGACAATAATCCTAGATTGATCTTTCTTCTTCTTCTTTTTCTTTTTCTTTTTCTTCTTTTTTTTCTTTTTTTCTTCTTCTTCTAATTATTATTATTATTATTACTATTATTATTATTGTTCTTCGATCGCTCAGACAGTGTCCTGTCAATTAAGAGCGCAGATGCGTCATGCTGCCGTTATGCGCATAACTAACAAATAGTTAGGACCAGCACGTCCGACTTCGGCTGGAGGAGGAAATGTTTTTGAAAGTGTTTCTTGAACTGAAAAGGCAGGAGGAGAATGGACCGGTGGTAAAGGCAGAAAGATAGTAGATGACAGTAAGCAAAGGGAAAAGGCAGAGTCAAAGAGAGTGACAGATTAGAGGAAGTTACAAGCACAGAACTTCCAGAAGGTGGGGGAACTATTTATACAAAAGACGCCCCCGGTATCCCCACGTGGGGAGGCTGATCCTAGGCCTACCCCCCCCCCCCCCCCCCCCCCCCCCCCCCCCCCCCCCCCCCCCCCCACCCCCCCCCCCCCCCCCCCCCCGCAAAAAGG
>CM065711.1:15475789-15486850 GCA_017654935.2 Phymorhynchus buccinoides
ACCCTAACCCTACCCCCCACCGTATAAGACGGAAAAACGCAACGAACCACAACTGTGACAAATCGCGGTGTACTGCAGTACATAGTGGGGGGTAGGGTTAGGGTTAGGGCTAGGGTTAGGGTTAGGGTTAGTATTCCAAAAAGGTAATTAGCTAAAAATGTTCCTAAAATACAGCTTTATGTATGGTAAGAAAGGCAAAAACGGAAAAATACAATTAACCGAGAAATGCATGGGGGGTGGCACATCTTTACCTTTATGCATATATGCACTGAGGAAAACAGAAGACTCGTGCCTCAGATAGGATTAAGCAACATTCATGATTGATGCTGATAGTATATGAATTATGATACACTTGTTGTCATTTCTTTTTATGTGTGCACCGCACCTCCTACGGGTATCAGGACAAGTACCCCCCGGACAAGTACCCCCCGGACAAGTACCCCCCAAGTACCCCCCGGACAAGTACCCCCCGGACAAGTACCCCCCTAGGACATCTACCCCCTGGACAAGTACCCCCCCCACCCCCCCCCACATTATTTTTTTAAACATTATTGTTAAAGAAATTTGAGCGCGCACATGCGCACACGCACGCACGCGCACGCACACACACACACATGCACGCGCACATAACATTATACACAAACGCACCACACATACATGAGCTGTAGACTAACACACAAAAACACACGCGCACACATATACACATACATACACACGCATGGCGCACGCACGCACGCGCACACACACACACACACACACACACACACACACACTCACACACCTCTCTCTCTCTCTCTCTCTCTCTCTCTCTCTCACACACTCACACACACACACACACACACACACACACACACAGAGCATACACACACACACACACACACACACACACACACACACACACACACACACACACACAGCGACACACACACATACAGTCACACACACACACACACACACACACACACACACACACACACACACACACACACACACACACACACACACACACACACACACAGTCACACACACACACACACACACAACACACACACACACACACACACACACACACACACACACACACAGTACAGTAACACACACACACACACACACACACACACACACATACAGTAACACACACACACACACACACACATAGTAATGCACACACATACAGTAACACACACACACACACACATACAGTAACACACACACATACAGTAACACACACACACACACACACACACACACACACACACACACACACACACATACGGGGGTATTTGTCCGGGGGGTAGTTGTCCTAGCACCCTCCTATGTTACAGGCCGGAGGCCTGAAACATTACAATTGTGTTCAATTCTCTCGCCAACCGTGTCCATAACACAAGCTCCACACGCACCAGTGTACCAATCCAGTACAATTAAGCAAGAATATTATTCTTGACATGGAACTACCGTATACATATATTTTTTGGCAAGTATGCCCCGAATATCCTACATTCTCACTCACCGGTTCCGGATCAATAGTTGATCCGATTTTCATCTAAAGACCCACCAGATCACGTGTCAAAGTCACGGGTTTTCCCTCTCTGATAGCTGGAAAGAAATCTTGTTTTGACCAGGTCTGACTCCCAATACAAATGCCCCCCCAAAATTCAAACCGAAACATCATTTTAAATAGCAACCTTAATCTGAATTTGGGGACATTTGTATGTGGGTCACAGCAACCCAGAAAAAACCCAAGGGACTTTAATCGTGGTGCGTCAGTGTGTCTTTAAGCTACAGTGTCACAATGTAGGCCAAAATCATTGTTAGTGTAGATCATGCAATGCTAGGTCAATCTTTACCGTCTCGCTAGATTTGTTTAATGATTTTTTTTTTTTAAATCGAAGGTCTTATTACTTATTACTGATAATCCTCTATTAAGACCTGCCGAGTGCCGACCTTAGGTGCTGGTGCTAAGGTACTAAGACGAGAGAGAGAGAGAGAGAGAGAGAGAGAGGCGAGAGAGAGAGAGAGAGAGAGAGAGAGAGAAGAGAGAGAGAGAGAGAGAGAGAGAGAGAGAGGGAGGGAGGGAGAGAGAGAGGAGGGAGAGAGAGAGAGAGAGAGAGGGAGGGAGAGAGAGGGAGGGAGAGAGAGGGAGAGGAGAGAGGGAGGGAGAGAGGGAGGGAGAGAGAGAGAGAGGGGGAGAGAGAGGGAGAGAGAGAGAGAGAGAGGGAGAGAGAGAGAGGGAGAGAGAGAGAGGGAGGGAGAGAGAGAGAGAGAGAGAGAGAGAGAGAGAGAGAGAGAGAGAGAGAGGGAGAGAGAGAGAGAGAGAGAGAGAGAGAGAGAGAGAGGAGAGAGAGAGAGAGAGGAGGGAGAGAGAGAGAGGGAGAGAGAGAGAGGGAGGGAGAGAGGGAGGGAGAGAGAGAGAGAGAGAGGAGGGGAGAGAGAGAGAGAGAGAGAGGGAGAGAGAGAGAGTGAGGGAGAGAGAGGGAGTGAGAGAGAGAGACAAAGAGAGAGAGAGAGAGAGAGAGAGAGAGAGAGAGAGAGAGAGAGAGAGAGAGAGGGAGGGAGAGAGAGAGGGAGAGAGAGAGAGAGAGAGAGAGAGAGAGAGAGAGAGAGAGAGAGAGAGAGAGAGAGAGAGAGAGAGACAGAGACAGAGCAAAAAGCTTTTCTACTGAGTGTCTTTGGAGAGAGAGAGAGAGAGAGAGAGAGAGAGAGAGAGAGAGAGAGAGAGAGAGAGAGAGAGAGAGAGAGAGAGAGAGAGAGAGAGAGAGAGAGAGATACATAAATGCACACACACTCACTCACACACACACACACACACACACACACACACACACACACACACACACACACACACACACACACACTCACACACACACACACACACACACACACACACACACACACACTCACGCACACACAGAGATATACAGACAGAGAGAGAGAGATGGAGAGAAACAAATGCACACTCACATATGACACCCAGACACCCACAGAGAGAGAGAGATTGGGAGAGAGAGAGAGAGAGAGAGAGAGAGAGAGAGAGAGAGAGAGAGAGAGAGAGAGAGAGAGAGAGAGAGATACACACATAAATACACACTCTGAAACACACACGCACGCACGCACACACACGCAGACACACACACACACACACGCACACACACACACACACACACACAAACAGAGAGAGAGAGACTTACAGACAGAGAGATAGATGGAGAGAAACAAATGCGCACTCTCACACCCACCCAGAGAGAGAGAGAGAGAGAGAGAGAGAGAGAGAGAGAGAGAGAGAGAGAGAGAGAGAGAGAGAGAGAGAGAGAGAGAGAGAGGAGAGAGAGAGAGAGGGGAGAGAGAGAGAGAGAGAGAGAGAGAGAGAGAGAGAGATAGAGAGAGAGAGAGAGAGAGAGAGAGAGAGAGAGAGAGAGAGAGAGAGAGAGAGAGAGAGAGAGAGAGAGAGAGAGACTCGAAACTCGAATGTTTATTGAGGATAACTGAAGAAGCATAAAATACGATTTTTTTTCATCAAGAGACACAGAGACAGAGAGAGAGAGAGAGAGAGAGAGAGAGAGAGAGAGAGAGAGAGAGAGAGAGAGAGAGAGAGAGAGAGAGAGAGAGAGAGAGAGAGAGAGAGAGAGAGACAGACAGAGACAGACAGACGAGAGAGCTGGCAGGGTGACAGAGCACAAAACGGTGAACCTCGTGTGTTCTTGGGCTGAGAATGGCATGTGGTATGGTATGGTGTGGTATGGTATGGTATGGGTGGCAATGTTTGCACAAGACCATTAAGAGTCCGCACTGCCCGCTAGCTATAATATGTACAAACTACAACGGTAACGTTGCGAATGATGTGCCCCCCCCCCCACACACACCCACCCACCCCGTCTCTATGTGTCCTCAATTTCGTCTCTATGTGTCCTCAATGTCGTCTCTACGTGTCCCCCGTCTCTATGTGTCATCAATTTGGTTTAAGCAAATCTTTATTCCTTTGAAAACGATCAAACAGAAAGACAATTAGAGCATCCATTTCGTCTCTATGTGTCATCAATTTCGTCTCTATGTGTCATCCATTTCGTCTCTATGTGTCATCAATTTCGTCTCTATGTGTCATCCATGTCGTCTCTATGTGTCATCCATTTCGTCTCTATGTGTCATCAAAGTTCGTCTCTATGTGTCACCAATGTCGTCTCTATGTGTCATCCATTTCGTCTCTATGTGTCATCAATGTCGTCTCTATGTGTCACCAATGTCGTCTCTATGTGTCCCCGTTTCTATGTGTCACCGATGTTGTCTCTATGTGTCCCCGTCTCTATGTGTCACCGATGTCGTCTCTATGTGTCCCCGTCTATATGTGTCACCAATGTTGTCTCTATGTGTCCCCGTTTCTATGTGTCACCGATGTCGTCTCTATGTGTCCCCGTCTCTATGTGTCACCAATGTCGTCTCTATGTGTCCCCGTCTCTATGTGTCACCGATGTCGTCTCTATGTGTCCCCGTCTCTATGTGTCACCAATGTCGTCTCTATGTGTCCCCGTCTCTATGTGTCACCGATGTCGTCTCTATGTGTCACCAATGTCGTCTCTATGTGTCCCCGTCTCTATGTGTCACCAATGTCGTCTCTATGTGTCCCCGTCTCTATGTGTCACCGATGTCGTCTCTATGTGTCACCGATGCCGTCTCTATGTGTCACCGATGTCGTCTCTATGAGTCACCGATGTCGTCTCTATGTGTCACCGATGTCGTCTCTATGTGTCCCCGTCTCTATGTGTCACCAATGTCGTCTCTATGTGTCCCCGTCTCTATGTGTCACCGATGTCGTCTCTATGTGTCACCGATGTCGTCTCTATGTGTCCCCGTCTCTATGTGTCACCATTGTCGTCTCTATGTGTCACCGATGTCGTCTCTATGTGTCCCCGTCTCTATGTGTCACCGATGTCGTCTCTATGTGTCCCCGTCTCTATGTGTCACCGATGTCGTCTCTATGTGTCACCGATGTCGTCTCTATGTGTCCCCGTCTCTATGTGTCACCGATGTCGTCTCTATGTGTCCCCGTCTCTATGTGTCACCAATGTCGTCTCTATGTGTCCCCGTCTCTATGTGTCACCAATGTAGTCTCTATGTGTCATCCATTTCGTCTCTATGTGTCACCAATGTCGTCTCTATGTGTCCCCGTCTCTATGTGTCACCGATGTCGTCTCTATGTGTCCCCCGTCTCTATGTGTCATCAATTTCGTTTAAGCAAACCTTTATTCCTTTGAAAACGATCAAACAGAAAGACAATTAGAGCATCCATTTCGTCTCTATGTGTCACCAATGTAGTCTCTATGTGTCATCCATTTCGTCTCTATGTGTCACCAATGTCGTCTCTATGTGTCACCAATGTGGTCTCTATGTGTCACCAATGTCGTCTCTATGTGTCACCTGTCTCTATGTGTCACCAATGTCGTCTCTATGTGTCACCTGTCTCTATGTGTCACCAATGTCGTCTCTATGTGTCCCCGTCTCTATGTGTCACCAATGTCGTCTCTATGTGTCCCCGTCAAAATGTGTCACCTGTCTCTATGTGTCACCAATGTCGTCTCTATGTGTCCCCGTCTCTATGTGTCACCTGTCTCTATGTGTCACCAATGTCGTCTCTATGTCTCCCCGTCTCTATGTGTCACCGATGTCGTCTCTATGTGTCCCCGTCTCTATGTGTCACCTGTCTCTATGTGTCACCAATGTCGTCTCTATGTGTCCCCGTCTCTATGTGTCACCTGTCTCTATGTGTCACCAATGTCGTCTCTATGTGTCCCCGTCTCTATGTGTCACCAATGTCGTCTCTATGTGTCCCCGTCTCTATGTGTCACCGATGTCGTCTCTATGTGTCCCTGTCTCTATGTGTCACCTGTCTCTATGTGTCACCAATGTCGTCTCTATGTGTCCCCGTCTCTATGTGTCACCAATTTCGTCTCTATGTGTCACCAATGTCGTCTCTATGTGTCACCAATGTCGTCTCTATGTGTCCCCGTCTCTATATGTCACCTGTCTCTATGTGTCCCCGTGTCGTCTCTATGTGTCCCCGTCTCTATGTGTCACCGATGTCGTCTCTATGTGTCCCCGTCTCTATGTGTCACCTGTCTCTATGTGTCCCCGTCTCTATGTGTCACCAATGTCGTCTCTATGTGTCACCTGTCTCTATGTGTCACCAATGTCGTCTCTATGTGTCCCCGTCTCTATGTGTGACAATGTCATCTGTATGTGTCCCCGTCTCTATGTGTCACCAATGTTGTCTCTACGTGTCCCCGTCTCTATGTGTCACTAATGTCGTCTCTATGTGTCCCCGTCTCTATGTGTCACCAATGTCGTCTCTATGTGTCACCAATGTCGTCTCTATGTGTCCCCGTCTCTATGTGTCACCAATGTCGTCTCTATGTGTCCCCGATGTCGTCTCTATGTGTCCCCGTCTCTATGTGTCACCCAATGTCGTCTCTATGTGTCCCCGTCTCTATGTCTCTATGTGTCACCGATGTCGTCTCTCTATGTCCCCGTCTCTATGTGTCACCAATGTCGTCTCTATGTGTCACCGATGTCGTCTCTATGTGTCCCCCGTCTCTATGTGTCACCAATTGTCGTCTCTATGTGTCCCCCGTCTCTATGTGTCACCAATGTCGTCTCTATGTGTCCCCGTCTCTCTGTGTCACCGATGTCGTCTCTCTATGTCCCCGTCTCTATGTGTCACCAATGTTGTCTCTATGTGTCACCGTCTCTATGTGTCACCGTCTCTATGTGTCACCAATGTCGTCTCTATGTGTCCCCGTCTCTATGTGTCACCAATTTCGTCTCTATGTGTCCCCGTCTCTATGTGTCACTCTCGATGTCATCTCTATGTGTCCCCGTCTCTATGTGTCACCAATGTCGTCTCTATGTGTCCCCGTCTCTATGTGTCACCAATGTCGTCTCTATGTGTCCCCGTCTCTATGTGTCACCGATGTCGTCTCTATGTGTCCCCGTCTCTATGTGTCACCGATGTCGTCTCTATGTGTCCCCGTCTCTATGTGTCACGAATGTCGTCTCTATGTGTCCCCGTCTCTATGTGTCACCGATGTCGTCTCTCTATGTCCCCGGCTCTATGTGTCACCGATGTCGTCTCTATGTGTCCCCGTCTCTATGTGTCACCGATGTCGTCTCTCTATGTGCCCCTGTCGTTATGTGTGTTCAATATTCGTCTCTATATTATGTTGTTTGTTGATGTACCCTGGCTAAAAGACTCCAGGGATCGTTCCACTAGCCGAAGCACCTGAACACAAAATGCATCAGGCCACTAGGGATGAGAACGTTACGTGTGTGACCGTTTTTGATTACCCCGCCACGTGCGCAGCCACACTCAGACTTCGGGGGAAGTCTCCACGCTATGTCCCCGTTTCTATGTGTCACCAATTTTGTCTGTGTATCTACGTGTCCCCGTCTCTATGTGTCCCCGTCTGTATGTATCCCCAATTTTGTCTGTGTGTCTACGTGTCCCCGTCTCTATGTGTCCCCGTCTCTATGTGTTCCCGTCTCTATGTGTCACCAATTTTGTCTGTGTGTCTACGTGTCCCCGTCTCTATGTGTCCCCGTCTCTATGTGTCCCCAATTTTTCTGTGTGTCTACGTGTCCCCGTCTCTATGTGTCCCCGTCTCTATGTGTCCCCGTCTCTATGTGTCCCCGTCTCTATGTGTCACCAATTTTGTCTGTGTGTCTACGTGTCCCTGTCTCTATGTGTCCCCGTCTCTATGTGTCCCCGTCTCTACGTGTCCCAGTCTCTATGTGTCCCCGTGTCTATGTGTCCCTGTCTATGTGTCCCTGTCTATGTGTCCCCGTGTCTATATGTCCCCGTCTATGTGTCCCTGTCTATGTACCCCTGTGTCTATGTGTCCCCGTGTCTATGTGTCCCTGTCTATGTGTCCCCGTGTCTATGTGTCCCTGTCTATGTGTCCCCCGTGTCTATGTGTCCCCGTGTCTATGTGTCCCCGTGTCTATATGTCCCCGTGTCTATGTGTCCCCGTGTCTATGTGTCCCCGTGTCTATGTGTCCCCGTGTCTATATGTCCCCGTGTCTATGTGTCCCCGTGTCTATATGTCCCCGTGTCTATGTGTCCCCGTGTCTATGTGTCCCCGTGTCTATATGTCCCCGTGTCTATGTGTCCCCGTGTCTCTATGTGTCCCCGTGTCTATATGTCCCCGTGTCTATGTGTCCCCGTGTCTATGTGTCCCCGTGTCTATATGTCCCCGTGTCTATGTGTCCCCGTGTCTATGTGTCCCCGTGTCTATATGTCCCCGTGTCTATGTGTCCCCGTGTCTATGTGTCCCCGTGTCTATGTGTCCCCGTGTCTATGTGTCCCCGTGTCTATGTGTCCCCGTCTTATCCCTACGTCTTTTTTATTTTTTTCTTCTTCTAATCTAACCCTAACCCTGAGACAAGCACTAACCTTAACCCTAACCCTGAAACAAGCACAAACCTTAACCCCTAACCCTATCCCTAACCCTGAGACAAGCACTAACCTTAACCCTAACCCTATCCCTAACCCTGAGACAAGCACTAACCTTAACCCTAACCCTATCCCTAACCCTGAGACAAGCAGTAACCTTAACCCTAACCCTATCCCTAACCCTGAGACAAGCAGTAACCTTAACCCTAACCCTATCCCTAACCCTGAGACAAGCAGTAACCTTAACCCTAACCCTATCCATTTCCCTAACAATAAACCTAATCTGAAGGGGCACATAGATGGGGGCACTTAACATGAGGTCACATACTGACGGAGACTTAATTATAGAGATGGGGACACATAGAGATGGGGGCACACAGAGATGGGGACACATAGAGATGGGGACACATAGAGACGGGGACACATAGAGATGGGGACACATAGAGATGGGGGCACACAGAGATGGGGACACATAGAGATGGGGACACATAGAGACGGGGACACATAGAGATGGGGACACATAGAGATGGGGACACATAGAGACGGGGGCACACAGAGACGGGGGCACATAGAGATGGGGACACATAGAGACGGGGACACATAGAGATGGGGACACATAGAGATGGGGACACATAGAGACGGGGACACATAGAGACGGGCACACAGAGACGGGGGCACATAGAGATGGGGACACATAGAGACGGGGACACATAGAGATGGGGACACATAGAGATGGGGACACATAGAGATGGGGACACATAGAGACGGGGACACATAGAGATGGGGACACATAGAGATGGGGACACATAGAGACGGGGGCACATAGAGATGGGGACACATAGAGATGGGGACACATAGAGACGGGGGCACACAGAGATGGGGGACACATAGAGATGGGGACACATAGAGACGGGGACACATAGAGACGGGGACACATAGAGACGGGGACACATAGAGACGGGGACACATAGAGACGGGGGGGACACATAGATATGGGGACACATAGAGATGGGGACACATAGAGATGGGGACACATAGAGACGGGGGCACATAGAGATGGGGACACATAGAGATGGGGACACATAGACGGGGGGACACATAGAGATGGGGACACATAGAGATGGGGACACATAGAGACGGGGGCACACAGAGACGGGGACACATAGAGACGGGGACACATAGAGATGGGGACACATAGAGATGGGGACACATAGAGACGGGGACACATAGAGACGGGGGCACACAGAGACGGGGACACATAGAGACACATAGAGATGGGGACACATAGAGATGGGGACACATAGAGACGGGGACACATAGAGACGGGGACACATAGAGACGGGGACACATAGAGACGGGGACACAAAGAGACGGGGGCACACAGAGACGGGGACACATAGAGACGGGGACACATAGAGACGGGGACACATAGAGACGGGGACACATAGAGACGGGGGCACACAGAGACGGGGGACACATAGAGACGGGGACACATAGAGACGGGGACACATAGAGATGGGGACACATAGAGATGGGGACACATAGAGATGGGGACACATAAAGACAGGGACACATAGAGACGGGGGGGACACATAGAGATGGGACACATAGAGATGGGGACACATAGAGATGGGGACACATAGAGATGGGGACACATAGAGATGGGGACACATAGAGACGGGGACACATAGAGACGGGGGCACATAGAGACGGGGGCACATAGAGATGGGGCACATAGAGACGGGGGCACATAGAGACGGGGGCACATAGAGACGGGGGCACATAGAGACGGGGGGGACACATAGAGACGGGGGCACATAGAGACGGGGGCACATAGAGACGGGGACACATAGAGATGGGGACACATAGAGACGGGGGCACATAGAGACGGGGACACATAGAGACGGGGGACACATAGAGACGGGGACACATAGAGATGGGGACACATAGAGACGGGGACACATAGAGATGGGGACACATAGAGACGGGGACACATAGAGACGGGGACACATAGAGACGGGGACACATAGAGACGGGGACACATAGAGATGGGGACACATAGAGATGGGGACACATAGAGATGGGGACACATCGAGATGGGGACACATAGAGATGGGGACACATAGAGATGGGGACACATAGAGACGGGGACACATAGAGATGGGGACACATAGAGATGGGGACACCTAGAGACGGAGACACATAGAGATGGGGGCACATAGAGACGGGGGCACATAGAGATGGGGGCACATAGAGACGGGGGCACATAGAGACGGGGGGCACATAGAGACGGGGGCACATAGAGACGGGGACACATAGAGACGGGGGACACATAGAGACGGGGGCACACACAGAGACAGGGGACACATAGAGACGGGGGCACATAGAGACAGGGGACACATAGAGACGGGGGCACACAGAGTCAGGGGACACATAGAGACGGGGGCACACAGAGACAGGGGACACATAGAGACGGGGGCACACACAGAGACAGGGGACACATAGAGACAGGGGGGCACAATGATTACGGTCCCGCTAGGACTAGGCTTAACCCCCCCCCCCCCCCCCCCCCCCCCCCCCAGAAACAAAATCCATGCCACAGGTCATTTTCGTAGCTAGAGGGT
>CM065711.1:15487350-15523828 GCA_017654935.2 Phymorhynchus buccinoides
GCCTAATGAGGTCTTTAAGGGAAAAAGCCAGGGAAAACGACAACAACAACATGTCCAGTAATTCATCCAAGGCTCTGAAATCATGTTGGCTCATATTTATTTTTCAGAGGCAATCAGGAGATCCATTAATTTTTTTTTTTGGTGGCCTACAAATTCCTTACCCACCAGGATTTTTTTTTTCTTATCCCCCCGCAGGAACCTTCTTACGTACCGTGCTACCAACCCCCCCCCCCTCTACACAAGTCTTTTGGAGCAAATCTGAATAGCTTGAAATGTGAGTATTTTGGTGCGAAACTGTGTAGCCTCCAGAGGGCGGATCTAGGGGGGGGGGGTGGGCTAGGGGGCTAGGGGGGGGGGAGGGGGGGAGGGGGGGAGGGGGGGCTACTAGGGGGAGGGGGAGGGGGGGGGGGTAAGGGGGAATGGGTGGGGGAGGGGGGCTAGGGGGGGGGGGGGAGGGGGGGGGGGGGTAAGGGGGGTCATTTGACCCCCCACCCCTCGGTTAAAAACAAAACAAACAAAAAAAGGGAAAAAATTGATAAACGCTAAAAATACTGCTCTTTCGGTATCTTTCGGTGTGTTCCGGTGTCTTCCGATGTCTTTTCATATCTTTGGTCTCTTTTCTTGTCATCATGTCAGGAGAGGACGACTTTGGTTCTTCAGATATGAAAAATGTTTCAGCTTCAGGGGGCTGTGCCCCCTGACCCCCGCTTTTTTTAGGGAGTTCGAACCCACCCTCCTTTCACTTTTTATGACAAAACTTGACCCCCCACCTCTAAATGAATTGATCCGCTTCTGGTCCTGTTCATTAAAACCATCAAACACTGTTAACTGAAAATGAAAATGAGTAGCAATCAAGAATTAAAGAGCATTATTTATCAATTTTGAAGAGTAGTAGAGATCAAAATTGAGTAGAATACCACTCGAAAAGAGTAGAGTAAACAGGTCTGCTTCCGCTATCGTCTGAACTTTTGTTGGGGGGGGGAGAGGGAGCGTACTCTCATGCCACACTGCAACTTCAGATCCACACCCAACTTCAATATCTGTCAAAATATTTGTTGAGCCGGAAGGGGGGGAGAGATATTCACATGATGTCACTTACATGTGTTGTTTTTTCGGCATAATTGCGATCACACCTCCAAAAACGGCGGTATGGATCTGTAAACAGGAAGCGAAACCACCGGAAGTAACGATCCAAGGGACATCACTAGCTTTGATACCTGACGACAGTGCCAAGTACGCTTCAAACACTAAGTCTTCTTTCGATTTCTTCTTCGTTTTTTTCGCACTTCGTTCAGCGGAAAAATGCGGAAAAGGCAGTCAAAGAGAGCGGCAGATTAGAGGAAATTACAAGCACAGAACTTCCAGAAGATGAGGAACTATTTTTACGAAAAGACCCCATGGTATCCCCACGGGGAGATACTCATGGAGGGGGCGAGGGTCATCCAGCTCCCTGTATGGAGGCACGAGGCATCCACCCACTGTCCCATTGCAGCAATCCAAAAACCGGAAGCCATAGGTTTCTGCACAACAACAAAAAACAACAGATTTCCGGCGTGCTAAAAAAATAAAAAAATTAACACTCCTGTGTGATTTTTTTTCCATTAAAATTTGTGCGACTCGTTTCCAACAGAATTTGTGGGGATTTTGAGTAGGGGTAATCAAGAAGCACCGACTGACCTTGTCCGCCAGGGGGCACCCATCGAGCGTCGTGACCGTCCGAATCGTGCTCCTCTGGGTGCACCACCACGCTGAGCGGAAACGACACCCCGTCCCGCGTTCGCCCCGTCGCCCTCTGCTTCCTCACCTCCTGCCCATCAACAATAGTAATAATACAGTGAAAATCGCTGAACTCATTTGCATCGCAACCATTTTGAAATTATTAACTCACTCGGGACTGGCCGAATTACTTCCCCTTGTTCTGTGGGGACTGGGCATTTGACTAGGTTCGTAAAATAATCACCCAAAACCAAGTTATGAAGAGTTAGGCATCAATATTTTCAGCAACACCATGCACTAAACGATTGTAAAATATCAGATTCCTTACCTTCGTCGTTAGTCTCCTATTGACGAAAACAGCTAACACATAGAAAGAAGGAAAATTTCACATTCCGATCTTTGACCCCCCTCTACAACCAAAGCTGAATGTAAACCATGCAATGATTGGTTGATTACAAGAGAGGCAAGGTCAAAGCAAACTGTAAGTAGGTTACGACGCACCGGAAAGCTGGTTACACGCCAAAAATCAAAAACTCTTTATGAGCCGGATCCGGGCCATTCGTCCTTAACGGTTGTGCGAGCCATGAGCCGGATCCGGCTCATTCGCCCAGAGTGAGTTAAAAAAACTCACAAATCACTCCAACTATACACACAAACAAAACATACATAAACATTTCACCGACGATATGCCATGCAGCTTTACTGTAGCCTTTGATTGAAAAGAGTCTACTCAATGATTTAGTAAGTCTGTCTGTTATAAAGAGACAATTTACGCACGTGAGCGCGCGCGCACACACACTCACACACAAATAAAGACATGTGCATCACTACACGCGTTTTATTATTAACTCGATGAGTCGTGACTTACATTTTTTTTCAACGTGCCAAAGCAAAAACACACATCTCTCTCTCTCTCTGTTAAATGTGCACATTTCTAAGTTGATGTAATGAATTTTAATAATTATTTGGTTGGTATAATTTTTTGTTTCACACGTTTGATTAATGTTCTTTCAGCTATGTTGTATCTCTGTCATGTTGTTGCACCTAACCTGAATTTCACCTGTAGAGATATTAACCCTTTTCGCCGCCAGCCATTTTTCAGCAAAAAATGTCCATTAAACTTACCTGGGTAGAGAAAAAAAAATTGGTCTGCAATACAGACAAACCTCTATTTTAAGACTTCCAAAATGTCCGGAAAAATCGGTCGTAAATTGGAGGGGTCGTATGACGGAGGTTTTCACTGGCAGCCGTAGAAAGAAAAAGTTCGGCACAGTTCATACTCTCTTCTTTATGCACACATACAATGACATATTAAAACTGGATTTGGGTCTTTCCAACTCCATAGGATTGTGCAATCGATATTACAGTTTCACTTCGCCGACTTCTTTAATCACCTCCACTCTCGTCCAAAGTCAGTGGTTTTCTTTTTCAAAGTCAGTGGTTTTCGTGCTTTTCCTACGCTCTCCGCCATCTTTTCTACAAGGGAAGCGACTCCGCTTTCAGGCCCTTGACCGTGGTTGTTTCCCTTTGCTCGAAGTCTATGCAGACGACAGCAACGATCGTAAAAACCAACAAAATGGCGGTCGTAAGTCGCGTTTTAGAGGAAGTCGTTTAAGAGAGGTCGTTTACATACTAAAATGCATCTGTGCCAATAAATCCGGTCTCAAATGAGAGGTGGTCGCTTAACAGAGGGTCGTAAAATAGGGGTTTGTCTGTAACTGCCAATAGTGGGGATTCCTCTATGACATGTATAAAGTAAGGTCTATCCTTACCTTCCAAAATTATCAAAATAGGCTCGTTGGATAACAGACCCTGGTTTGAGGCCTTTTCGTGACATGGGGGTTAAATCATTGTGGTGCTAAAATGCGACGTTGGCGGTGAAAGGGTTAAAGTATAACTTGAACTGGAACATACACACACACACAAAAAAAGAGAAAACTTTTCATTCCCTCAAGGGCTAAGCTCACCTTGGTGAGGCCCCGCGCGGGGTGCGGGCAGTGGAAGGCAGGGATGAGGTGGGTCATGTGCAGGCCGCTAACCTGGCCGGGCCCCGCGTAGCCGCACAGACGCGCCATGTGGTCGTCACACCACTGGATCTCCCCCTGCACCCCATCACAGCACATTTTTTTCTCTTCTTCTTCTGCGTTCCCAGGTTCCATATGGCCATAAGGCCCCCCCCCCCCCCCCCCCCCCCCCCCCAAAAAAAATCTCTGTTTGGGGTTTCATCAGTTTAAAAAATAGGGTAGGTAGGTAGGCCTTTTGTGTTCGGTCTATGTGTGTGAATATATTTATCACATTGGCATTGAAACTGCAATCGCGCGTTTTCAGTTTTCACTGGTCTCCCTCCCTGTTAGCGTACAGCCGACACATGCAAAGACATTCACGGGCAAGCACCCCGCCATGTGTTTGTCTGCTTTTAAAGCTTATAATATCCGTGTTTCTTCCACTGAAGCAACGCGTGCACACTCGACTTAAGACTGTGTCAGACCAATTCACATAGGCTAGAACACCAAGGCTACATCAAAATGTTGCTATGCTATGCATAGTTATGCGGGTGGGGGGGGGGGGGGGGTGTCTTTAGCCATGACAAGCTCCTAGCATAACATCATCAGTCTCCAAATTCCTCTGAAATTGGAGTGTGGCTGTTCAACGTGGCGGGGTAATCAAAAACGGTCACACACGTAATGTTCTTATTCCTAGCTGGTGGCATTTGTATTGTAAGTAGTCCATAGTGTTCAAGCGCTTCGGCTGATGGGATGATCCCTGGAGTCTTTTAGCCGGGGTACGACAACAACACAAACACACCCTTCTTCTCCCCTCCCTCCCAACACACACACGCTGGGCTCCCAATCGTCCTGCAAAACAAGGGGTCCCAGGGACTCCTTCACTTGCAGTATAGAGGGTCCTAGAGGCGGGATAGAGGGTCCCAGTGGCATAGCGAATGCTAAAAAGAATTTTTCTAGTGCATCCCTGGGACCCCCTGAACATTCTTTTAGAGGATCCTGTAGAATATTAGTGCTTAATAGACCCCCAAATGGGGGTCCCCCTGGGAGCCCTGCACATAATAATAATTGTATTTCATATAGCATCCATAAAATCCATTTAGTACATTAGTAGTATGCTCGATGCGCTTTACAAAAGCAACATTAAATTCAACATTAAAAACATGCATTAAAATTAACAAGATAGTCCATACTACAGTGGAACCTCCCTTATAAGACCTCCCATTATAAGACTCCCTCCCATATAAGACCTACTTCTCTGAGACACTGCCCTTCTTTGTAAGTATTAAAATTACCTCCCTTATAAAAACCCTTTGCTTATAAGACCCCTCCCTTATAAGTTATAGGACCTCATTTTGGATGGTTTTCGAAGGTCTCATAAGGGAGGTTCTACTGCACCACATTCCAGTGCAAAGAAATAAAGTAAAATACTCCCCCCCTACCCCTCTACTCCTTTTCTCCCTCACCCCACCCCCACACACGCGCACACACACACCAAAAAGCACCAAAAAGCAAACCATTATTGCTTATTCAATGTTCCATCTGAAAATTTAAAAAATTGACTTTTGACTTTGACTTTGACTTGACACACACACACCTCGGCGTCAAAGGTGATGTGTCCCACCGTCCTCTCCACCGGTTCCATCACACACAGCAGACGAGAGCCTCCCTCCCCCTCTCCCACCACCTTCTCGCCCTCTTCATCCTTCTCCTTCCGGATCGTAGGGGTGGCAGCAGTGGTGGTGGTGGTTGTGGTAGTGGTGGTGGGGATGGTTCGATCCAACCGTTTGACCCAAAGAGAGATGGGGAGAACGAGCCCTTGACTGTCCAGCACCTCCACCTGATAGTAGCAGGAGAAAGAAATGAAAAAGAGAATACGTAGAGACTTCCAATCTTGAAATCAAAATGAAAAAGAGAATATGTAGACTTCCAATCTTGAAATCAAAATGAAAAAGCGTATATGTAGAGACTTCCAATCTTGAAATCAATATGAAAAAGCGAATATGTAGAGACTTCCAATCTTGAAATCAAAATGAAAAAGCGAATATGTAGAGACTTCCAATCTTGAAATCAAAATGAAAAAGAGAATACATAGAGACTTCCAATCTTGAAATCAAAATGAAAAAGAGAACATGTAGACTTCAAATCAAAATGAAAAAGACAATACGTAGACTTCCAATCTTGAAATCAAAATGAAAAAGCGAATATGTAGAAACTTCCAATCTTGAAATCAAAATGAAAAAGCGAATATGTAGAAACTTCCAATCTTGAAATCAAAATGAAAAAGAGAATATGTAGACTTCCAATCTTGAAATCAAAATGAAAAAGAGAATATGTAGACTTCCAATCTTGAAATCAAAATGAAAAAGAGAATATGTAGAGACTTCCAATCTTGAAATCAAAATGAAAGACAATACGTAGAGACTTCCAATCTTGAAATCAAAATGAAAAAGAGAATATGTAGAGACTTCCAATCTTGAAATCAAAATGAAAAAGACAATACATAGAGACTTCCAATAATGAAATCAAAATGAAAAAGAGAATATGTAGACTTCAAATCAAAATGAAAAAGACAATACGTAGAGACTTCCAATCATGAAATCAAAATGAAAAAGACAATACGTAGAGACTTCCAATCTTGAAATCAAAATGAAAAAGAGAATATGTAGACTTCAAATCAAAATGAAAAAGACAATGCGTAGACTTCCAATCTTGAAATCAAAATGAAAAAGAGAATACATAGACTTCCAATCAAGAAATCAAAATGAAAAAGAGAATACGTAGACTTCCAATCTTGAAATCAAAATGAAAAAGCGAATATGTAGAAACTTCCAATCTTGAAATCAAAATGAAAAAGCGAATATGTAGACTTCCAATCATGAAATCAAAATGAAAAAGCGAATATGTAGAAACTTCCAATCTTGAAATCAAAATGAAAAAGAGAATATGTAGACTTCCAATCTTGAAATCAAAATGAAAAAGAGAATATGTAGACTTCCAATCTTGAAATCAAAATGAAAAAGCGAATATGTAGAGACTTCCAATCTTGAAATCAAAATGAAAAAGATAATATGTAGAGACTTCCAATCATGAAATCAAAATGAAAAAGAGAATATGTAGACTTCCAATCTTGAAATCAAAATGAAAAAGAGAATATGTAGACTTCCAATCTTGAAATCAAAATGAAAAAGACAATACGTAGAGACTTCCAATCTTGAGATTCACAGAGAAGTCCGCATGGCAGAGGTTGCACTGCAGCGAGCATGGTTCGCACCGAGTCAACTTCTGACAATGCAAGGCCACTCCTCCGTGTAAGCTATTTTAAAAACTTGTGCGGCAGGCCGATGTTTTTTCTTAGAACAAGATGGTGTTCCAGATGATTTTCGTTTTCTGGTTTGGGTTCGTTTTTCTTCGTTTGAAACATCTCCCGAATCGCTACTGCTGCTGGAGTCCGCCATTTTTTTCAGAGAAAGTAATAAGAACGCATGCGCAGTCACTTTGATAAAAACGGAAGTGACTAGGTTATCGCGCGTGACACGGCGTCTGCTCTTAGAAGCCGACAAAACCGGGAACGGCATAAGCAAAAATAAAATGCGGCGGCAATTTGTTTTTTCCGTAGCAACGCTAAGGTTGCCGTAGCTCCGTAGCAAAGCTTTATTTTTCGTAGCTGCTACGGCCAAATCGTAGCAGTAGGCAGGTCTGCAAATCGCTTGTGGTCCTTTTTTATCTTCTTTTTTTTGTGATGAATTTAAAAAAACTGAAGTTCAGTTTCTGGTCAAATGAAAAATACTGAAATCAGTGTAAAAATGAAAGAGTAGCACCCATGAATACTTCATGGTGTGCTGAGAAGAAAACATGTGTGCAAAAAACAATCCTTTTTAAGTAATAATAAAGAAGGGTTTTGTCCGTTCAAACGGATCTTTGTGTGTTAACCAATATTTTGTGTTATCCAGCTTTGAGTTAAGTGTACTCTACAGACAGAGAGACACGCAGAGACAAGGGACCCCTTGTGTTAGTTAGTAGAACTGGTGACTCACCACTTTCCCGGCAAGGGAGACGACCTGCCCCGAGGGCTCCAGGTGGCTCTCGTCGATGGCCTCCTGGTCCTTGGATTTCAGACGCAACAGATCCCTCAGCGGCCGCCCCACCAGCTCCCCCTCCTCGTAGCCAAACAGCTCGCAGGCAATGTCGTTGGCCGTCAGGATCTGAAGTCAGCAAGAAATACGTTAAAGGAGCACCCTCAGGCATCAGAATACTCCAGAGTCCAATCCGCGGACGAACAACACTCGCCATGACTGGGAGTCGACATCGAGTCGGACCCAGACCTGTTTACCCTTATAATGAAAAACCCGGAATTTGCCACACACAAAAAACGGAATTTGAGAACAAAAACCGGAATTCACATGACTCGCGATAAAGCGGTTTCTTGTTCTCTTTTCCGCGAACATCGGCGTCGATTTTCAAATTGTGATGATTTCTTGGCTCAATTTTGCCAGAAAAGTTTTATTAGTAAATTCAGTCACTAATTCTTGGTCAATTTTAGTATAAAACAAGCTGGAAAAAGCAAAATACCTGGAAATGTCCACGATGGGACAGAGAAAAATCACTCGGCCGCGGATCGGCGGATGCTAAGTTGCAACTCGGCGCCATCACGATAAATTTTCACTTCATTTTCCGTTGAAAACTTCAAAATTCTCACATCATCGTATTTTCCAGTGATAATATAATCTAAATTGACTCATTTCAAGCCCTAATTACAATCTCTACCATTAAAAAAACTGCCTGGAAAGCTCTTCGAATCGACAGTAAAAGTCTGGCCGCCATTTGCTCAGTCCCGAAATAGATCGACCAAAATAAAAACATTATTTCACCCCTTTAACCAATGAAAATGCAGCATTTAATGCATGTGACGTCAAGCACAACCCCTTTTCTGATGACGTGGCGTGTTAGATACACGTTTCGGTCAACCCTTGCGTCTTTTCCTACGAACGGAAACAAATAATAGACGGTTTTTCGAAATCCAGGAATTTTCAGAGTTCACCCGGGAATTTACTATTTTACCCGGAATTTTTGCAAATTTCCGGAATAATTCCGGCTAAACCGGAATGGTAAACAGGTCTGCGGACCCCACAAAACTCGGCATCATTGCCATCATTCGCTACCCGATTTCTCGCGGAAAAGTTCAAAGTTCTCACATCATTGTAGTCTCCCGCGATCATATCCTCTAAATCGACTCATTTAAAACCCAAATCACAATCACTGTCATCAAAACAAACTCTGAAACAGTGAAAGTAAAAGAGTCTAGAGAGCTCTAAACTCGGAAGAAAAAACAAACATGGCCGCGATTTTTCGTTTCCGAAGGCGCAGTATGAAAACAAACCGTTTAAGAATACCATATGAGAATAAGATTGCGCTGCCTCATGAAGAACAAACCGCGGCCAGCAGTGCCAAAACCGCGGCCAGTAGCTACCAAAACCGCGGAAATCCGCGGATCCGCGGGCCGTTCTGATGCCTGCACCCTGTCGGATGAGTTTTTGTAAGAAACACGTCGATATCACCAGGAAAACACCATTTACAGAGATTGCAACACTCACTTTGCTCTGGTTTCCTAGAAATCAAACCGTCAAATTGGCGATTCCTCCTTGGCTCCTCCTTGGCTGGAAGTCAAATTATTTCAACCAAAGAGAAGGTGTGTGTCGTCTCTTTTCTATTGGCCGCCAAATCGTTTGCACGAATTTTTTCGCAATACAAGCCTTTTTTTTTATATTTTTATTTTATACAGTTTATTTAAAGGAGTTTTCTGCACTACAAAAAAAAAGAAAACGCTTCAACCACAATGAGCGTCCTCCACCCACCCCATCCAAAATGGCTACTCTCTCCGGCATCTCCGCCAAGGAGGAATCGCCGTCTTGAGTTTAATTTCTAGGAAACCAGAGCAAAGTGAGTGTTCCCATCCTTGAAAAGGCTGTCTTTCTGGTGATCTCGACGTGTTTCTTGCAAAAACTCATCTGTCAGGGTCCACCTTTAAACGCCAGAACGTAGTTTCAGTACACCAAAGACTTCACACACAAAGTACTTGGCTGTCAGGGTCTGTCAAGTCAGTCAGCGAGAAATGTGCTAAACGCCAGACCGTAGTTTCAGTACACCAAAGACTTCACACTCAAAGTACTTGGTTGTCAGGATCTGTCTAGTCAGTCAGCGACAAATGTGCTAAATGCCAGACCGTAGTTTCAGTACACCAAAGACTTCACACACAAAGTACTTGGCTGTCAGGATCTGTCATTCAATCATTCAGCGAGAAATATGTTAAACGCCATAACGTAGTTTCAGTACACCAAAGACTTCACACTCAAAGTACTTGGTTGTCAGGATCTGTCTAGTCAGTCAGCGAGAAATGTGTTAAACGCCATAACGTAGTTTCAGTACACCAAAGACTTCACACTCAAAGTACTTGGTTGTCAGGATCTGTCTAGTCAGTCAGCGACAAATGTGCTAAACGCCAGACCGTAGTTTCAGTACACCAAAGACTTCACACACAAAGTACTTGGCTGTCAGGGTCTGTCAAGTCAGTCAGCGAGAAATGTGCTAAACGCCAGACCGTAGTTTCAGTACACCAAAGACTTCACACACAAAGTACTTGGCTGTCAGGATCTGTCAAGTCAGTCAGCGAGAAATGTGCTAAACGCCAGACCGTAGTTTCAGTACACCAAAGACTTCACACACAAAGTACTTGGCTGTCAGGGTCTGTCAAGTCAGTCAGCGAGAAATGTGCTAAACGCCAGACCGTAGTTTCAGTACACCAAAGACTTCACACACAAAGTACTTGGCTGTCAGGGTCTGTCAAGTCAGTCAGCGACAAATGTGCTAAACGCCAGACCGTAGTTTCAGTACACCAAAGACTTCACACACAAAGTACTTGGCTGTCAGGATCTGTCAAGTCAGTCAGCGACAAATGTGCTAAACGCCAGACCGTAGTTTCAGTACACCAAAGACTTCACACACAAAGTACTTGGCTGTCAGGGTCTGTCAATCAATCACAGAGACATAGGGATCGCTTTTGGCACCGATTATCGGCATTCTTTTCTAGTTTATAAATATAACAAAACTAGTTCAAAAACCATGGTGTGTGTCTGCAGGGCATAGTTAGTTGCGGGGGGGGGGGGGGGGGGGGGAGACTGTAGAGCGAAGATCGTTGGGACAGAGATCCCCTAAAACCATACATTATTCTGAATTATTTATCGCCCAACCTATTCCGATCCTGAACTTTAGATGACGGAAGCGACCTTTGAAAAAGTATGCGTTTATATTTTTGGGGGACAGTACAGGAAAAAACGACAAACAAGAAGGAAAAAAGGAGAGAAGGGCAGAAAGAAAGAAAGAAAGAAAGAAAGAAAGAGAAGACTGAAAAAAAAAAAAAAAAAAAAAAAAAAAAAAGATCACCTCAGAACTGGAAGCAGCGATGGTGCAAATGGCTTTGTTGGGGTTCCGCACGGTGGAGAATAAACCAGCCGACGACGACAACGACGACGACAGCGACAGAGGACTCTGCTGCTGCGCCGCGCACTTCCCCAGAAACCCGGAAAACGACCAGCTCTCGCTGAGCGCCTTACGAGACCCACCACCCCCCGCCGCCCCCACGGCCGCGCTCGCAGGACCGTTGGTTGACGTCGTGTTAGCGCTGGTGGTGGCTCCCCCCGGTGTTGCGAAGGAGAAGGAGGAGGAGGGGGAAGGGGAGGGGGAGGAGGAGGGGGGGCGCATGAGGCGGGGGAAGTACTTCTTGCGCGGCTGGCTGCCGCCGCCGCAGGAGAAGCTGATGTCGTTGAGTCCATCGCCTGCAGGGGGGGAACGGAATTGAGGAAAACTTAAAAAGTTATTACCAAAAAAATTTACTATTGGCAGTAGAACAGACACAAACGCTTAACCCCTTGACTGCCACCAACGTATCACGTACTGACCTGATGATCACTGATGATGTCATCAGATGAAGAGGAATAACTCCGATATGCTGGCTTTTGCTCTAACACAGTCAAGAGAGTTATATCCCCAGACAATTTTGCCCGGTTGTCTCTTATCATTTGTCCTTTTCATGGCGTGATTTGCCCAATGATTTTTGCTTTAATTTTCTCTGGCAGTCAAGGGGTTAAGACTTTAGAGAAGGTCCCGAGAGGAAGCCTATCAAAGCTTTATCAGATCTGACTATCCCCTACACATGGGTGCTCCTGGGAAATTTCAAAAATCCTAAAAAGGCAGGCTCCAGGGGCTGCCCAGGCCCTGGCGGAGTGCAGGGACAGCGCCCCTCCTGAGGGCTCCGGGGGACAATGCCCCCTGGAACTGTGGAAGCTGAAGAGAAACAACAGTTTCCAATGTAACTGACAGGCTCTCGTTGCACTTTCACTTCTGGTTAAACTTCATGACCTCTATAACCAGCAAAATGCATCTTCTCAAATTCTCATAATCCGGCGACGCCAGCTCCAGGCAATAAAAAAAAATTCCTGAACTTCAGGACATCCTGAAAGCAGGAGCATCCATGCCTACACAAGCCATGAGTAGTCTGGATAGCTGAAATGTGTAGTAGGTAAGTCTTGGTGTGAAATATCATATGTATTCCTATTCATAATTCATTAACTCATTCGCATCGCAACAATTTTGAATTATTAAAAAAACTCACAAATCACTCCAGCCATACACACAAACAAAACATACGTAAACAAAAGGAGAAATGAAAGAAGATTACGGGTTTTTACTTCAGGTTTAGACATAGGGAAGTTGTAGATCAGACTTTTTTATATATAGACTTTATATAGAAAAACTCTGTACACCGATTGGTTCCCCCACAACAAACCACTACAAAAGCAGAGTCAGAGGCAAAGTTGTGGTGCAAGGGAGTGAAGCAAGTTTAGAAGTGACCAAGGTATGGTGTGCACACAGATTTACTTCAATTGAAGCAAATTGACAGCTATCTATTAATTCCGGACATATATGGCTTGAATGAGTTAAAACGATCAAAGAATTTTTTTCACTGAAAATGCGTAGCAATCAAGAGCCCAGTTGTCAATTCTGAAGAGTAAGGCAGGCCTGTTTACCCCCTACGCAAGTCTTGAGTAGTCTGGATAGCTGAAATGAGTAGTTTTGGTGTGAAATGAGTAGTCCTCTTCATTAAACCATCAAACAATGTTCACTGAAATTGCGTAATTAGAGCATTATTTTCAATTTTGAAGAGTAGGACTAGGAGAGGTCCAAATTGAGT
Source organism: Phymorhynchus buccinoides (assembly GCA_017654935.2). Lineage (NCBI taxonomy): Eukaryota > Metazoa > Mollusca > Gastropoda > Neogastropoda > Raphitomidae > Phymorhynchus > Phymorhynchus buccinoides. The sequence continues at coordinate 15,500,317 of CM065711.1, forward strand.
AGAATACTACTCGAAAAGAGTAGAGTCAACAGGTCTACATTGACCTTAAAATGGAAAATGTCCTATTGTGTTCTCCCCTCTGTCGGGACAAATGTCTTATTACATTTTTAACACTGGCACGCTTTGTCATTGATTTCTGCAAGAGCCAGGACATTGTCCTGTTGATTTCTCTCGCCTGTATCAGGACAGTTTGTCCCGTCACTTTTCGACCCTCGGTACATCTTCTTCTTCTTCTTCTCCTTCTTTCTTTGAACAACCACCATCATCTTTTTTATGGTTCTGTTGTTGTACTAAACTAAAGGGGACTTCTGTCAGGCAGAAAGACTGCAGGCAAAAATGTAGACGCCCGGATGGTCAACCTCGATGTAAGGGGGGGGGGGGGGGGGGGGGGAGGAAGGGGGGGGGAGAGAAGGGATGCAGGGGGGGGGGGGGGGGGGGTCAGGGGTTGGAAAGGGTAGGCGGGGTTGTGGAGGGAGGGTTTGAGGGATTGGGGGATTTGGGTGTGAATTGGGGAGGGGGAGGGATGGTGTTGCTTATTTAAATCCAGGACTCGAAGCCTTCCACTGAGGCTGATGTTACTGCAGGGCTCCCAGGGACCCCCATTTGGGGGTCTATGAAGTACTAGAATTCTAGAGGACCCTCTAAAAGAATGTGCAGGGGGTCCCAGGGATGCACTAGAAAAATTCTTTTTCAGCATTCACAATAGGGCATTTGCCACGAGTGTTCGTTCTCTATACTAGACTACTAATTTGCCCGCACTCATTCTGCCCGAGTTACGCTGACCTTTCTAATTCGACTCTCTAAATTCAACTCAGTGAATTTCAAGGTCGTCCTCACGTGGCAAATGCCCTATTCCCCTGGGACCCTCTATCCCGCCTCTATGTCCCTCTGTACTGTAAGTGAAGGAGTCCCTGGGACCCCTTGTTTTGCGAGATGATTGGGAGCCCTGATGACCCTCTATGCTGTAAGTGAAGAAGTCCCTGGGACCCCTTGTTTTGTGAGATGATTGGGAGCCCTGATGACCCTCTATACTGTAAGTGAAGGAGTCCCTGGGACCCCTTGTTTTGCGAGATGATTGGGAGCCCTGATGACCCTCTATGCTGTAAGTGAAGAAGTCCCTGGGACCCCTTGTTTTGTGAGATGATTGGGAGCCCTGATGACCCTCTATACTGTAAGTGATGGAGTCCCTGGGACCCCTTGTTTTGTGGGATGATTGGGAGCCCTGATGACCCTCTATATTGTGAGTGAAGGAGTCCCTCGGACCCCTTGTTTTGCGGGACGATTGGGAGCCCTGATGACCCTCTATATTGTGAGTGATGGAGTCCCTCGGACCCCTTGTTTTGCGGGATGATTGGGAGCCCTGATGACCCTCTATACTGTAAGTGAAGGAGTCCCTGGGACCCCTTGTTTTGCGGGATGATTGGGAGCCCTGTACTGCCTCAGGCGGAAGGGAGTTCCAATCTCTGATACTGACCACATCACTCTACCACACACACACACACGCTTTTCCCTCACCATGTAAAGCTTCAGGCCTGGGCCCGGCAGTGACAAACGCAGACGGTTTGCTACTAGCGTTGGCGGTCATCGTCGTCGTCGTCATGGTTATGTCCCCTGGGGCCGCCCCGTGCTGGGGCCGGCCGCTCTTGCTGTGACCTTGACCTTGGTGGCTGACCTTGGCCTTGGGGAAGGACTGGTTGGCCTCGAAGGACGGCGCCTCCATCCACGCCCCTTCCACCCCTAGCTGGGCCGCACGCTCTTGCTGTGAAAGGTCGATAGAGATCAAATAATTTGAGGGCTAAATAAAACCAAGAAAAGGTACTACAGTACTTTGACTTCATTCTTTTTGCGATGCAGTGGAACCTCCCTTATAAGACCTTCAAAAATCATCCAAAATGAGGTCCTCTAAGAGAGGGGTCTTATCAGGGAGGTCATTTTAATACTTAGACAGAAGGGCAATGTCTCAGAGAAGTAGGTGCTATATGTGGGAGGGAGTCTTATAATGGGAGGTCTTATAAGGGAGGTTCCACTGTAGTGCCATTTTGCACTTAAACCATGATATGATACAGTGTGCAAAATACGGCAACACAATACAGTTGAGTTAAATAATAATACAGTGGAATCCGCTTAATCAGCCACTTTTGGGACCAGGAAAAATATGGCCGATAAAGCGAATCGGCCGATAAAACGAACATGGAGATACTGTATGACGCAATTATGCAAGTCAAAAGCAATGACGTCAAAATTAAATGTTGCAGTTCAAATTCAAATTCTTTCCCTTTTTGTGATGTGTGTGTGTGTGTGTTTATTAATCCTACAACTTGACAGAAGCACGAGTAAAAGACAATGATTTTGTTTTCTTGAGTGATTTTAACACCATGCAGGGTCTTTCAATTGACAACAGCTCACCTTCCAACTTCACACTCAACCATGTAAACGTCAAAAGCGTGTTGTCAGTTTGTCTGCCTCTGTTGTTCTCCCTCTCAAAAAGGGGTAAAGAGGAAAAATTAGAGAGAAAAAGTGGCCAATAAAGCGAAATTGAAGATTTCAGCTTTGGCTGCAAAAACGAACAAAATAACACATGCTTAAGAAGAAAAAATTCCGTTCCAGAGGAAATTGGCCGATTAAGCGGCTTTGGCCGATTATCCGATGGCCAATTAAACGGATTCCACTGTATAATAATAATATCTCATAATTCAGAACTTTTTTTTACCCTTTCATTAGATTACCTATGATGAGCTGTTGATGTTCGTTTTCTTTTCTTCTTCTTCTTCTTATATTTGCCCTAATTTGCTCTGAGTTCATTTATATAAATACTAGCCGGTTGAACACCCGCTTCGCGGATAATAAGCCAGGTTGATTGTTTAACCCCCCCCCAAAAAACAAAAACAAAATTAATTGGGACGGAGCCAGGTTCGAACTCGGAACGTTCGTGTGAGAGTAGTACGCCTAACCCACACAGCTACGGTTTTTCTCTGACGTGAGAGTAAAATTTACCCTTTTATAGTGACTTTGACCCACTGCTCGACTGACCCGAACTTTGACTAATTACGCTAATTACGGGGCGCGTTGCCAAATGTAAAGTACCCTACCGTCAGCAGGGGTCATCCCTCTGGATACTGCGAAAGTTTGGCGGCGCTAAAACCACGCTAAATACGGTTGCATAGCGTCCACACAGATACACAGACAGACAGACACAGCTGGCATATATATTTAGATACACGTATGTTGATGCCTGGTATGAAAGAGTGAGTGAAAGCAGGAATTGTGGAATGAATGAAAAGAAGGAATAAAAATTGTTGAATACAAAAAAATAATAAAAATGTGTACAGCGCACATTCTAGTTTTTCTACGTAACTTACCAGGCCAGCTACCCATGGCACTTTACAATATTTAACACACACCAAATGACAAACGAATCGCACGTATACACATACCCTAGCTGACAGGACTGGAGGGGTGTCCAAAAATCTGCCGGGGGGCCTTCCTACCGTGGGGAAGCCGCGTCCCACTGCGCGCGAAGGAGGGGAGGGCAGAGAACTCTGGCCCCATGGAGGGTGCTGACTGGCTGGAAAATCCCCGCTATCCTGCAAAACCAACCAATCAAAATAAGGTATTATTATTATTAGGTATTAGGTACTTTATAGTCACAGAGGCGTCTCTGTGAAATTCGGGTTGCTCCCACCTGGAGAGCGTGTCGCTGCCGGCCAGAGGCGCGCCACCCAATTTTATTTTATTTTAAATTTGCATGCGATTTTTGTCATTGATGAGGGAGGGAGGGGGTAAATTTTGACCAAATGACAACTTTTTTGTTGCCACTGGGTTTAACGTATGCTAAGTGCATGGGCTCACGGGACCTCGGTTTATCGTCTCATCCGAAAGACTCCACGTTCAGACCGTTAAGGCCTAGTGCAGAATGAGAGGAAAAAATCCCCTGTACCCAGGTTAAGAAAATAAAGAGGAAAAAAAACCTGCTGGTTTTGGATTCCGCGACTTAAAAGAGCTGGGGTGTGGCTGCGAGTTGGGACTCAGAATGAGCGGCATGAGAGCAACACCACTGTACGACAAAGATGGGACAGCAAAACAAACAAAAAATATAAATAAATTGAATGTACCAAACACAAATTTGTCATCACACACGCCATTCCCATCTCAGTTTATTCACACACACACACACACACACACACACACACACACATACACAGAGACACACACACACAACACACACACCTACAGAGTGACACACACACACACACAATTACACAGAAACACACACACGCATGAGCACACGCGCACGCACACACATTCTCTCTCTCTAAAACACACACACGCACACACACCTTTTAGCATTACTAGCACTCAGTGACTCAACAGCAGATTATTTCAATTAAAAATGAGCCACAATTCAGACAAAAGATGGTACAGATAACGGTATAGATAACACAGTCAAACCTCTATTTTAAGACTTCCGAAAAGTCCGAAAAATGGGTCTTAACTTGGAGGGTTTTTTAAACAGAGGTCGGTTTTATACATAAAACATAGTAAGCTACATTAATCCGTTCACACACACAAAAATCAGTCTTAAATGAGAGGGTCTTATAATAGAGGTTTGACTGTATTTCGGCTGATTCCATCTTTTGTGTTTCTCATGTTACTAACACCAGAAATCCTGAGAGTAAAAACTAAAATGTATGTCAAGGATTGTAGAACTAAAAAAAGAAAGTTTGCCTGTACCTTACATACCTACCTTCATTTTTTTTTTTTTTTTTTTTTTTTTTTTTTTAAATAAATCTCAGAATGAAATTTTCTCTTTTCTTTCCTTTCCTGCCTTTCAAGTTCGACAACCTCGCTGAATGAGATTCATTCATTCATCCATCCGTTTATTTCCTTCTCCTTCTGTCTTTCAGGTTCAACAACGTCACAGTTGTGATAGATTCATTCGTCCTTCTCTTTGTTCTTTCCCCTTCTGTCTTTCAAGTTCAACAATGTCACAGTTGTGAGAGATTCATTCGTCCTTCTCTTTGTTCTTTCCCCTTCTGTCTTTTAGGTTCAACAACGTCACAGTTGTGATAGATTCATTCGTCCTTCTCTTTGTTCTTTCCCCTTCTGTCTTTCAAGTTCAACAATGTCACAGTTGTGAGAGATTCATTCGTCCTTCTCTTTGTTCTTTCCCCTTCTGTCTTTCAAGTTCAACAATGTCACAGTTGTGAGAGATTCATTCATCCTTCTCTTTTTCCCTTCCTCTTCTGTCTTTCAAGTTCAACAATGTCACAGTTGTGAGAGATTCATTCATCCTTCTCTTTTTTCCTTCTTCTTCTGTCTTTCAAGTTCAACAATGTCACAGTTCTGAGAGATTCATTCGTCCTTCTCTTTTTTCCTTCCTCTTCTGTCTTTCAAGTTCAACAATGTCGTGTCATTCAAGTTCAACAATGTCACAGTTCTGAGAGTCATTCATCCTTCTCTTTTTTCCTTCCTCTTCTGTCTTTCAAGTTCAACAATGTCACAGTTGTGAGAGATTCATTCATCCTTCTCTTTTTCCTTCCTCTTCTGTCTTTCAGGTTCAACAATGTCACAGTTGTGAGAGATTCATTCGTCCTTCTCTGTTCCTTCCTCTTCTGTCTTTCAAGTTCAACAATGTCACAACTGTGAGAGATTCATTCGTCCTTCTCTGTTCCTTCCTCTTGTCTTTCGAGTTCAACAATGTCACAGTTGTGAGAGAGTCATTCATCCTTCTCTTTTCTCTTTCCTTTCTCAGTTTCTGTCTTTCAGGTTCAACGATGTCAGCTAGAACCAAGAGTGGACAAAACGATATTAATCATTCATCATCAGCATCTTTCCTTTCTATTAGTATAAGTCACAGATCTATATATTTGTTCATCCTCAAACCTTTCTTACCTTCCTTCCTGTCTCCTCCAGTGGAGTTCAAACAAGGTTACTGCAAGATTATTACGTAACTCCAAACCGGAGACACTCCCTATCAAACCATCGATCGAAGCAACCAAGCAGCACAGCAGGATCACCGAATCGGTCAGACATAGCACACAAAGTGAACGTGGTGGTATCGAGGAATCTACTGTAAAGGTATGGGGGGGTGGAAAGTGTGTGTGTGTGGGGGGTGGGGGGGGGGGTAGTTAAGGGAGAGACGAGGGTGGTGTTAGGCAGAAGCAGGTTTTCACTTGGTCGGGTTGTTGTTGATATTGATTGACACGGGGTGATGTTTATTATGATTGATGGGGTGGGTGGGGGTGAGTCGAAGTGTGAGAGTAAGCTGGGTCGGGTCGGGTCGGTCGTCTGCTAGCTACATCACGGGTCCATCAGTAAATAATGTCCTAAACCGGTGCCACACGCTTCTTCTTTTTTTTGCCAGTGCATGCATAAAATGTATATCATAAATCCCCATAATTTTCCCCATAATGTTATCATTTCGCTTTGTACTATTCTTTTGCTGTTTCTCTCTGTTTCGTACTACCCCCTAAAGTGCAGCAGAATCTTCAACGTGATGAAGTTGGCTGCCTAAAGAGAAGAAAAAGAAGAAAAATTCAGCCATTCTGCTTTGAACATGCGCAGTTTTGAAAATGATGTCATCAGTGACGTCATTTTCCGAACGTAATTTATAAAATAAAATAAAAAGCCATGTCCAATGCTGAGATTGAAAAAATGGATCTGAGAAACAGGGAATAAAGTACTACTACATCTTTACCAGTCCCAAACTTGAAGACGAGTCAGCGAAAATTCGTGAGGATATGGATTCTGTTTATGGGTGGCCTTGTGTGACATGCTGTATGTTTCCAAGCAAGCGGGTTCACCCAAGGATATTCTACAAGGGTAAGATGGATTACTTAAGAGCTCGGCGAACCGGGCTGATAGAGTTATCGTTAGTGGGGACGTGTACACTATTCACAGTGGAGGCTATCCAAAAACTCGGACTGGAACTTGAACGGAGAATTCAACTGGCCTATCGATGTGTAAAATGTGTCCTGTTTTCAAAAGGACATAACCAGTGTTTCTGTCCTCACTACTCATATAGGGAAAAGAGACCGGATGTTTATCTTCCCCTGAACACAGTCTTTTGGTTCACCGGCGTTCTAAAACTGAGAAATATGACTTCGAAGATACCAGCTAATTAAGTGATTATTGACAGTCGTAAACGGACAAACTTTTCTTTAGATGAAACTAGGGCTGGAAGCAGAAATTTCATTTATTTTTGCTTCAGAAATAAGCCAAAGGTGTACTTTATTAGTCGGTGAATTGCCAGGATTCTGCGACAAATCTTTGCCCTGAAAAAATGAGCCACAAGATAGATACCATAAATTTGAAGTGAAGACATAAAAAAGCGATAGGTATATTTATATTATTATGTTGACTAAATTTTCTCCCAATTAATGAGCCAGATGGCGTCAAATAGTTCTGTCATGTTATGACAAAAGACAAAACGTAGGTTATATTTTTGTGGCATCCCCAGATGTTGGAGTCAGCTGATCCAGTATAACATTTTATCCTGATCTTGCAGGTTTTTGAGAACCGGAAATGATTTTCTTCACTTTTTTCACAATACCTGTCATTGTTGATATTCTGCATGACAAGCGGGGACCGCTATGGTAGCCGGATTGGTCTTGTCTAGATACTGCGAAAAGGCCTATGGTTCACACTTTTTGGCTTTTGTTTTATGTCTTTGTTTCTGTTTTTAAATTGGACTTAAAATCTGCTTCAATAAACAACAAGAATGTGAATAACTTCAACAACCGTAGGACAAGGAAGAGCCGAACTAAGATCTGTGGGCTCCTGAGGCATTTTTGTTTCATTTTTGTTTTGTTTCTCCTCTCTGTTTCCTTCTTTCTTCTCCTTTGGTCACACCCCTAAGTGCGTACATTTACTTCTGTAAATAGAAGTTGGTCGCCACGGTTAACCGCCGTTTTGTCCAAATTCCGTCGTTTTGTCTATAGACAAAACGGCGGGTTGGACAAAACGGTGCCCGATTTTGATCCGCCGTTTTGTCCAAATGAAAGTTGGAGTTATAAAAGCTGATTCTTGACAAGTTCTCTTTTTTTTTTTTTAATCTTTGTTAAATAAAATGAATAACAAGCTGACCACTGACACTGGTCACTTTGGCCTAATTTTTACCGTTTGAATGCTAATTAGTGTATTAGGAGATCATATGAACAATTGTTGATGTGGTTGAGTGGCCAGTGGTCAGTGTCACTGACCAGTGGTCACTTTGGCCTATTTTCACTGTTTGACTGCAAATTAGTGTATTAGGAGTTCAAATGAAAAATTGTTGATGTGGTTGACCAGTGGTCAGTGTCACTGACCAGCGGTCACTTTGGCCTATTTTCACTGTTTGACTGCAAATTAGTGTATTAGGAGTTCAAATGAACAATTTTTGATGTGGTTGACCAGTGGTCAGTGTCACTGACCAGTGGTCACTTTGGCCTATTTTTTTATGTGGTTGACCATTTGTCAGTGTCACTGACCAATGGTCAACCACATCAAACCTTGTTCATTTGAACTCCTAATACAACTCATTTTTGGCCAGTCAAAAACAGTTGAAATAGTCCAAGGTACCACTGGTCATTTGTTCATTTGAACTGCCAAATACACTATTTGACAGTCAAACAGTGAAAATAGGCCATATGAAAATAATTCATATGATCTCCTACTACACTAATTAGCATTCAAACGGTAATATTAGGCCAATGTGACCAGTGTCAGTTGTCAGTTTGTTATTCATTTTATTTAATAAAGATTTTTTTTTTAAATGAGAACGTGTCAAGAAGGACCAAAAACGGCGGTTCAAAATTGGGCGCCGTTTTGTCCAACCCGCCGTTTTGTCTATAGACATTTGTTTGAACCGCCGTTTTGTCCAAATCATAATATAAAATTTGGACAAAACGGCGGATCTAACTCTCACTTTGCACAAAGCCTTACGGTCTGAACGTGGAGTCTTTCGGATGAGACGTAAACCGAGGTCCCGTGTGCCCATGCAATTAGTCCACAGTGGCAACGAAAAAAGTTGTCATTTGGTCAAAATTTACCTCCCCCACCCCCTTTTTCTTCTTCATCAGTCACACAAAAAATCGCATGCAAAAAAACACCCATCAAAACAAAATTGGGTGGCGTGCATCTGGCTGTGACGCGCTCTCCAGGTTGGAGTAATCCGATTTTCACGGAGACGCCTCTGTGACTATAATTAGTATAAAGCGCCTAATATCTACCTAATACCTAATACTATGACTTACCCAGATAAGCAAGATGTCCAAGTCCTTCCCCACTCACTCCTCAGACCTAACTTGGTCCCATGCTGTTCTTGGTTATTCGTGAATATTATTAAAGCAGAATTTACCAAAAATCCAAAATCCAAAATGTTCTTCAGTCCTAGGCCTGCAAAAAGCAACGATTTCCTAGCTCTAACTAACGCCTTCTTTCTGTCAGAGTACCAAAAAATTACTTGAATTGAAACCCAAGAACCCTTGAAAATGTGAGTGCTTATCGGAAGAGTATAGTTTACCAGGAAACTGTTACAAGTTTTCGTGTCAATCCACCGCCCAGTTGCCGTTTTACAACTGTAAGGTCATTATTTTTATTGATGGGGCCCTACATATAATACTGATGGTCGCTACTCATTAGGCCTAGCTTTTCAGGCTGTGTGCTACCATGACTGTGCTAGGCTGGTGCTACTGTCGGTCAGGTTCATTGAGAGAGAGACACATGACAAGATTTAAATATCAAGAAAGGTACCATGCTATTATTGAGAGAGAGAGAGAGGAGGAAGAGAGAGGGCGGGGGATTGAGACGGAGAGGGCGGTCACAGAGAGAGAGAGGGGGGGGGGAGGGGGTGCGAGAGAGAGACGGTTGTGGTTCTTGAGTATATGAACGTCTACAGGCACCAGAACTTGAAACGAAAGAATGAAAGTGTGGGTTTCACGTCCACTCGGCTGCAAAACAGCACACATTATATGGGACGAACCATCAACCAACCAACCATCATTCAGTACTCTGAGAAGAGCCTGGAGGTACTGCAATACCAGGGTCCGATCTCAAAATTATACTGAACGAAAATAGGGGGGGAGGCGTGGGCGGGGGGGGGGGTCTAAAGCAGAACAATCTGGGTGTATGGGAAGGGGGGATGGGGAAATGAGGGGGCGGGGGTGTGGGGGTTGGGACCCAAAAGACCTTATTAAAATTCTTGTTGGCTCTTTTTTAACCAGGACTCCCGCCCTGGCATCGATCCACTTCTCTGTCGGGCCTACGAATATCTTCTCTCTCTCTCTCTCTCTCTCTTCTCTATCAGTAGAGGCTGCTTGTCTCTCTCCTAAAAATGTATGGTAGACCTATTCCGTTAGGCACAGGCTGCAGCTATGTTGCCCTTGGCCAACTGGACGCTTTGGCGCCAAACATCCCAGACGAGAGGTGTTGTGTGTGTTGTGTTGCGTGTGTAAGAAAGAACGACTGTCTCTGGTCTGCCTCTCTCTTTTCTATGTTAGGACACAAGCATGTGCACGGCAAAAAACGTTGGGTGTGTGTGTGTGTGTGTGAAAGAAAGAAACTCACTCCTCTCTCTTCTCTCTCTCTCTCTCGTGTCTATGTTAGTGCACACACGCATGTGCACACCATCGTGTGTGTTGTGTTACTAACATAGACACGAGAGAGAGAGAGAGGAGTTTCTTTCTTACCACACACACCACACACACACACGTTTGCCGTGCACATGCGTGTGCACTAACATAGAAAGAGAGAGACAGACAGGGCAGACAGAGACATCTTCTTCTTAACACGCACCACACACCTCTCTTTCTGGGATGTTTGGCGCCAAAGCGTCAGTTGCCAAGGGCAACATAGCTGCAGCTGTGCCAAGGAATAGTCTAGCAGGGACATTTTAGGTGGAGAGAGAAAAGAGACTGCTACTGAGAGAGAGAAGAGAGAGAGAGATGTAGGGCCCGGTACGTACAGAGAAGGGATTGAATGTGGACAGGGTCGGGTGTCTGGTCAAAAAAGGACCAACAAGGAATTTATGAGGTCTTTGGGTCCAACCCCCCACCCCGCCCCCTCATTCCCCATCCCCCTTCCCATACACCCAGATTGTCTATTGATACCCCCCCCCCCCCCCCCCCCTATTTCGTTCAGTGATATTTTGGAGACGGGACCCTGGGTATGCAGAGAGTAACCTCCAGGGATCTGCTCAGAGCTTTGAATGATGGTGGTGATGATGGTTCGTCCATATTAATGTGTGCTGTTTTGCAGCCCGATGTGGACGTGAAACCCAACTGGTCATTCTTTCGTTCAAAGTCTGTGACTGTAGAGTTCATACTCAAACCACACCGTCTCTTCTGCACCCCCTCCCCCCCCCGCTCTCTCTTTTGTGACCCCCTCTCTCCCCCCCTCTCTCTCCCTCTCTCTTCTCTCTCTCTTCTCTCTACAATAATAGCATGTACCTTGCTGATATTTAAATCTTGTCATGTTTCTCTCTCTCAAAATGAACATGACCGACAGAGCAACCACAGCCAGCACGGTATGGTAGCCCACAGACAGAAAAGCTAGGCATATAGTAGCGACCTAGTATTATACGTGGGCCCATCCAATAAATAATGGGACCTTACAGTTGTAAAAACGGCAACTGGCGGGTGGGATTGACACGAAATGTACTTTCTGTAAAACTATACTCTTCCGATAAGCACTCACATTTTCAAGGGTTTGGGTTTCAATTCAAGACTTTTGGTACTCCGACAGAAAGAAGGCGAGAGCTGTGAAATCGATGCTTTTTGCAGGCCTAGGACTGAAGAAATTTTTGATTTTGATTTTTTGGAAATTCTGCTTTAATAATATTCACGAATAAACCAAGAACAGAATGGGACCAAGTTAGGGCTGAGGACGTGAGTGGGGAAGGGAATGGACATCTTTGAGTATCTGGGTGGCAAGTCCTAGGTTTAGGAGTAGTAGGTAGATATTAGGCCTTTTATACTATATAAGTCACAGAGGCTCTCCGTGGCATTCGGATTACTCCACCTGGAGAGAGCGGCAGTCACCGCCGAGGTGCCCACCCAAATTGTTTTGTGGTTTTTATTTAGTGCATGGCAATTTTTGTGTGACTGATGAGGGGAAAAAAGGGGGGGGGGAAGTTTTGACCAAATAACAACTTTTTCGTTGCACACTGTAGTCATAAGGCGGGAAATGCGGTGGTGGGCAACGCGGGACGGGGTCGTTTATCGTCTCATCCGAAAGCTCCACGTTCAGACCGTTAAGGCTTGGTGCAAAAGTGAGAGGTTAGATCCGCCGTTTTGTCCAAATTTCTATTATGATTTGGACAAAACTCGGTTTCCAAAACAATGTCTATAGACAAACGGCGTTTGGAGGAGACAAAACGGAGCCCGAATTTTGAAAACCGCCGTTTTGTCCTTCTTGAAAAGTTCTCCTTAAAAAACAAAAAATGCTTTGTTAAATAACATGAATAACAAATCTGACCCAACTGACACTCTGGTCAATTTTTGGCCTAATTTTACCGGAGGTTTGTATGCTAATTAGTGTAGTAGGAGATCATATGAAGTTATTTTCATATGGCCTATTTTTCACTGTTTGACTGCAAATTAGTATATTAGGAGTTCAATTACATTGACGCCAATGGATCATTGTGGCCTATTTTCACTGTTTTGACTGCAAATTAGTGTATTAGGAGTTCAAATGAAAAAAAAATTGAATGTGGTTGACACAGTGGTCGCATTGATCCACACTTGACCACTGGTCAACCACCTAAAAAATAGGCCAAGGTGACCACATCGTCATTGACAAGTGACTACTGGTCAAACGACATCAAAATTTGGGTCTTTTGAACTCCTAATACACTAATTTGCAGTCAAACAGTGAAAAGTGGCCAAAATGACCACTGGTCAGTAACACTGACCACTGAAGTCGTATAGTCAAACCACATCACAAATTGTTCATTCTGAACTCCTAACATACTAATTTGCAGTCATACAGTGAAAATAAGCCAAATTGACCATTGGTCAGTGACACTTACCACTGGTCAACCACATCAAAAATTGTTCATTTGAACTCCTAATGCACTATTTTGCAGTCAAACAGTGAAAATAGGCCAAAGTGACCAGCTGGTCAGTGACAAATGACCACTATTCAACAACACTTCACAAATTGTTCATATTGAACTCTTAATTCACTAATTTGCCGTCAAACAGTGAAAATAATGGCCAAAGTGACCACTGGTCAGTGACAATGACTCACTGGTCAACCACAAGTAAATTTTTTTTTCATTTGAACTCCTAATACACTAATTTCCAGTCAAACCGTGACCATAGGCCACCAAAGTGACCACTGGTCATTGACACTGACCACTGGTCAACCACATCAACAATATATTATTGTTCATATGATCTCCTAATACACTTATTAGCATTCAAACGGTAAAATTAGGTCAAAGTGACCAGTGTCAGTGGTGAGCTTGTTATTCATACAGACTGAGCTCCAGTTTTTTTTTAACAAGAAATGAATAAAAAAAGATTACAAAAAAAAGATGAGAACTTGTCGAGAATTTCACTTTTATTATAACTCCGAAACTATTGATTTTGACCAAAACGGCGGTTCAAAATACGGGCTCCGTTTTTGTCCAACCCTCCCCCCTCCGCCGAACCCGGGCCGTTTTGTCTATAGACAAAACGGCGGAATTATTTGAACAAAAACGGGGGTGCTTAACCAATGAGGGTGGCAACCAACTTCTATTTACAGAAGTAAAATGTAACACACTTAGGGGTGTGGACCAAAAGGATGAAGAAAGTAACAGGAAACAGAGAAGAGGAATCCAAAACAAAAATGAATACAAACAAACAATGCCTCAGAGACGTCGAGCCTACAGATCATAAGTTCAGACCTTTCATTGTTCCTACCGGTTCGGTGACAATTATTCACATTCTTGTTGTTTAATTGAAGCACGATTTTTAAGCGTACCAATTTAAAAACAAAAAAACAGAATACAGAAAAAACCAAGCCAAAAAGTGTGGACCATAGTGTCCATTTTCGCGTTTCGACAGTATCTTGGCAAGATCAATCCGGCTACCATAGCGGTCCCCGCTTGTCATGCAGAATATCAACAATGACAGGTATTGTGAAAAAAGTGAAGAAAATCATTTCCGGTTCTCAAAAACCTGCAAGATCAGGATAAAATGTTATACTGGATCAGCTGACTCCAACATCTGGGGATGCCACAAAAATATAACCTAAAAAATATAACCTAAACCTGTCTTTTGTCTTTTTTGTCATGACATGAACAGCTATTTGAACGAAGCCATCACTGGGCTCATTAAATATGGGAGAAAATTTAGTCAACCTAATAAGATAACATAACAATATACCTATCGCTTTTTTATGTCTTCACTTCCAATTTAGGGTATCTATCTTGTGGCTCCTTTTTTCAGGGCAAATATTTGTCGCACTGAGAATCCTGGCAATTTACCAACTAATACAGTACATTTTTGGCTTACTTCTTAAACAAAAATAAATGGAATATTTGCTTCCAGCCCTAGTTTCATCTTAAAGAAAAGTTTGTCCGTTTATGACTGTCAATAATCACTTAATTAGCTGGTATCTTCGAAGTCATATTTCTCAGTTTTAGAACGCCGGTGAACCAAAGACTGTTCAGGGGAAGATAAACATCCGGTCTCTATTCCCTATATGAGTAGTGAGGACAGAAACACTAGTTTATATGTCCCTTTTAAACAGGACACATTTTGCACGTTCGATATGCCAGTTGAATTCTCCGTTCAAGTTCAAGTCCGAGTTTTTGGATAGCATCCACTGTGAATAGTGTACACGTCCGCACTAACTATAATTCTATCAGCCCGGTTCGCCGTGCTTTTAAGTAATCCATCTTACCCTTGTAGAATATCCTTGGGTGAACCCGCTTGCTTGGAAACATACAGCATGTCACACAAGGCCACCCATAAACAGAATCCATATCCTCACGAATTTTCGCTGACTCGTCTTCAAGTTTGGGACTGGTAAAGATGTAGTAGTACTTTATTCCCTGTTTCTCAGATCCATTTTTTCAATCTCAGCATTGGACATGGCTTTTTATTTTATTTTATAAATTACGTTCGGAAAATGACGTCACTGATGACATCATTTTCAAAACTGAAACTGCGGCATGTTTCATCAAATAAGCAGAATGGCTGAATTCTTCTTCTTCTTGTTCTCATTAGGCAGCCAACTTCATCATGTTGAAGATTTTGCTGCACTTTAGGGGGTAGTACGAAACAGAGAGAAACAGCAAAAGATAGTACAAAGCGAAATGATAACATTATGGGGAAAATTATTGGGGATTTTATGATATACATTTTATGCATGCACTGGCAAAAAAAAAAGAAGAAGAAAGCGTGTGGCAAACCGTTTAGGACAGTTATTTAACTGATGGACCCGGTGATGTAGCTAGCAGGAAGAACTGGACACGACCCGACCCTGACCCAGCTTCCTCTCACAACTTTGTTTATCTTCGAACGTCTCACCCCCACCCCCACCCACCCCATCATCATAATAACATCACCCCCGTGTCAATCAATATCAACAACAACCAACCACCCCTACCAAGTGAGAAACACTGCTTCTTTCTGCCTAACACCCACCCTCTCTCATCCCTTAACTATTCCCCCCCCCCTCCCCCACATAACACACACACTTTTCCTTCCCCCCCTACCTTTACAGTAGATTCCTCGATACCACCACGTTCACTTTGTGTGCTATGTCTGACCGATTCGGTGATCCTGCTGTGCTGCTTGGTTGCTTCGATCGATGGTTTGATAGGGAGTGTCTCCGGTTTGGAGTTACGTAATAATCTTGCGTTAACCTTGTTTGAACTCCACTGGAGGAGACAGGAAGGAAGGTAAGAAAGGTTTGAGGATGAACAAATATATAGATCTGTGACTTTAACTAATAGAAAGGAAAGATGCTGATGATGAATGATTAATATCGTTCTGTCCACTCTTGGTTGTAGCTGACATCGTTGAACCTGAAGACAGAAACTGACAAAGGAAGGAGAAAAGAGAAGGATGAATGACTCTCTCACAACTGTGACATTGTTGAACCTGAAAGACAGAAGAGGAAAAGAGAAGGGTGAATAAATCTATCACAACTGTGACATTGTTGAACTTGAATGACACGACATTGTTGAACTTGAAAGACAGAAGAGGAAGGAAAAAAGAGAAGGGTGAATAAATCTCTCACAACTGTGACATTGTTGAACCTGAAAGACAGAAGAGGAAAAGAGAAGGGTGAATAAATCTATCACAACTGTGACATTGTTGAACTTGAATGACACGACATTGTTGAACTTGAAAGACAGAAGAGGAAGGAAAAAAGAGAAGGGTGAATAAATCTCTCACAACTGTGACATTGTTGAACTTGAATGACACGACATTGTTGAACTTGAAAGACAGAAGAGGAAGGAAAAAAGAGAAGGATGAATGAATCTCTCAGAACTGTGACATTGTTTAACCTGAAAGACAGAAGGAGAAGGACAAAAGAGAAGGACGAATGAATCTCTCACAACTGTGACATTGTTGAACTTGAAAGACAGAAGAGGAAGGAAAAAAGAGAAGGACGAATGAATCTCTCACAACTGTGACATTGTTGAACCTGAAAGACAGAAGAGGAAGGAAAAAGAGAAGGACGAATGAATCTCTCACAGTTGTGACATTGTTGAACTTGAAAGACAGAAGGGGAAGGAACATAAATGGACGAATGAATTTCTCACAGTTGTGACATTGTTGAACTTGAAAGACAGAAGGAGAAGGAACAGAAACAGATGAACGAATGAATCTCATTCAGCGAGGTTGTCGAACTTGAAAGGCAGGAAAGGAAAGAAAAGAGAAAATCTCATTCTGAGATTTATTTTTTAAAAAAAAAAAAAAAAAAAAAAAAAATGAAGGTACGGTATGGTAAGCTGGTACAGGCAAACTTTCATTTTTTTTAGTTCTACAATCCTTGCACATAAATTTTTTAGTTTTTAGTACTCTCACAGGATTTCTGGTGTTAGCAAAGATATTCTAAAACAGTAAAAGGGTAAGATGGATTACTTAAAGAGCTCGGCGAACCGGGCTGATAGAGTTATCGTTAATGGGGCCAGTACACTTTTCACAGTGGAGGCTATCCAAAAACTCATGACTGGAACTTGTGAACGGAGAATTCAACTGGCCTATCGACGTGTAAAGAAAACGTGTACTGTTTCAAAGGGACATAACCAGTGTTCCTGTCCTCACTAACTCATATAGGGAAAAGAAACAAGGATGCTTATCTTCCCCTGTACAGTCTTTTGGCGTTTAGTAAACATGAGAAACACAAAAGTAAGACAGGAATCATATCCGAATACAGTCAAACCTCTATGTATAAGACCTCCTCGTCATTTAAGACTGATTTTTGTGTGTGTGAACGGATTAATGTATCTTACTCATATTTTTTATGTATAAAGCCGACCTCCTTTATAAGACCCCTCCAAGTTAAGACCCAATTTTCGGAAGTCTTAGAATAGAGGTTTGACTGTGCTATCTATACCGTTATCTATGCCATCTTTTGTCTGAATTGTGGCTCATTTTTAATTGAATTCATCTGCTGCTGAGTCACTGAGTGCTAGTAATGCTAAAAGGTGTGTGTGCGTGTGTGTTTTTTAGAGAGAATGTGTGTGTGTGCGCGCGCACGCGCATGCGTGAGGGCTCAAATGTGTGGTGTGTGTGTGTTGTGTGCATGCACAGGTGCGTGTTTTTTTTTGGGTTGTAATTGTGTGTGTGTGCACTCTCTGTGTGTGTGGTGTGATGTGTGTGTGTGTGTGAATGAACTGAGATGTGAATGATGTGTGTGATGACAAATTTGTATTGTTGCATTCTTAATTTTTGTTTTTTTTGTTTTTGCTGTCCCATCTTCTGTAGGCCGTACAGTGGCGTTGCTCCCACGCCGCTCATTCCGAGTCCCAACTCACAGCCACACCCCCTGCTTTGTCAGGTCGCAGAATCCAAAACCGAGCAGTCCAAGGGGAGCGAATCTACATTAGGCCGTCAGGAGGCAACCAACCAACCGAGTGAGACACTGCACTGCTGCTGAGTCAATTCGGTTGAGCTCAGTGGAGCCTGGTACGCAGGGCATCACCTACTAAGCTCCATACTGACGACAATAATGTCTTAGTTAGTCGCAGAGCCAGCGTGAGTTACGTCCTCTGAGGGCGCCACCACGTCCGTCCCAACAACAAGCTCCCCAGAACGTACTGATCCCCATGACTTTGACCCGAACGCACCAAGGGCATAACTGGATTGGTAATCGAAACTGAGGTCACCATCAAAGCAGGTGGGAAGCAGGGCATGCAAGGGCCACAAAAAATGAGGCCAATTTTTTGCTTTTTGAGTGATTGATGGAAATGAGGCAGTCGCGGATGACAATGATGATGATGATGATGCTATGGAGTTCCGTATCGGTCTGAGACTACATGACAGGGCTGTATTCTACGCTTCCTTTCATAATGATATCCTAGCGTTAACCAGGCCCGAGAACTACAAACACCTGCAGTGTTGGTCATGAAATTAAAACAACACTCTCAGAATCGCATCCATTAAGCGAATGAAGCTCGACTGTGTGCTTTCAGTCTTCCCATTGAGCCCATAGCCACTCACTCTGGGTAGGAGTCGGTCCAGGACAGAAAAAAAACCCTTGCCTCTGATGGGATTCGAACCCGTTCACCTCCCAGCCAGTAGTCCGCGCGGGGGAACTTTACCACTACGCCACGGCGGCTGGTCAACATTCTTTTTATAGATTATGTACTAATACGTTCTGACCATGACAAAGTCGAAAGACGAACATTTCGGACACAGCTCAGCTATTTGTTTTTTCCTTTTTTTTTCCTTCTTTATTTTCTTAACCTGGGTACAGGGGATTTTTTCCTCTCATTTTTGCACTAGGCCTTACGGTGTCTGAACGTGGAGTCTTTCGGTTGAGACGATAAACCGAGGTCCCGTGTGCCCATGCACTTAGCATACGTTAAACCCAGTGGCAATGAAAAAGTTGTCATTTGGTCAAAGTTTAACACAGACCCCACACACACACAAAATCCTCATCAGTCTCCACAAAAATCGCAGGCAAAAATCAATGACAAAAATCGCATGCCAAAAAAAAAGAAGAAAGTTGGATGGCGCGCCTCTGGCCGTTTTAGCGCTCTCCAGGTGGGAGCAACCCGAATTTCACAGAGACGCCTCTGTGACTATAAAGTACCTAATACCTAATAATAATACCTTATTTTGATTGGTTGGTTTTGCAGGATAGCGGGGATTTTCCAGCCAGTCAGCACCCTCCATGGGGCCAGAGTTCTCTGCCCTCCCCTCCTTCGCGCGCAGTGGGACGTTGCTTCCCCACGGTAGGAAGGCCCCCCGGCAGATTTTTGGACACCCCTCCAGTCCTGTCAGCTAGGGTATGTGTATACGTGCGATTCGTTTGCTGCTATTTTTTGTGTGTGTTAAGTAGTTGTGAAGTGGGCCAATGAGTAGCTGGCCTAGTAAGTTACGTAGAATGTTGCACTGTATCACTTTTTTATTATTTTTTGTATTCAACAATTTTTATTCCTTCTTTTCATTCATTCCACAATTCCTGCTTTCACTCACTCTTTCATACCAGGCATCAACATACGTGTATCTAAATATATATGCCAGCTGTTTCTGTGTGTCTGTGTGGACGCTATGCAACCGTATTTAGCGTGGTTCTAGCGCCGCCAAACTTTCGCAGTATCCACTGGGATGATCCCATTCTGAACTTTAGGGTACTTTACATTTTACAACACGCTCCGTAATTAGCGTAATTAGTCAAAGTTCGGGTGTGTCGAGCAGTGGGTCAAAGTTGGGGTCACTATAAAAGGGTAAATTTTACTCTCACATCGGAGAGTATCACTTGAGGCGTGGTCACCGCTACAGCTTTCTGTATTCAATACAAAAAATCGTGACTTTAACTGGTTTCGTACTGCCTCCGGGCATTGCCTCCAGTATTTGTTTCCCTAACATATTTGTATTTACCAATGTCCCATATTGTGGTCTGATTCAGATAAAAGAGGACGTAAGTAACCATTTTCGTCGTCCCCCCACGTCGGAGAAAGACCGTAGCTGTGTGGGTTAGGCGTACTACTCTCACACGAACGTTCTGAGTTCGAACCTGGCTCCGTCCCAATTTTTATTTTTAAGTGACGATGGTTTTTTTAACCCATTTTTGGTTGCAGAAATGCCCCCGACCGTTGCTTGTGAAAGGGTTAAGCCGATCCCATAATAAGCGCCGTTGGGGTGGATATTTGCAGAGTTTCTAACTAAATTTTTTCTTATCTTGAGAAGCTTTTTTTCCACCGGAAAAAGATGAGCTAATTTTTTTTTTTCATTACATTAAAACTGGTTCCCATGATGCACTTTAACAAAAGCAATTTTTATAGTAAAATAGTTCATCAAAAGTAAAATTATCTAATGAGAAGCCTTGTTCCCTGTTCTGAATTATGAGGTCTGATTATTTTTTTTCCGTTTAACATTAAATATGTTCGTGTTACATTAAAAAATACGCTGTTTCGTATGGATTTTCCGCCATGGTTAATTTCGAAAAGGTACTAGACCTTAAAGGCAGATTTTGTTGGCCCTAGTTTTTGGATTCCTTTGCCTCTATTTTCCGAGTTAAACCTTTACCACAGATAGTGTTCTTGGTCTGGTTATTCCTTTTAACTGGAGGAACAAATATTTGTTTTAAAAAAGGAAGAAAAAATTCAGTTTATCATCATGATATTTTGGTATACTAGTTTGCCAAGATACAAACTATACACTGATGTATTTAGTTTTACATTAAAGTCAAGGTCGCACCAGTTACGGGGTTCAACCCCGACACACATAATCGCTAATATCTCGCAAAGTTTTGCATGTATTTCAATGCAGTTTTTTTTTCACAACATTTCTTGATGAATGGTCTATACAACACATTTGTCATTAATTTTTCTGTGCGCTCGTGTGCACATGATCAAGCGCGCTCAAATCACGGGTCCGATACCCCAACTTCATATATGGCCGTCCATTCAGTTCCGTGCTCACCCACGTGCACACTACACATAGTTTTCACGCTGTCTCAATACGTCTTTTATGTGTATGTACAGCCGACACATTCCGAATTCCGAGTAGCTCGGTGATGCTGCGAAGGGACTTTGCAGCCACTCGGCAGTCCCCTTGGGCTTCTTATTATGTTGTTAATTATTAGGCATATCCCTCTTCTTTGGCAAACAAAAAGATAGAAAACTGTGAAGAAAATATTCAGGTGGAGAAGTAAAAAGCAAATGTGTCCGGTTTTCAGTTAAGAGAGGTTTTTTTTTGAAATGAGGAAAGGACTGAATTGGAGTGACGGAGAAGGAGAAAGGCAGAAAGATTCTTTCCAATGGATGTTGCTTGAAAACCCAAGGAAAAAAAGGGAACATGCCCAGCCAATTTTTTGAAGACCGGATTGAGGGAAGGGAAAGCGACGATGAAATCAAAGACATTGCACATTACAACATTCTTTCCAGCGTGATGAAGTTGGCCTCCATAAGGCGAAGAAGAAGAAGCCCGAAACGGTAAAGTTTTGGTTGACTGGGGGGACCATAGAATGAAGATAGGGCCGTCCCCAACGAAGCTGTGTTTTTCCTCCAAAAAACAACTTCAACCCTGAAATCTTGATTGTTTTATTTTAAAATTAAAAATTTAAAACCCCCTAAAAGATAATTTTTTTTATTGTGGCCGTATGAACGGGGAATCCTGGAGAAAACAAGAAACCCCCAATTGCATCGGCATAGTTTTTTTTTTGTTCTGCGAAAAGGAATCAAAGGTCGGATTGTTAAAAAAACCACCCAAACCACACCATGAACGTCCCCTAAAAAAAATTAAAGAATCCCTGATTTACGTTTTGTTTGTTTGTTTTGTTTGTTCATAAACCCTGGCCTTTTAAAACTCCCCCAGGGAAGTTCCTCCCAACTGCGAGAAAGCACTTGAACAATATGGTACAAAAATGCACCAGCTAGGGGTGAGAACATTTTTGTGTGTGACTGTTTTTGATTACCCCCGCCATGTGGGCAGCCACACTCCGTCTTCGGGGGATTTTAGAGACTAATTATGTTATGCTAGGATCTTGTCATGGCTTAAAGACAATCCCCGCACAACCATTCAGAGCATAACAACATTTTGATGTAGCCGTGGCGTTCTAGCTTATGTCAACTGGTCTGACACCGCCTCATGCCAAGGCATGATTTAAAGTGAAAAGGGAATTGTAATTATCTTAATTAGGTGGATAGATATTATTAGCTTGTTGTAGAGCAATGAGGTATTGTGTGTGTGTGTGGGTCACTGTAGTGTTAGGTATTAGGTACTTTATAGCCACAGAGGCGTCTCTGTGAAATTTGGAGAGCGCGTCGCAGCCAGAGGCGCCCACCCAACTTTTGTTTTTTGCATGCAAGTTTGGTGACTGGGTGGGTAAATTTTGACCAAATGAACACTTTTTTGTTGCCACTGGGTTAACGTGTGCTAAGTGCATGGGCACACAGGACCTCGGTGTTATCGTCCTCATCCGAAAAGACTCCACGTTCAGACCGTAGGCCTAGTGCAGATGGTGAGAGGGAAAAGTACCCAGGTTCGAACTGGGTTGTACTTGACATGAAGCGAAACGCGTTAACCACTGTGCCACTCTCCACTGTGGTGTGTGTTGTAGTGAGAAAGAGAGGTGTAGAGGGAGAGAGAGACACAGACAAAGAGGCGAGGAAACTGAGAGGGAACATTTCAATGAGAGATAGATAATAGATAGATAGAAGAGAGAGAGGAGAGAGAGAGAGAAGAGAGAGAGAGAGGAGAACAGAACATCCTAAACTGAGGGTTCAAACGAGACAAGGCTTCTATCAATCACTGAATCAGCCTCCCTGGTTTAAGCGCAAAAATGGCACTGCAATGGAACTCCGTATAAGACCCTCCCATTATAAAGACCCATTCCCACATATATAGCACCTACTTCTCTGAGACATGCCCTTCTGTCTAAGTATTAAAATGACCCTCCCTGATAGACACCCTCTCTTATAGGACCTCATTTGGAGGATTTTTGAAGGTTTATAGGGAGTTCCACGTATCGCAAAAAGAATGAAGTCAAAGTAGTAGCACCTTTTTTCTTGTTTTATTTAACCCTCAAATTATTTGATCTCTTATTATATGTCTTTGAAGAAAGAAACCCCAAACGCCCCCAAGTTTAAGCTGGTGGGTATGCTCAGATTTTATTGATCCTTTTATGAAACACTCTAAACCATAGACTAAAAAGTTAATTTGCGAAAGCTGTGCCCACCACCCCCAAGTCAAAGTTACAATCATGAAAGCAGTTACAATACAGGAGAAAAAAATTGTTACTGAAAAAATAAAAAGGAGGTAATTGTTGTTGAACCACTTTTAAAAAAAGAGAAGAGAAAGAATCTGAAAACATAGGGTGGGGTTGGGGTGGGTGGTAGCGAGGAAGGAGAAAGAGG
>CM065711.1:15529328-15531828 GCA_017654935.2 Phymorhynchus buccinoides
ATAATTTTGTACATGAAAACAGCTTTATTAAGGTTCAACTTAGAATCTATTGGAAGAATGCCTAGTTCCTTATAATCATTATTTTGTAGGGAAGAAGACTTAAGAAGAACAATTTTAAGAGCGCGCTTGTAGAGTCTTTTTAGCGGCTTTAAGCAGTTTTCGCTAGCAAGATCCCAACACGTAGAAGCATAATCTATTTCGGGCTGAATATATGCATTAAAAAAGAGTTTTCGTGTATGATCATCTAGGAAATGCTTTATTCTATTAAGTTGGAATACTTTCTTAGCTATTTTTTTTTTTACAAATGACAGAGATGTGCTTAGACCATGATAAATTGTTATCAATAGTTACACCCAGTAATTTACATGAATCTACTTCTTCAAGAAGACTGTCATAAATTTTGAGTTTAGGCAGATTATCTTTTAAGTTTTGTCTTTTTTGTCGAGTAGTTATTAACATGAATTTAGATTTACTAGGATGAATTGCCATGTTATTCTTTTCTGTCCATGTTGTAAGGTTATCTATGTCCTTTTGGAGGAAGATGCATACGTTGTTTGGATTTCCATCTTTTGCGTGAAGGGTTGTATCGTCAGCAAAGAGTTCGCATTGGGATTTTAGGTGGAGGGGTAAATCATTTATATAAATTGAGAATAAGATAGGCCCTAATACCGATCCTTGGGGTACTCCATATTTGATGGGCATAAGCGATGACATTACAAAATCTTGGGTCACTGTCTGAGTTCTATTGTTAAGGAAGTTTGCTATCAGGTTGACAGAGTTGGAATGTAAGCCATACAAAGAAAGTTTTGTTAAAAGAAGGGTGTGATCTATAGCGTCAAAGGCTTTTGCAAAATCTACAAAAAGTGAACCAGTGAATACATCATTGTTAATATTAAGGTGCCATTCTTCTATAATGTTAGTGAGCATTGTGTGGCAAGAATGTTTTTCCCTGAATCCATTTTGATTACTGTAAAATAAGTCATATTTAATAAAATGAGATTGCATGTGAAGTTTGAGATGCCTTTCCAGGGGTTTTGACAGTATTGGTAGAATTGATATGGGCCGGTAATTTGAGGGATCAGAGGAATCTCCAGATTTGAAGATAGGAAGAACTTTGGCTTTTTTTAAGGCTTGAGGAAAGCAATTTTTATCTATGCAAAGATTGCATATATATGTAATATGTTCAGTTATGACAGGTGCAGACAACATCAATATTTTACTGTCAAGGCCATCAAGACCATGAGAACGAGTCTGTTTTAGTGAGAATAGTTCCTTGTAAACCTCATGCACACTAATAAAGGGAAAAGTCTGCTTAGATTGGACATCCTTGTCATTACAAAACTGTTTTAACATGTGCAGATCGTTACATTGTGTTTTATCTATTTTAACGGTTCTTTTTACAATTGAAGTAAAATAGTCATTTAGCTGCTGAGGAGTTAAATCATTGCACACTGTAGCGGATGACTTTGTTTTTTTACATGAGAGTTCATTGATGGCTTTCCAAATAGACTTAGAATCCCTCTTTGATTTAATAAGCTCACTGAAATATTGTTTTTGGGCAATACGTTTCATACTTGTTACTTTATTACGCTGTTTCCTGAATTTATCATCTTTACCAGTTGTTGCTAACAAATTATCACGAACTAAAATCTCTACATCAATTTCCTTAGTTATCCACGGGGGTTTGGGGGTTAATTTAACTCGTCTAATCATCATCGGAGCATGTTTGTTAAAAATAGGCAGGAAAATATCATACCATGCTTGGAGAGCAGCATCAGGGTCAGTATGTTGATAAACATCATAAAAATCTGTACGGCAAAGATCAGATAAAAAGTCATCGGGATTAAAGTTTTTATAGTTTCGAACAGATATACATTTATGAGAGCAACGATGGATTTTAACGCCTTTCTTAGACCAGGTAAGGCAAACCGCAAAATGGTCGCTAAAACCGAATACTGGTACTGCATGTTCAACGACATTATTAGGATTAGTTACATATATGTGATCTATTAATGTTTCCGTTTGTGCTGTTACTCTTGTTGGGGCAGATATTACTTGATGTAAGTTACAGAGTTCGTAAATCTGTCTCCAATGATCGTTAGGTTTTAACAGATTGATATTAAAATCACCTAATATAATAACTTCTAACGAGTAGTTTAATACATCTTCTATCATAAGTGCGAATCGGTCGTACCACTCAACCTTTTCATTTGGATTTCTATATAAAACACCTACAAGAATAGGTTTAGTTCCTTTTAAATTTATCTCTAGCCAAGTACATTCAATTTGGTGTTGATTGAAATTGTCTAGTTGTTTAAATTTATAGATTTATGTACATATGTTATAAGACCCGTTTCAAGTTTAGCTGTTGCGTCTCTCCTTATGATATTGTACCCAGGAATAGTAATTGCATCATCAGTAGTAAGTTCATCCAGACGAGACTCGGAAAATCCAAACACATGAAACATATTATTCAAATTTGACAGTATGGATGGCACTT
>CM065711.1:15549328-15554328 GCA_017654935.2 Phymorhynchus buccinoides
CCCAACTTTTTTCTCCTGTCCTCACTGAAAATAAGAATGATAATATATATGTTTAGAAGATATGTTTGGATGTGTAATGTGAAAGTAAAGAATGATAGTAGATAATGTTCAGAACATGTGTTCTGGTGTGACTACCCTGAAAATAAACAATGATAATAGATATGTTCAGAACAAAAACGTGTTTTGGTGTGTGTGTGTTATGTGAAAGTAATTAATTATGAGTAATTAATCAACATGACCTGAAGACAAGTGTGGAACACACTTGAAGATTTGCCACAAACATGGGCGTTTGTATTCTTTGTTTACTAAAGTAATTAATATAGTAGATATGTTCAGATGACACGTTTTGGTGCGACATACGAAAGTAAAGAATGATAGTTGATATGTTCAGAAGATACGTGTTGGAGTGTGTAAAATGAAAGAAAGGAATCATAGTTGATATGCTTAGATTATGTGTTTTGGTGTGTGTTAAATGAAAGTAAAGAATGATAGTAGATATGTTCAGAAAATATGCTTTCGTGTGTGACATATGAAACAAAAGAATGATAGTTGATTATTTATTTAATTATGTATTTTGGGAGGGTGAGGGCACAGATAGTTGCGAACATTAAAGTTAACTAAACTGAGAACTGATTTTTCGAAACCGTCCAAAGCATTGTGGAAACTAAAAAAATAGATGTTTTGTCACATTGTGTAATTAGAAATTCGTTCTTCGTGTACTTTGATATTCCCCAACTTATTTCTTATTTCTATTTTCTTATCTTTATCGTTTTCTTTTCTAGCCCTTCATGAAGTTGTATTTTCTCTTATGTTTAAATTGTTTCTGTCATCAAAGAAGATGATTTTTTTTTCTATTTGGTTTCTTTGTTATGCTTCTAATGTTCAAAATTAACCTTTTTTTTCTTTTTCTTAAATGTGTGATTTTTCAGTCTGTGCTTGCCAGCCGCCATATCTGTGACTTATTTTGAGTAGGCACACTATAAGCTTTAAGCTTGTTGCTGCCGTCATTCATGTTCATTTTATTTGGTGTATATGTTTTGCTTGTCAATAAAACAAATCAATTAAACCAATGATAGTTGATATGTTCAGAAGATATGCTTTGGAGTGTGACATATGAAACAAAAGAATGATAGTTGATATGGTCAGAAGATATGCTTTGGTGTGTGACATATGAAAGTAAAGAATGATAGTTGATATGTTCAGAAGATGTGTTTTGGTGTGTGTTAAATGAAACCAAGGAATGACAGAAGATATGTTCAGAAGATGTATTTTAATACGTGTTATATGAAAGTAATTAATGGTAGTTGATATGTTCAGAAGATGTGTTTTGGTGTGTGTTAAATGAAACCAAGGAATGACAGAAGATATGTTCAGAAGATGTATTTTAATACGTGTTATATAAAAGTAATTAATGATAGTTGATATGTTCAGAAGATGTGTTTTGGTGTGTGTTAAATGAAACCAAGGAATGACAGAAAATATGTTCAGAAGATGTATTTTAATACGTGTTATATGAAAGTAATTAATGATAGTAGATATGTTTAGAAGACGTGTTTTCGTGTGTGTTAAATGAAACTAAAGAATGATAGTAGATATGTTTAGAAGATGTGTTTTGGTGCGAGCTAAATGAAACTAAGGAATGATAGTAGATATGTTTAGAAGATGTGTTTTGGTGCGAGCTAAATGAAACTAAAGAATGATAGTAGATATGTTTAAGAAGATGTGTTTTAATACGCGTTACATGAAAGTAATTAATTGTAGTATATATGTTTCAAGAAGATGTGCTGGGATGTGTTATGTAAAAGTAATTAATTATAGTAGATATATCTGATGGTGAATGGGAAAAACCTACATAAGTCACTCATAATGTTTTTAGCAAAAGCCAAAAATAGTCAACAATCCCCAAAATATTAATTTTCTATTTGGGGCATATTTACGTCTATTTTTATGTGTTAGACTACCAGTATCCACAACATGAAAGACAATTTGCAATGATTTCTTTGTTTATTCGATTGTTTTCTAACTCAAGTCAATAGAAACAAAGAGTCAAAGTTGTATCTTCTATGCCCATCTCTGCAAATGATCTATTCCCAATGCCAAACTTCAAATCATCATCATCATATAGTAATAAGCCAACTGTCCGTGTGTGTGTGTGTGTGTGTGTGTGTGTGTGTGTGTGTGTGTCTGTGTGTCTGAAACACGAAACGGGCCTTATAACTCCGCCGTTTTTCGACCGAATGGCTTCAAATTTGCTGTGAGCCCTGACGAGGCGATGGTAACGGCAACCGAGGCGGCCGTATCATTTGCGCGGTTTCGCAAATGCGCGAAACGCGCATCCGCCGGCCTCTCGGCGCCCGTATCTCCGGCGTTTCTGGGCCGATTGCCTTCGAATTTGGCAGGAAGATGACCGGGGCCGGGGACTATCTGTGTGCCAAACAGAAATGCCGGAGATACGGGCGCCGACAGGCCGCTTCACTTTTTCACAAACCGCGGCGTAACCAGACCCGACACTGACTCGAGATTTGGAACATGCGTGACCAGGGATAGTGACTATCGTCGTGCAAACTTTTAACACCATCCGTTCATAAACACGCGCTATAAACCGATTTATTTTGCAGGACGCAAAGTTTGTGTTCTTATTTCCGTATGCTTTGTACAAATGTCTAAAAAATGAGTTTCATCTTCTATTTCCTTGCACTGTAAACATAGCCTTTTCTCTCTAGGCATATTAGAATGTCTACCTTTTTCTATTTTAAGCTCATGGCATGAAGTTCTTAGTTTGCATAACGTCTGTTTTGGGGTAAAGTGTTAAAGGATTTGTCAAATATAGTTCAGTTCTGTATTCATTTGTAATCTTGTTATAAAAGTTTAGCTTTGATTTTGTCTCAGATTTTCTTTTTCTCCAAAGTGAAATATATTCTTCTTTTAGTTTATTTTGTATTACATGACATAATTTATTTATGTTAAACGTGTGTTGGTTGTTCCATACATGTGTCAATCCAAGGGCGTTTAAAATAGATTTGACGAATTTAACCCATGGTGACTGACTAGTTTCATTGTTTAACATTTCGTTGTAAATGACATTAATGTAAGAGTCTTGTTTGGATTCTAAGATATGATGCCAGAATTTTAGAATTTGACAAATTGATGTTAAACTAACAGGAAAACTACCTAGCTCTCCAATAATCGCTAAATTTATAGCTTTTTTTATGAACCCCTAAAATTTGTTTGAAAAAATTGTGCTGGATATGCTCATGCTGTAATTTATTTGAAAGGCATTGGGTGAATAGCTTTTATAAGTTAAAGTTGTCATCTAATTTTATGGTAAATGGCAGCCAAACATCTGCACCATACGTTAATATTGGCGAGACGAGACTATCAAATAGTTTTAAAATAACTTGAACGTTTATGTTTTCATTTCTAAACATTCTTTTAAGGCTATATGTTGCTTTATTTCCTTGCTTGCTAAGATGCTCAGATGCTATATCAAGTTTTCCTGATTTATGGAATATAATGTGTGTGTGTGTGTGTGTGCGTGCGTGCGTGTGTGTGTGCGTGTGCGTGCGTGTGCGTGTGCGCGCCGCGTGCGTGTGTGTATGTGCGTGTGTACGTGTGTGTGTGCGTGCGTGTGCGTGCGTGCATGCGTGTGCGTGCGTGCATGCGCGTAGAAGAGACAGAGAGAGAGAGAGAGAGTTGGGGGGGGGGGGGGGGGAGATGGGTGCTCAAGTTCCCTACCCCGTCTACCCTCACCCCACCCCTAAAAAAACTTTGTTGAAATCTTTCAGTCTGTAAAATTAAAATATAGTTCCTTCCCCTCTCATAAAAAAACCCACCCTGATTTTAAGTCAAGCAAGGACCCTTTTTTAACTTGAGTCAAGCAACATTTTTCAGTAGCACTAACGTTGTTGTTTTTTACAACTAGAAAAGGTTATAATAAAGCTAATGCGTGTTTGACAAAAACAACAACAACCTTCATGGTTAATAATTGTTAATAATTTCTACGCACACTATATAATTGCTTGTGCATTCGATGCATGTATAACTTGTACGCGTGTCAAAGCGTAGCAGAGTGATTCACTGAGTATTGTGTGTAAACGTCCCTATTAACCCTTTCACCGCCAAAGTCGCATTTTAGCACCACAGTGATTTAACACCTATGTCACTAACAGGCCTCAAATTGGGGTCTATTATCCAAAGACCCTATTGTCTTAGTCTTGGGAAGTAAGGATAGACCTTATTTTATATGTCACAGAAGAATCCCCAATACTGGAGATGGATTTTGTTCTCTTCCCAGATACAATTTAATGGACAATTATGGCTGAAATATGGTTGGCGGTGAAAGGGTTAACAGTCATTCATCATCGACATTCTAATCATAATAAAATAAAAACTAGACAAGATAGCTCAATTCGGGTTTCTGTGTATAGTTAACAAGGAATCTTTTCTCCACCATCATATAGTAATAAGCCAACTGTCCGTGTGTGTGTGTGTGTGTGTGTGCGTGTGCGTGTGCGTGTGTGTGTGTGTGTGTGTGTGTGTGTGTCTGAAACACGAAACGGGCCTTATAACTCCGCCGTTTTTCGACCGAATCGCTTCAAATTTGCTGTGACCCCTAACGGGCTGATGGCAACGGCAACCGAGGCGGCCGTGTCCTTTGCGCGGTTCGGCAAATGCGCGAAACGCGCATCCGCCGGCCTCTCGGCGCCCGTATCTCCGGTGTTTCTGGACCGATTGCCTTCCAATTTGCCAGGCAGATGACCGGGGACGGTGACTATCCGTGTACCAACCCGGAAGCCAATCGGTTCAGAAACGCGCGCGCTATACGACTCCGCCGTTTCTTAACCGAATCGCTTCAAATTTGCTGTACTCGGCGTTACCAGTACTTGGCGTTACCGTTACTAGGCATTACTGGGACTTGGCGTTGCGCTAGTAAAAAATTAAAATCTCAATTGATGCCACAATTCCATTATAACCGTGTTGTTCTCATGCACTGTCACTAT
>CM065711.1:15566828-15569328 GCA_017654935.2 Phymorhynchus buccinoides
CTGGCAGTCATAGTCGGAAACGACAGACTAGCGAAGAAACATTCTGTCTTGCAACATCTCCCCTTCACTCATGCTTTTGTCCCTCTATCTCCGTCGGGCCGACTCACACATACGATTTCAATCTGCTGCCGCCTTATGATTGGCACGAGGCTGTGTGAAACCAGTAAAATAAATTACTTTGACCCAGCACACACTAATCTCATCGTCATCCACCACGAAAGGGACATTAAGTGTTAAAATAACCATTCTGAGAAAACGGTACAGTTCGAAGTCATCATACAATTCTCTTTCAAATAATACATGAACCATTCTCGTAGTAACTGTTTCCCGTTTAAGGGTTATGAGCCTTTAAAGTTGGTAGGGTGACTGTCGGCCATTTTGAGAAATCACTGTCTAAAGGTTAGCCTAGCTGAAGAAAATACATCAACCTACTAATTTTAAAGCACTTTGGGGGAGTATTTAGAGACCATAACAAAGATTGTCCTTTATACATATGAAAGATGAGATGCTAGAGAGCACGAAAATACACATAACTCAAAAATGATTTTTTTTTAAAAGAGATTTTTGACTTTACAAGCCTGTTGTGAGAAACTAGCCCAGCGACCTAATGTCCCTTTCGTGGTGCTGGGACTGTCAGTGTCTGTTGACATAAGCTAGAACACCAAGGCTACATCAAAATGTTGCCATGTTCTGCATAGTTGCGCGGGGATTGTCTTTTAATTAAACAAGCTCCTAGCCTAACATCATCAGTCTAAAATCCTCCGAAGTCGGGAGTGTGGCTTGCGCTCACGTGGCGGGGTAATGAAAAAACGGGTCATACACACGTAATGTTCTCCTAGCTAGGTGCATTTGTGCTATAGTGTTTCAAGTGCTTCGGCTGTTGGGATGGATGATCCCTGGAGTCTTTAAGCCAGGCCGGTAAGACAACAATAACTTCTTCTTTTTAGTCTTCTTCTTCTTCTGCGTTCCCAGGCCATATGGCCATAATGGGTAAGGTACGTATGTGTCCGGTTTTCAGTTTTCACTGGTCTCCCCGCTGCGTACAACCGACACATTCTGATTTCTGAGGAGCTCAAAGGAGAAAAATTATTTGGAAGTTTTTAAAGGCAGGAGAATGGGGCCAATAAGTCAGAAAGATAGTAGATGACAGAAAGCAAAAGGAAAAGGCAAGAGTCAAAGAGAGTGGCAGATTAGAGGAAGTTACAAGCACAGAACTTCCAGAAGGTGGGGGAACTATTTTTACGAAAGACCCCCCCGGTATCCCCACGGGGAACAACAATAACAACAATATGTAGTACGGACTATCCAACTGTGACGACGTCTGTCAGGCATCATTCTCGTGAAATACTGCAGTGTAATAGGAATTGTTCGGACATAATTAAGGGGAGTAATTTCATGGAGTGTAGGAGTGATCTTGCCTAATTCAATCGGTCAAACAGGGGAAGTGTGTGTCTGCTTTCTTCAGATCATCCTAGAATCTGTATTTATAAACTATTTGCTAATGTAAGTCTCCAGGTGGTTCAGATGTATACCACGATATGGATATCTTGTGGTTTCGATTTCCCCCCTATTTATTTATTTATTTATTAAGACAACTTTTATAGCGCCTAATCTTTAAGCTCTAAGCGCTTTACAGAAATCACTAAAATAAACACAATGAACAAACAGTATACATCAAACATTGACCAACACCCCCCTACCCTGATCCCTCAGTCAATTTCTCAATCACGCCCAAATAATGAATGACATAATCTACAGTACACTTTCGCAACCAACTTGAAACAGTCACACTCAAACAACTTGAAACACTCACAATTTTGCTATTCTGTAATTAATTTCTGAGAGTTTTTTTGTTTCTTTCTCTTTGTTGCACTTTGTGCTCGTTGTTGCGTGAGAATTTTGCAATGTATGCATAACCATGACTATTTCATTGTCAAGTGTCATTGTCTTGTGCTTTTGTTTCGATTTTTTGTATGGCTGGTACCCACGTGTCGTCATATCCGGCCACAAGGAGCGCCATATTATGGGAGACCGCCATCTTAGTCCTTACCTTTTTTGAAAAAATGCTAGATCGATGCTGCGTATTTGGCTGTTCCAGTTCGAAACTGATCTAAATTGTATTTATAACATCTGGATGTTTTCTTTACACGTTTAAATAACATTTTCGCTTTGTCTACACACAAATAAGGACTAAAGATGGCGACACTTCCGTTGGAAGGGTCGAGATGCGCACGCAGGTGGGTTGGAGCCATTCGTTCTTTCAAGGCGTTTTAAATGTTGTAAGAAGGGAGATGTAAGATTGTTGTGAGTAGAAGCCATGTTCTGACTGGAGTAGAGGCACGGAGCGAGAGAGAAAGGTGGGGTGAGGGCATGTTTAGAGAGGGAGGGATTCTTGTCGGAGGCCCGACGGTGGAAAGTTGAACAAGACTAAAGACAATAAACACAGAATACAGTGTTTGTCTTATGAGAGAGCCAGAGCTTCATACAAAGTCACTCTACC
>CM065711.1:15574328-15591828 GCA_017654935.2 Phymorhynchus buccinoides
GCATGCTATGTACATGCGTGCGCGAGCACGCCCGGCGCACGCGGGTGTGAACATGAACTTCTCTTCTGTTCGCTTGTTTTTTAGAAACTTCTTTTCCCAGCCGAGTTTATGTGACCGTGATATATCGTTTACTTTCACTTTTCGGATCCGTTTCAGGCAAGCAGCTTGTCTGTATACGTTGCTTTATGTTCGTCTTTTCAGCTAAGAGTGTATACACACACCGAACCCAACCCAACCCAACCCAACCCAACCCAACCCAACCCTACGGTTCTGTCAATGGGACCAGATTGAAGAAGTCACGTTTGACCTTGAGCCACGTGATAAATTATGGGGCACAAGCTGTTTGTCGTCCAAAGTAGCACGATTATAAATCTATGGGCAGTTTTGTTTCGAGTCAAGTCAAGTCAAGAAATCTTGATTCTCTCTATACGGAGAAATGGCATTCGGGTGCAAACACAGAATTACAAAAATAGAACCACAATATACTAGTATTTAAGGGCTTAAAAACAGTCACGAGGAACTAATACGTCAACCATTATTGCGCAAACCCACAAAATTAAGATTAAGATTAAAATTATAGCCCCGTCGACAGCAAAGGCCATGTCAGGGCTGGCTGTCACCACGTTACATCTTACCACGTATTAAAAAGGGATACTTGAAAAACACAAGGTAAAAACAAAATCAAACAAGTAAAAACATGGCACGTCTAGAAACCCACAAAGTTATTTAACAATCCATATACTAGGATCGCATTGCACCAGCAAACACTCAAACCATATTGAGAGAGAGAGAGAGAGAGAGAGAGAGAGAGAGAGAGAGAGAGAGAAATAGAGTTTTTACGCCTTCTGGGTCAAAAGACCATTTGGGGCATTTGAAATTATAAAGATCCTGAAAACCATATTGCACACACAAAATGGCTTATATACTAGGTATAAAGAACATACATTAAATATTGAATCATTTTAACAGTTTGTGATTCACCAGTGTACACGCACGTATGAAAGCATTTTTTTTATATTTTTTACTGTGCTGGTCCACTGGCGAAGCAGTATATTAATTTCGGTTAAAAAAAAAAGAAGTCTTGTTTTGCTTCTATTATCTATCATGCATGCACGCTCGCGTGCACACACACACACACACACACACACGCACGCACGCACGCACGCACGCACGCACACTGTTCCATCTGGACATAAAATGTTGACTTGACTTGACACACACATACATACAGAGAGAGAGAGAGAGAGAGAGAGAGAGAGAGAGAGAGAGAGAATGCGAATGCGAAAGTTTATTCAGTTCAGGCCTAGGCCCCTCACTGAAGGGGTGTCAAGTAATACAAAGCATGTTGATATAAAATTACATAAACAACCATAATCACGAAGCAAGAGAGAGAGAGAGAGAGAGAGAGAGAGAGAGAGAGAGAGAGTGAGTGAGTCAAGGTAAATAAATGTTTGTGTATGTATTCGAAATGTTATGGTAGCTGCGATTTTGGCGAAGCCCTTCCCGGAATACACCCCCACTCTCTCCACTAGAAGGGATTTGATGTCAGATGACGTTGGGGAACCCCCCCCCCCACCCCCTAACCCCCAAAGGCCAACCAATACCTTTGGCTAGCAGCACTAGAGCCAATACAAATGCACCCTCCCACCCTCCCCCTTCTCCCCTAATTTGAAAATCACAGTCTACAAGGCTAAGGCCGGGTTCACATTACGGAAAACCCTAAATAAGTGGAAGAAAGAAGGATAAACGTTTACGCATAACAAAGGGGAAATTCGGACACGTGCGCAACTCTTTTCCCTTCCTCATTGTTTCACTTATTTATGGATTGCGCCCGGGTTTCCGCATGGGATATCCGCTTATAAATGTGTGTACAGTACAATGAGTTAACCCTTTCACCGCCAGCCATCTTTGAGCAAAAAATGTCCATTAAACTTACTTGTCTACAGTAAAGATTTCGTCTGCAATATTGTGGGATTTTTCTGTGACACATTTAGAATAGGGTCAAGCCTTACTACCCAAACTTAGGAACACAATATCATTGAATAATAGACCCTGATTTCAAGAGTTTTAATGGTGTGGGTATTAAATCATTGTGGTGCAAAAATGCGACATTGGCGGTGAAAGGGTTAATAATCTGTACCATAATATTATTGCAATAGTAGGCACTGTACAGTAACATACACATTTCTCCGAAAACGAGAAGTCCAAACTGCGCAAACTTTATCTCAACAACAACAACACCCCCACCCCCACCCCCCACCCCCCACCCCAAAAAAAAATCCAAAAAAAAAAATCGGTTATCGCAAACATTTCCCGTCCGTCTCCCAGGCCGAAAGAAACCGGGTGTTAGTGTAAGATAAGAAGTCAGTTGTAAAACGTACTGGGTAATATTGTACTTAGGTCAACCCCCACCCCCACCCCATACCTTCCTTCATGTTTACGTCCCTCCATCTCCAAGTCTGCTTCATTCAGTTTTTATGAAAAATATTAATAATAGGCTGGTCCTAACCCTATCCCTTTCCCCTGAGAAGGTGACAAAATGATGCTTTATCAGTGAAGAGTTTCAACGCGAAAATTCGTAATGGGGGGTGATCAAGGTACAAGATTGCCATGCACTGTAATGGAATATGGGGAGGCGGTAAACGGGGTACTCTTCTTACTCGAAAAAGGACTCATCTTTGTTGACACAGAGAGAGAGAGAGAGAGAGAGAAGAGAGAGAGAGAGAGAGAGAGAGAGAGAGAGAGAGAGAGAGATTCTGGGCAGAGAGAGAGAGAGAGAGAGAGAGGGGCAGAGAGGGGCAGAGAGAGAGAGAGAGAGAGAGAGAGAGAGAGACTTGACACTTGGAAACTTTATTACGCAAGGATTGAGATTTTAGGCCAGGCCTATTCTTGCAATCTGTCCTCGAGACAGAAACAAGACTAATACAAAACGATAAGGCAAACAGATAATAATAATATGAACATGCATGATGATACAAAACATCAAAGGAAACAAGATTATAAAAAAAATGATATAAACAAATAACTAACAAGTAGGGGGGGGGGGGGCACAAGAAAAAGAGAGAGAGAGAGAGAGAGAGAGAGAGAGAGAGAGAGAGAGAGAGAGAGAGAGAGCGCATTAGAGTAAGACAAAAAGGCAAACAAATATTGGCATACATAATGATGAAGGCATCGAAATTAAAGTTTTATGGGGGGACACTGGACACTGGAACACTTTATTTGACAAGTAGTTTTGTTTTGTCTCTTGTGAATAAAATAACGTCACTTTACACTTGTCATGTAGTTGTTTGTTTGTTGTATGTTCCAGTGACGTTGCAGTCTGTTTCAGTTTTTTTTAAAATTTGACAAGGATAAAGATTTTAGGCGATGCCTATTCTTATAATCTGTCCTTGGATAAATGAAAAAACACCCCAAAAAAACCCCCCACACAATTAAAATGTACTAGTAACATGAAAGTAAAAAAGTTAAAGTAAAAATCGCTACAAACAAGAAACGCATTTGAAAACACGAACGTCTCTCTCTCTCTCTCTCTCTCTCTCTCTCTCTCTCTCTCTCTCTCTTATAAAGGACACTCTTTAATATGGTCTCTAAATGGTCTTATAAGTGTTTTAAAAGGAGTAGGTCAGTGCATTTTCTTCAGCTAGGCTAGACTTTAGACAGTGTTTTCTCAAAATGGCCGATGCTCACCCTACTAACTTTAAATGCTCATGAACTCTGGAACGGAAAAAAAGTTACAAGAATGGTTCTTGTATCATTAGAAAGAGAAAGTTTTTAAATGTATCATTTTCTCAGAATGGTCAGTTTGACACTTAATGTCCCTTTCGTGGTGCTGGGCCACAATTTTTTTATTTTTTTATTTTCTCTCTTTAATGACAAAACGAGAGCCCGCGTGCGTACTACATTGAACGGTAATCGTAATGCACTACGAACATACTAATCAGGAACGTGGGAAATGCGTCACGAAACGCTATATAACTTATGGCAGCAAGTTGTAATACAACTGAGCCTACAATTACTGACTTGAAGGATGCTAAATAATCTATATATATATATATATAGCAACTGGTTACCCAAATTAGGAAAGTGATGTGATGTAAGGACGCTTATGATTGGTCTGATTATAGACACAGCCGACAGCCCTGTTTTATTTTCGGACATTGATTATGTGACGGAGGTCCGACGGTATCATAATGATTGACGTCTCACAATTTACATATGATATATATTATAGAGTACGCAAACAATGATTGACGCAAGCATGACGTGATTCCTCTACAATCTCAGGGCTCCCAGGGACCCCCATTTGGGGGTCTATGAAATCCTAAAATTCTAAAGGACCCCTAAAAGAATGTGCAGGGGGTCCCAGGGATGCACTAGAAAAATTCTTTTTAGCATTCGCAATGCCACTGGGACCCTCTATCCCGCCTCTAGGACCCTCTATACTGTACATGAAGGAGTCCCTGAGACCCCTTGTTTTGCGGGACGATTGGGAGCCCTGAATCTCTACGATTTCGAGGGGGGGGGGGGGGGGGGGGTCACCTCGTAGGATAAACACCAAGTCTCTCGAGATAGGATAAAAGCAATATCCCACTGCAAAGTCCTAACTGATACTACAAATCACAAAGTTATAATAATGATCTGCGTTATATTGCATGACATTTTCGTCTAGTCACATAAAGCTCTGCTCAGCAGATGGTGCGATAAATTAATAATGATTACAGGTGATGGGTGATGTTATTTTATCGGTCAGAGAGAGTGGGGAGGAGAGGGGGAGAGGGAGAGAGAGAGAGAGGGAGGGAGAGAGAGAGAGAGAGAGAGAGAGAGAGAGAGAGAGAGAGAGAGAGAGAGGACACTGGACCCTTTTAATGTCATTAACACTGGGTTCTCATGACATGGGGGAAGCATCATTTTCATTGCAAAATATTGGAGAACAAAAATAATAATAGAATATTGAGAGAGAGAGAGAAGAGAGATAGAGAGAGAGAGAGAGAGAGAGAGAGAGAGAGAGAGAGAGAGAGAGAACGAACGAAATTTTATTTATACAGGGTAATGAGATAAGTATACATAAAAATGTTTTACACACCCAGCCCTGTGGCAAATGAAAAACATCGAATAAACGACAATAACAAAACATGCAATGAAAGTAAAAAACCAAACAGCAACCAATAAAATGTAAAAAGTCAAAAACGTTGAGGGAGGAGATGAGAGAGGGAGAGAGGGAGGGAGAGAGATGGGGGAGGGAGGGAGGGAGAGAGAGAGGGGGGGACGGAGAGAGAGGGGGGGTGGCGGAGAGAGAGAAAGGGGGAGAGAAAAGAAAAAGAGGGGAGGGAGAGAAGAGAGAGAGAGAGAGAGAGAGAGAGAGAACCTTGAACACACCATCACACACGCTATCGATGAAAACAATAAGGAGCGGAGGGATTTATTTTTTATGCAAAATGTAAATGAAGGCAACACCCGTATTGTGTGCGGTGCTGATGCGTCCACTGTGCCTCTCTCTCTCTCTCTCTCTCTCTGTCTCTCTCTCTCTCTCTCTCTCTCTCTCTCTCTCCTCTCTCTCTCTCCTCTCTCTCTCTGTTTTTCAATGTGTTTTGTCTGTCTTCTTTCTTGTTTTGTTTGTTTGTCTCTCCGTTTTCAATCTCTCTCTGTTTTTTGTCTCTCTCTCTGTCTCTCTCTCTCTCTCTCTCTCTCTCTCTCTCTCTCTCTCTCTCACAACAGGTCTCTCTCTCTCTCTCCGTTTTTCAATGTGTTTGTTTGTCTCTCGTTTTCTGTCTTTGTATATGTCTGTCTCTGTTGGGTTTTTTGCTCCCCCCTCCTCTCTTCTTCTTTTTCTTCTTCTCTCTCTCCCTCTCTCTCTCTCTCTCTCTCTCTCTCTCTCTCTCTCTCTCTCTCTCTCTCTCTCTCTCTCTCTCTCTCTCTCTCTCTCTCTCTCTCCGTTTTTCAATGTGTTTGTTTGTCTCTCGTTTTCTGTCTTTGTATATGTCTGTCTCTGTTGGGTTTTTTGCTCCCCCCTCCTCTCTTCTTCTTTTTCTCTCTTCTCTCTCTCCTCTCTCCTCTCTCCCTCTCTCCTCTCTCTCTCCTCTCTCTCTCTCTCTCTCTCTCTCTCTCTCTCTCTCTCTCTCTCTCTCTCTCTCTCTCTCTCTCTCTCTCTCTCTCTCTCTCTCACATGGTTCTGCCTGTGTGTATGCGTTGTTCGAGTGTGTACACAAACGTATGCTATCAGCTCTAGTGCCTGAATCAAATCAAGACGAGGCTATTATTACGAGTGGTGATGATGATTACAATGACGACGATGATGATGACGATGATGATGAGGGAGGAGGAGGAGGATGGCGACGACAACGACGACGACAATAATGATGTTGGGACTGCAATGATGATG
The DNA here is from genome assembly GCA_017654935.2 of Phymorhynchus buccinoides. Classification (NCBI taxonomy): domain Eukaryota; kingdom Metazoa; phylum Mollusca; class Gastropoda; order Neogastropoda; family Raphitomidae; genus Phymorhynchus; species Phymorhynchus buccinoides. Next base: position 15,580,708 of record CM065711.1, read on the forward strand.
ATGATGATGATGACGACAATAACGGCGATGATGATGATGATGATGATGATGATAACGATGAATATGATAATAAAATCCCCCATTCATTTTTTTTTCTGTTTGGATCGTTGTTTGTTTTTCTTCCAGAAGAAGTTATTCTCCATGCTGTCGCTGTCTCTCTTCGGCACCACCCCTACCTCCACCTCCTCAGCCGCCCCTTCCCCCCACGTCACCACCCCCACCACCCTCTCCTCCTCCTCCTCCTCCACACGCCACCCCCACCACCGCCCAACCTCCATGCGAAAAGGCAACAGCAACGGCGACTACTACAACACCACCACCACCGCCCACAACGACGTCATCCGCGCGGAAGCCGTGACGTTCCTAGGTCTGCTACGCCACAACGAGGACCACCTCGCCGAGCGGACGAGGCAGCTCCTCAAACGGGACCGCCGCTTCGTGCACGAGCTCTTCGCCGCGCGCGTGGACCACTGGACTCCTCTGCACGCCTGCACGCTGCGCGGCGCGCGCAAGCTGGTCAAGACCGCGCTCAAGTCCGGAGTCAACCCGGACCTGGAGATGGGCTCGCCGGAGGGGCTCCCAGGAAGGTGCGCGCCTCTGCACCTCGCGGCCTACCGCGGGGACGTGAGCCTGATCCAGGTTCTGGTCCAGAACGGCGCGGGTCTGGATCTGAGGGACAGCGACGGGAGGACGCCTCTGCACTACGCGGCGTCAAGGAACAACCTCCTGGCCGTCAAGAAGCTGATCAAGTACGGGGCGGACGTGTCGGTCCTGACTCCGGAGCAGAGGGTGTACTACAAGGATAATTTGGAAGGAGCCGGGAGGAGGCCTGGCGGTTCTCTGTTGTGCATTCCTGTTATTGGGGGTGGGGGTGGTGGGGGGCGTCCGCGGGGGGGAGTAGGTAGTTTTTTTTGGTGTGGGATGGGTGGGTGGGTTGGTTGGGGGGGGGGGGGAGGCGGTGGAGAGAGAGAGAGTGAGAGAGTGAATGAATGAATTTTATTTATAGAGGGTAATAGAGTAAGCAATAACATGCTTTTTTGTTGTTGTTACAGCCAGCCCTCTGGACAAAATACGTGTATAAAAGAGAACATTGCTTTTTTTAAATTTTTACATCCAGCCCTCTGGACAAAATACGTGTATAAAAGTAGAATATGGAAGACGAAAATAAGCACGACAGAGAGAGAGAGAGAGAGAGAGAGAGAGATTTGTACATTGGCCTCAGGCCACAATACAACATTGATAGGAAGGGGAGAAGGGCGCACGCCAAAATAATACGAAAATTAAGGACAATAACTAACAACTTTTTTTCTCTTTTTTTTTTTTTTTTTTTTTATATACTGTATTAGTGTGTTTATGACTTGAGTGCGTATAACATGCCTACAATGAAATGAATAGCTGTTGAAGACACCCACCCCCCACCCCCCACGTCACGTGTCACATTCCCCTTCTTATGCTAGGAAGATTTATTAAGACTTCTTACCAGCTATACGCGAAAGAAAACACGCGAAAACCGTGATTTTGACACCGTGACGTGGGTGGGTGGGTCTTTAATAAAGGAGGGCTGGAGAATCCAGACGCGTATGAATCTTGGGACCCCCATCCCCCACCCCCACCCCCACCCCTCCGCGGGTTGCGGAATCGCTAAATCGAATTCCCAGCACTGAAATCTTGACGATATTATTATGGAGTGTTGGACCATTATAGACACAAAGACCATCTACCGCCTCATCCTGCTAAGGTTTTGTTTTTTTGGTGTGGTTTTTTTTTTACTGCTGAAAGAGAGTGAAAAGTGACAAAGAAACTCTACGGAGAACCGGACAACAGAAGGTGTCTTCAAGAGAAGAAGCACCCCCACCCCCCACAAAAAAAAAGAAAAAAAGAAAAAAAGAGGCAACTTAGCAAACGGGGAGTCTCGAGATCCCATACTATACGTGTATGGGTTCAACAACGAACAATGATCAGAAGGATCTAGAAGGAGGTGTGTGTGTGTGTGTGTGTGGGGGGGGGGGGGGGGGTAAGGGAGTTGGACATCAATGTTTCATTGTTCTTTCTCTTTTCAAAGAGACATAATAACATTCGATGGCTTAAGAGTTAAAAAAAGGGACTATCTTTAGATAGTCCATTGACTTAGTATTGCTGTTATTGCAGAAATAATAAAGAACTTGTATTTTTAAAAAAAGAGACTACAAATAATATAAAAAATGGGGATTATGCCTTTTATAGTTCTGCAGTCTTTAACCCCTTCACTGCCACCAACGTATCACGTACTGACTTGCTGACATCACTGATGACGTCATCAGATGAAGAGGAATAACTCTGATATGCTGCTTTTCGCTCTAAAACAGCCAAGAGAGTTATATCCCCAGACCGTTTTGCCACATTGGCTCTATCGGTAGTCTTTTTCATGGCATGATCTGCACCAATCATTTTGTCTTTAACGTTTCTCTGGCAGTCAAGGGGTTAAACAACAACAACAACCCCCACCCAAGTTATTTGTTGTCGCAATATGTTCAATAATACGTCAATGGACTATCTAAAGATAGTCCGTTTTGACTCTAAGCCATCGCTGATTGTTCTTCTCTTTTCAAAGAGACATTTTATTTTAACCAAAAAAAGAAAGGTCTCATCTGATATAAGCGTATTATTTGCGTGTCTCGTGTGAATATGTGTGTGTACATAAAGTTTAGGGGGTGGGTGGGGGTGGGGGAGCAACCAACATTGAGCCTACTTATAGATTGGATCCAATCCCCCCCCACAAAAACACCTTTAAAGATTCTACCTTTTAAAAAAAAGGGAGTGAAATAAAGTGTTTTTGGGAAGAAAAAAACCCAACCAATTAAAGGCTTTTGGTCTATACGGGTCAGAAAACCATTCTAGGTCACAATTAATTTCATTCCTTTTTCTTCAGTTTATACGATGAATTAGTAGTTCTTAGAATCATTTTTTTTCACGACCTTGATATTCATGTTTGATTGGAGTCAAAACCGACTATCTTTAGATAGTCCATTGACATATTATTGAACTTATTACAAAAACTAATAACGTATAAAAAAAAAAAGACTGCTGAAATATAAAAAGCAAAAACCCCTTTTTATATTTCTGCAGTCATTGTTTGATACAAGTTATTAGTTTTTGTAATAAATCCAATAATACGTCCATGGACTATCTAAAGATAGTTCGTTTTGACTCCAAGCCATCGTAAATAATATAGTGTTCACTTTTCCCCCTGAAAGTAGTCTTGATCATTATTTAGCTTATCTTACAAAGTAATATGTCAGACTTCCCAAGATCCCCTCTACATTTCTCGGTTAATTGTATTTTTCCGTTTTTGCCTTTCTTACCATACATGAAGCTGTATTTTAGGAACCTTTTTAGCTAATAACCTTTTTTGGAATACTAACCCTATCCCTAACCCTAACTCTAACCCTACCCCCCACCCTATAAGACGGAAAAACGCAACGAACCACAACTGTGACAAATCGCGGTGTACTGCAGTACATAGTGGGGGGTAGGGTTAGGTTTAGGGCTAGGGTTAGGGTTAGTATTCCAAAAAGAGAATTAGCTGAAAATGTTCCTGAAAATACAGCTTTATGTATGGTAAGAAAGGCAAAAACGGAAAAATACAATTAACCGAGAAATGCAGGGGGGGTGGGGGTGTTATATCTCTAGATACCCCGCCCCGCCCCCCTTCCTCCCCCCACTACACACAGACAGACAGACAGACAGACATACACACACACACACACACACACACACACACACACACACAACACACACACACACACTCACACACACACACACACACACACACACACACACACACACACACACACACACGCACACACACACACACACACACACACAGAGTAAACATGGCGGACCCAGACACATTCAATAGAAAGACTTCAATTGCTGTAAACTGATTGATTTTCTTCTGAATGCGCCATTTTAAAGACACACTGACCCACCACGATTAAGTCCCTTGGTTTTTTCTGGGTAGCTGTGATCCACATACAAATGTCCCCAACTTCAAATTGAGGCTGCTCTTTAAAAAAACGATGTTTCGGTTTGAATTTGGGGGGGGGGGGGGCATTTATATGGGAGTCAGACCTGGTCAAAACAAGATTTCTTACCAGCTGTAAGAGGGAAAACCATGTGAAACCCGTGATTTTGACACGTGATCTGGTGGGTATTTAAAAAAAAATCGCTCCCTTGTTAGTGATGCAATAGTCATTTATTTGTGATCTCTTTGATGTTATCAATGTATTCATTTGTTTTTTGTTTAGGTTTTTTTTAGCGATGCTGTGAGTGAAAAGTGATGCTAATGAAGTGCATGTGTGAGTGAGCGAGTATTGGAGAGAAAGAGAGAGAGAGATAGAGAGAGAGAGAGAGAGAGAGAGAGAGTGTACAATAAGGAGAGAGAGAGAGAGAGAGAGAGAGAGAAGGAGAGAGAGAGAGTGTACAATAAGGAGAGAGAGAGAGAGAGAGTACAATAAGGAGAGAGAGAGAGAGAGAGAGAGAAGGAGAGAGAGTGTACAATAAGGAGAGAGAGAGAGAGAGAGAGAGAGAGAGAGAGTGAGGTTTTCTCTAAATCCCACTCTCTCTTCTCTGACGAGTATGTCATGGAATACACAATTTTGACTATGCAACCATGCAATATTGTGCATTCTTTCTTTTTTTTAGTGTGCGCGGTGTGTGTGCGCGCGTGCGTGCGCAGTGTGTGTGTGTTGTGTGTGTGTGTGTGTGCGCGTGCGTGTGTATGTATGTGTGTTATTGTTGCTCAAGAACTGCTTCCTTCTCGTCCATTTATTTTAATTCCGAAAAGAGTTCAATTCAATCGCTGAAATCCAAGCATATCTTGTTAAATGATTACGCATAATACTAATTTGAAGTGATAATTTGAAACGTTTATATTTCTATGCAATATATTATAGATAATCTGCTGATCCTTTTTCATTTTGTTTGATATGCATGATCCGTTGATTAAAGGTGCACCCTGACGGATGCGGTTTTTGCAAGAAACACGTCGAGATCACCAGAAAGACAGCCTTTTCAAGGATAGGAAGACTCACTTTGCTCTGGTTTTCTATAAATTAAACCGTCAAAACGGCGATTCCTCCTAGGCGGAGATGCCGGAGAGAGTAGCCATTTTGGATGGGGTGGGTGGAGGACACTCATTGTGGTTGAAGCGTTTTTTGTTTTTTTGTAGCGCAGTAAAAAAAAAAAAAAAAAAATTGGAGCTGTTTCCTTTGTTGTGAGCGAAACTCCTTTAGATAAATTGTATAAAATTAAAAAGAAAAAAGGCTTGTATTGCGAACATTTCTTGCAAACGATTTGGCGGCCATTAGAAAAAGAGACGGCACACACGCCTTCTCTTTGGGTGAAATAATTTGACTTCCAGCCCCTCCGCCAAGGAGGAATCGTCGATTTGACGGCTTGATTTCCAGGAAACCAGAGCAAAGGGAGTGTTGCAATCTGTGTAAAGGGTGTTTTCCTGGTGATCTCGACGTGTTTCTTACAAAAAGGTCATCCGTCAGGGTGCACCTCTAAAACAAAACAAAACAAACAACACTATTCTTTTTGCAGTTAAAGTGTTGGTTCGGTTTGGTCCAAGACAGTCCTGCTTGTGTTTCCAAAGCCGTTGCGTTAACCCTTTCACCGCCAGCCATATTTCAGCCAAAAATGTCCATTAAATTTACCTGGGTAGAGAACAAAATCCATCTGCAGTATTGGGGATTCTTCTGTGACATATATAAAATTAGGTCTACCCCCACTTCCCAAAACTAAGACAATAGGGTGTTTGGATAATAGACCCCAGTTTGATGCCTTTTAGTGACATAGGTGTTAAATCACTGTGGTGCTAAAATGCGACTTTGGCGGTGAAAGGGTTAATCTTGATTTTTGTGTGTGTGTGTGTGCGCTAATACTTTTATTATTAAAATAAATTATGAAATTCAACACGATAGATTCAGACACTCTTTTCTTTTTAGTTCCCTTACAACGAAAAAGATTCTCATCAGTTACATGGGATTTGAATCTATTATGTGTCAAAACCAGTTTTGATAGCTACAGTGAAGCTAAAGAAGATGCTGAAAATGTGGCTTGAAACAAGATTCCATAACACTGATTTGTTTTTTATAAACATAAAATTGGAATAATCCAGTTTTGATAGCTTCAATGAAGCTAAAGAAAAAGCTGAAAATGTGGCTTGAAACAAGATTCCATAACACTGATTTTTTTTTTAATAAACATAAAATTGGAATAACCCACATACAAGCCGCATCAGTATATAAGCCGCATGGACCAAATTTAAGAGAGAAAAAAGTAGCGGCTTATAGTCCGCATTTTACGGTATATTTTTTTGAAGTGGCTTGCATGATGCTTTTTATTATCGTGTATGCTTTCCACTTATTGATTTAATTAATTTTTCCGTTATTTTAGGATGTATTTTTGAATCCCCCCCGTGGGATCTTCCGTACAAATAGTTCCCCCACCTTCTGGAAGTTCTGTGCTTGTAACTTCCTCTAATCTGCCACTCTCTTTGACTCTGCCTTTTCCCTTTGCTTTCTGTCATCTGCTATCTTTCTGACTTATTCTCCCCTTTTTTCCCCCCCAATGCCTTTAATTCTCCCTTTGAAATCTTCCAAATCGGAATGGTTTCGGCTTTACGCAGCGGGTCCTCCGAAATGTGGGAGAATGGGTCGGACCAGTGAAAACTGAAAACCGGACACATACGTACCTTACCCATTATGGCCATTTGGCCTGGAAACGCAGAAGAAGAAGAATTTTTGTTGTAATTTATTTTTAAAAAAAAGAAAGAAGTTTTTTGTTGGGGAGGGGGGGGACCCGCATTTGGGGGGTCTATGACACTAAAAACCCTCTAAAAGAAAGGGGGTCCCAAATGCAAAAAAAAATTTTTTTTTAGCATTCGCAATGCCACTGGGACCCTCTGCCTCTAGGACCCTCTATGTGTAAGTGAAGGAGTCCCTGGGACCCCTTGTGTGTGGGACGTGGGGGTGTCTTTATTTGTTTCTACTTACATATGTGTCTATGACCGAGAGGACGTAAAACATCATTTTCACCTAATCTGAGCACCAGCCGGAAACTCCCCCCCAAAAAAACCCCCAACCCCAACCCAACCTAGTGTTAACACAGATCTATTCTGTGAAATTATGAGTACAACTACACTAGCGAACAAAAGTTACCCCAGAAAGACAATCATCTCCGAAAACTCACGAACTCAATAAAACGCACCCAGCTCATAACAAAAACTGATTTTCTTTTGAGTTCGTGAGTTTTCGGAGATGATTGTCTTTCTGGGCCTTAACTTTTGGTCGCTAATTGATTCCGAGTGGGACTTTTCAAGAGGAGGGGGAAGTTGTTGAAAGGGGCATTTTGTTGACTGAACTCGTTACGATTTTTTTGGAATGAACTTAATGTTAAAAGAATAAATTCGGTTTTGTTATGAGCTGGGTGCGTTTGATTGAGTTCGTGAGTTTTCGGAGGTGATTTGTCTTTCTGGGCCTTAACTTTCGGTCGCTAGTGTATTTTTGCCTTGTGTACTGTTGAACATGATTGGAATTACTACTTAAAAACTGTACTGCCATTATTAACAATTTGACTACTTGTATTTTTTTGAATGTAAAAATCCGTTGAACATGACTGCTTGTATTATTTATGTAAAAATCCGTTGAAAATGACTGCTTGTATTATTAATGTAAAAATCCGTTGAAAATGACTGCTTGTATTATTAATGTAAAAATCCGTTGAAAATGACTGCTTGTATTATTAATGTAAAAATCCGTTGAAAATGACTGCTTGTATTATTAATGTAAAAATCCGTTGAAAATGACTGCTTGTATTATTAATGTAAAAATCCGTTGAAAATGACTGCTATTATTAATGTAAAAATCCGTTGAAAATGACTGCTTGTATTATTAATGTAAAAATCCGTTGAAAAACTGACTTTTATTTTTGGGCATAATCTCTGTTTTTACATCACCAACTGTGTTGATTTTTGTTGTGGGGTTATTGTTTACATGTGTACAAAAAAACACGGTATTTAATGAGTCATGCCTTGCTTTTCGAAACTGAACTAGCTAAACATAGGATTCATTGAGTTTCTTTCTTAGGTTCACAAACTGATACATTGGACAAAAAACAGTTAGTTTAATTAAAGCAAACTATATATATATGGGCTTGGAGTCAAAACGGAAAGATAGTTTAATGGATGTATCAAACAATGGCAGAAATGTTTTTTTGCTTTGTCTTCAGGCATCTATTTTCAATAACAATTTATTAGTACGTTTAATAAACTATAGGAGTCCGTTTTGATTTTTGAGGAAAGTTTAATGTGTGCATAAACAGGGACATAAAACCCTTTCAGGGACTTAAAACCCTTTCACCGCCAATGTCGCATTTTAGCACCACATTGATTATAACACCTATGTCACTAAAAGGCGTCAAATTGGGGTCTATTATCCAAAGACCCCAATGTCTTAGTTTCGGGAAGTGAGGGTGGACCTTATTGTATATATGCCACAGAAGACTCACCAATACTGCAGATGGATTTTGCTCTCTACCCAGGTAAAAAATTAATGGAAATTTTTGGCTGAAATATGGCTGGCGGTGAAAGGGTTAAGAAAATGAAAATGGACTTACGACGGACATATCATTCTATCAGTAAAACTGTTTATTGCGAATTTAAAGGCCCCACCACGTCACGTGTCAAAATCACGGTTTTCCCTCTTATAGCTGGTCAGAAATCTGAAGAAGTCTTCCTAGCATAAAGAGGGAATGTAACACGTGACGTGGAGGGTCTTTAATGTTATGCCCTTTACTCAAATGGCTTTTTATCATTGGTTGACATTAGCCTCAGGGCTCCCAGGGACCCCCATTTGGTGGGGTCTATGAAGCACTAAACTTCTAAAGGACCCTCTAAAAGAATGTGCAGGGGGTCCCAGGGATGCGCTAGAAAATTTCTTTTTTAGCATTCGCAATGCCACTGGGACCCTCCTCTATCCCGCTGCCTCTAGGACCCTCTATGCTGTAAGTGAAGGAGTCCCTGGGACCCCTTGCTTTGTGGGACGATTGGGAGCCCTGCAGCCTGTGGTAGGGGCCAACAGTAACATGAGAGCTGTACAATAGGTGATTTTCTGCAGTAATGGAAAATCACGGTACAGTTTAGTCTCTTGTGGAAGACTATGACTCTCTAAACGAGGGGGCCCTTGCACCCATCGGCTCTGGTGCTGCAGCCAAAGGGATGGGTTGGCCTTTTTGGGGGGACCTTCCTCAACGCCAGCTGTGTGTCCTCAAAATCCCTTTGGGCCGAAGAGAGTGGGGATGTATCCTAGAGCAAGGCACCTCCACTAATAAACTAATTCTCGCCCAGCCCTCCGCCAGAATAGTATCTGCCCACCCCCCCCCCCTCCCTCTGTTATCTGGCAGTCATTGTCGGAAACGACAGACTAGCATACAATGTATGTTAAGAACACTGTCAACATGTTCGTTATGTAATGAAGAAGACGCAACCCTATATATATATATGTTACGCCCAATCCGTGAAATTGCCCATTTCATGAAATGGGCAAAATGGTTTGCCCAGTTCGTGAAATAGCCAATTTATAACTTGCAATTGAGAAAAGCAATATGAATGAAAAATAGTTTTCGTTCATTAGCACACATAGATCAAGAATTGGTTCAAAACGAATGAGAAATCTCATCTGTAGATGAGTTAAAATTATTTTATTCAGACTTAATTTGATAAAAAAAAAAATGTTTGATACAACATGTGGCTCAGGCATGCCCCACCTTAGCATCCTGGTCGGGGGCGGGGGGGGGGGGGGGGGGAGGGGGGGGGGGGATAGGGGTGCAAACACAAGTGTGATACCATTGAATCAATCTTAATCAATACCTGTGTGAATGGGGATTCAAAAATGTGATATACATTGTCCATTTCATAAAATGGGCAAAGCATTTTGCCCATTTCATGAAATAGGCAATTTCACGGATTGGGCGTAACATACACACTGACTAGTATTTCACTTGATAATGAGTTCTTTCCCCCCCCCCCCCCCCCCCCCCCCAGTATTAATTTCCTCTTATATATGTATGCTAGTCAGTCGTTTCCGACTATGACTGCCAAATAGCAGAGCAGAGGGGGCAGGTGCTATTCTGGTTGGGCTAGAATTTGTTTATAGTGGAGATGCCTTGCCCAGGATACATCCCCACTCTCTCGGCCCAAAGGGATTTCCTCTTCAATCTAAACATATCAGCCAAATACTGTTAGACTTGGTGGAAATTTTTTTGTAACGTGAGCCTTTGCATATTTTCAAATCAGAAATTATCTGTGAAGTTCCCAAATACCGTCTGTTTTAAAAACAAACATATCATGACTGTTTATATATATATATTCGTTTTGTTTTTCTTCTTCATATTCCATGTGCCTTGGTTGCTGCTGCTCAACTTGCATTTATGACAAAAAAAACCATTCCTCACACAAAAAACAACATTTATAATAATTTGACTGCTTGTGTGTGTGCGCGCTTTATTGCGAATAAGCTTGATAAAGCTTTATACATACATGTGTGTGTGTGTGTGTGTGTCTTGCTTTTTACATGTGTTACTGTGTGTGTGTGTGTGTGTGTGTGTGTGTGTGTGTGTGTGTGTGTGTGAAGTCAAGTCAAAATGATCTTTATTGACGATAAAAGAATAAGCTTAAAGCTGTTTAAAGCTTTTTACGATAAAAAGAATAAGCTTAATTTTTTTACACGTGGTGTGTGTGTGTGTTGTGTGTGTTGTGTGGGTGTGTGTGTGTTGTGATAATGCTATTTTTACTGACGATAAAATAATAAACTTGATAACGTTTTTGTGTGCGCCCGCATTTAATCCAACACAGAAAACGTTTTTTGGCTTTGGTCTTGTATGCGTTCATTTTGATAATGGTATTTTTTTAAAGATTTTTCTTCTCTATTTTTAATATCTTTATCGATTAAAAACTCGGGACTTTACTGGTATTTGCAGTACCTCCAGAATCGTCCCACCATCTTTATAATCTATTAATTAATGTCTCACACGTGCCTGTTCCAGACCGGAGGACGTTAATGGAATTTTCATTCAGTA
>CM065711.1:15604328-15609328 GCA_017654935.2 Phymorhynchus buccinoides
AGAGAGAGAGAGAGAGAGAGAGAGAAAGAGAGAGAGAACAATGACCAAATGAGCAAACAGTTTATGGATTCTCCCTCTCCCTCCCTCATCTCCTTTGGCCCATATCACTGGAGGTGAAATACAAAATCATTTAGGCATGAAATAAAGAGAAGACATACATTATATGCAAACAGAAAAATAATGCTGACAAGCATATAACAATTCAAATCAAGTTATTAACAACAATGGCCTGTCCCATTTGCAAAGCTTTATGGATCTAATTAATGTGGGTAAATTAATTACAATTACAGAGTTCTGCTTACTGTTCCGCTGTAAAGCTTTACAACGCACTATTGTACATTCGTAACGGTCGTTACACAATGCGTAACGGTCATTACAACAACGTATTCTATCATCTTTAATGTCGATAGAAGGAATTACGCTATATTGTTATGCTGTGAGTGTTTACAACGCACTATTGTACATTCGTAACGGTCGTTACAGGCTGTGTAACGGTCGTTACAACAAGCTATTTAATAACTCTGACGGTCGATGGAAGGAAGTATGCTGTATTGTGCAACTCTAAGGGTTTAAAACGCGCTATTCCATATCCGTAACGGTCGTTACACATCGCGTAACGGTCGCTACAACAAAGTATTCTATCACTCTGAAGTTCGATAGAAGGAATTAGGCTATATTGTTACGCTGTAAAGGTTTAAAACGCGCTATTCCATATTCGTAACGGTCGTTACACATCGCGATCGCGTAACGGTCGTCACAACAAAGTATTCTATCACTTCTATAGAAGGAATTATACTACATTGTTCCGTTTGTAAGGGCTAACAACACACTTTTGTATATTCATACCAGTCGTTACACCGGCACTGCGTAAAGACCGTTACAACGAAGTATTCTATAGCTCTGAAGGTCGATAGAATGAATTAGGTTATATTGTTCCGTTGTAAGGGTTTAGAACGCACTATTTCATATTCGTAACACCCGTAGCACACTGCGTAACACTCGTTGTAATAAAGTGGGTTTTTTATACTTCGGTTGTAATGGTTCACAACGCACTATTGTATATTCGTAACACCCGTTAGACACTGCGTATCGCTTGCTACACAAAAGTATTCTGTAATTCTGAAGGTCGATTGAAGGAATTAAACTATCATTGTTCCATTGTAATGGTATACAACACACAATTGTTTAGCAGCAACGCTCGCTGCACACTGAGTAACGGTATTCTATAAGTGTGAAGTTCTATAGAAGGAATGATGATATTACACACTATTGTATATCGTAGCGGTCGTTACACATTGCGTAACGGTCGCTACAACAAAGTATTCTATCACTCTGAAGTTCGATAGAAGGAATTATCCGTTGTAAGGGCTTGCAACACACTATCGTATATTCGTAACGGTCGTTACACAACGCGTAACGGTCGTTACAACAAAGTATTCTAAAACTCTGAAGGTCGATAGAATGAATTAGGTTATATTGTTCCGTTGTAAGGGTTTAGAACGCACTATTTTATATTCGTAACACCCGTTACACACTGCGTAACACTCGCTGTAATAAAGGTTTCTTTTATATATTCTTCTGAAGGTCGATAGAATAAGTTATGCTATATGTTTTCTGTTGTAAGGGTTTATAACGCACTATTTTATATTCGTAACACCCGTTACACACTGCGTAACACTCGTTGTAATAAAGTTTTTTTTATACTTCCGAAGGTCGATGGAAGAAATGATGCTATATTGTTGTGTTGTAAGGGTTTGCAACGCACTATTGTATATAAGTAACGGTCGTTACACGCTGCGTAGCGGTCGTTACACAAAAGTATTCTATAATTCAGATGGTCGGTAGAAAGAATTATGCTATATTGTTCCATTGTAAGGGTTTAGAACGCACTATTGTATATTCGTAACGGTCGTTACGCACCTCATAACGGTCGTTACAACAAGGTGTTATATGACTCTAAAGGTCAATTGAAGGAATTATGGTTAATCACTCACTAAAGCTAAATCATTGCGTCAGACTTATCCAATGCTGCTAACTCCATTAATACAATATAAGCCATAATTGCATGCTCTGATTAACCCTTTCACCGCCAAATTCACATTTTAGCACCACAGTGATTTAACACCTATGTCACTTAAAAGGCATCAAATTGGGGTCTATTATCCAAAGACCCTACTGTCTTAGTTTCGGGAAGTAAGGATAGACCTTATTTTATATATGTGTCACGGAAGAATCCTCAAATACTGCAGATGGATTTTGTTCTCTACCCAGGTACATTTAATGCCTGAAATATGGCTGGTAGTGGACATGTTAAGGTTTTTTTGACTTCAAGTCATGATGCAAAGGTCCCCTTTGGTATATAAGCTCCCCAAGGCCATAGGAAAAGAAATATCCAAAGACACAAGCTGTATCTTAAAATCCAAGATGGCCGCCATCGGCCATATTTGAAAACATGTCTGACCCATAGCTCAGAAACCTTTTGTCGTAGAAACCATTATGATACATGTTTTCTACTTAATTTGATGTCACTGAACTCATTTCTGGCATCAATTTTGCCTTTAGAATATGCTTGAACGATAAATTAAAAAATAATATTTTGAAAGTTGCAATTTAGAAGCATTTTGACCTCATTACTCTGCCATTTCACGAATGGCTTAAGCAGTTGTGTGCCGCACAGCCCCAAGCAGATTACTGGTTCAAGTCCATGGAGCTGGATCTTCTCATTCTTCAGTTTGTAAAGTCATGTCGCACAGCTGACTTCTCGCTCTACATGGAGACCCTTGATTCTCTGATGCCATGGGTTTTCGCGCTGGATCATACTCACTACGCTCGGAACTTGCCCATCCATCTCCGTGACATGGCAACACTGGAAGAACGACATCCTGCTCTGTATGTGGAGTTCCAACGTGGTCACTTCATGGGACAGAAGTCAAGGCGAGCATTCTCGAATATTCCACGTGACCAGATGCATGAGCAGCTAATCGATTGGCTCAAGAATCATGCTGGCGTCATTGAGAACCTTGATGACCCACGCACAGTTCGCCGTGAACAGGTTGTTCGCCCAGAGATGGCTCGCCTAGTCAGAGAATTTGAGGGTACAAAGGAGTTGAATGAACGGATGCACCATGAGCAATACCCCAAGTTCCAATCCAACTTCAAGTCTGACGTGAATGCGTTAGTGGATGCATTTGAACAGCTGGGAAACCCCTTCTTAGAAGACAGTGGTGAGCTGCTTCACTTGGACCAGTCAATCTTCATGCCTCCAGATGTGGTAGACAATGTAAGAAAAGTGAAGGAAATCGGATTGCAGCTATACACAGCATTTCTCAACAAGCGAGTCAGTTCTCAGGAAGTGGCTTTCACTGCTTCAGTACACAAAACTAATCTAAAGTTGTTCAAGGCTTCTCTCTCTGAACCACGCCGAAAGTCGGATGTCTCTGTCATCAAGGACCAACAAGCCAAAACTACCCATATTTTGTTGGCTGCGAATTCTGGACGCATCTTCAACGACTATGTATTCTCCCACGAAAGTTCCACCTTCCCTCTCTCGCTTACTCGAAAGGGAATCATGCACCATGGAGACAAGAGTGAGATCCTGGACTGCATTGTCCCTACGGATCTTGAAAATCGCAGATCAGTGACGACTGCTGTTGTGCTAGATGGTGCTGTGCTCATTCAAATGCTTCGCCCTCGAAGTACTGTGACCATCAGTGACTATTTCAGAGACGAGTTTGTGCCATACATCCTCTCCTGGTTTGAAGGAAATGACCAAATTGACATTGTCTGGGATGTTTACTCCAAGACGAGCTTGAAATCAGGAACTCGGAAGCAAAGAGGCAGTGGAGCGCGGAGGCGAGTCACTTTCTCAACCAAAATTCCTGGCAATTGGGCTGCCTTCCTTCAAGTAGACCTGAACAAGCAGGAGTTGTTTGTGGAGATGACCAAGAATCTGAAGCTCATAACTCTTCCACAGGGCAAGCAGCTCTTCACCACAATTCTTGGTGATTGTACAAGCTCATCAGCAGATGCTGATGTTGGTGCAGTGGCCCCCTGCACACACGAGGAAGCTGACACAAGGATTGTTCTGCATGTGGCTGCAGCTGCCTCCGCTGGTCATCGTCGAGTGATTGTACGAACCATGGACAGCGATGTTGTAGTGCTGGGTGTCTCAACATTTGTTGCACTTGGACAGAAGATTGATGAACTCTGGATTGCGTTTGGAATGCGACGTCGATACCGGTGCATTCCAGTACATGTCATGGCACGCGAACTTGGACCATCTACAGCAATGGCACTGCCAGCGTTTCATGCATTAACTGGATGTGATACGACCTCCGCATTCTTTGGCAAAGGCAAGAAGACAGCATGGTCAGTGTGGCAGTCTCTCCCGGAACTCACTTTGCCCCTACAGCTGCTCTCCTGCCCTAACCCCAGCGTAGAGATGGTCAGAACTCACTTTGCCCCTACAGCTGCTCTCCTGCCCTAACCCCAGCGTAGAGATGGTCAGAACTCACTTTGCCCCTACAGCTGCTCTCCTGCCCTAACCCCAGCGTAGAGATGGTCAGAACTCACTTTGCCCCTACAGCTGCTCTCCTGCCCTAACCCCAGCGTAGAGATGGTCAGAACTCACTTTGCCCCTACAGCTGCTCTCCTGCCCTAACCCCAGCGTAGAGATGGTCAGAACTCACTTTGCCCCTACAGCTGCTCTCCTGCCCTAACCCCAGCGTAGAGATGGTCAGAACTCACTTTGCCCCTACAGCTGCTCTCCTGCCCTAACCCCAGCGTAGAGATGGTCAGAACTCGCTTTGCCCCTACAGCTGCTCTCCTGCCCTAACCCCAGCGTAGAGATGGTCAGAACTCACTTTGCCCCTACAGCTGCTCTCCTGCCCTAACCCCAGCGTAGAGATGGTCAGAACTCACACAACCATGCTTGAGAGATTCGTCATACAGCTCTATGGTGTCTATGAAGACGACATCACAAGCGTGGATGCCGCCAGACT
>CM065711.1:15621828-15626828 GCA_017654935.2 Phymorhynchus buccinoides
AGGACACTGACACACATAGACGGGGACACACATAGAGACGGGGACACACACAGAGACTGGGGACACACACAGAGACTGGGGACACACACAGAGACCGGGGACACACACAGAGACGGGGACACACACAGAGACTGGGGACACACACAGAGACTGGGGACACACACAGAGACTGGGGACGCACACACATAGACGTGGACACATAGAGACAGGGACACATAGAGATGGGGACACATCGAGTAACCGATCCCAGTCGGTATAGTAGTGGTAGTTGTGTTGTTTTTTCTTTAGAGGAGCGAAAGCAAGCAAAGGAAGGGGGGGACACACAAATCTGTTTTGTATTAGTAATATAGTTCGCAGTTGAAAGGCATGTTCCTGTAGTAGTAGGGCTGTGTCAATGTGTCACTAGGCCTATCCTTATCAATTGCGCTAGGAATACGAACACACAAACAAACAAACAAACAAACAAAAAACTGTTCAAGTGTTTCTCTCTCCCGAAAATGGGAGAGTGAGAGGAGCTCTATGGGTCTCGCGCGTGCATGCGTGAGAGCACCCAAACGGATAGTAGAAAAAGAGTTGTGTAAAGTCTGTATTAATAACAAAAGACCAAATACAAAATACCAAATACCAAAAATACCAAATACCTTTTACTAAGTTTTGCATTGCTCTTACACACCTGTGACAGGGGACTCCTTGCTGAGCTTTGAAGAGTTCTGCGACCTGTACCGAAGGAACCGGCGACCGGAGCAGTAGAAAATACCAAATACCAAAATACCAAAAATACCAAAATACCAAAAATCCAAAATACCAAATACCAAAAATACCAAAAACTCTCTCGTTGTCCAAATTACCAAATAAACAAAATACCAAAATACAAATACCAAACAGTCGAAAAATACCAAACATCCAAATAGTAAAACACCAAATACCAAAATACCAATTACCCAAATACCAATTGCCAAAATACCAATTACCAAAATACGAAATACCAAATAGTACCAAATACCAAAATACCAAAATACAAAAATACCAAATACCAAAATACCTTCTTACTAAATTTTGCATTGCTCTTAACACCTGTGACAGGGGACTCCTTTCTGAGCTTTGAAGAGTTCTGCGACCTGTACCGAAGGAACCGGCGACTGTGAGCAGTAGAAAAATAACCAAAATACCAAATACCAAAATCAAATTACCAAAAATACCATTGCCCAAAATACCAAATACCAAATACCAATTCATACCAAAATACCAAATACCAAAATACCAAAATACCAATTACCAAAAAACCAAAAATACCAAAATACCAAAAGGCATACCAAAATACCAATGTGCCAAAATACCAAAACCAAAATACCAAAACCAAAATACCAAAACCAAAATACCAAAACCAAAATACCAATTGCCAAAATACCAATTTCACCAAAATACCAATTACCAAAATACCAAATACCAAAATACCAAAATACCAAAATACCAAATACCAAACATATACAAGAATACCAAAATACTCAAAGATACCATATTACGTATTTACCTTTATATAAAATACCTTTTACTAAGTTTTGCATTGTTCTTACACCTTTTCTGTGACAGGGGACTCCTTGCTGAGCTTTGAGGAGTTCTGCGACCTGTACCGAAGGAACCGGCGACCGGAGCAGTAGAAAATACCAAATACCAAAATTTTGCCAAAAATATAAAGTTTAACATCCATTTGACTAAGTTTTGCATTGCTTCTTACACCTGTGACACAGGGACGATTCCTTGCTGAGCTTTGAAGAGTTCTGCGACCTGTACCGAAGGAACCGGCGACCGGAGCAGAGGAGGAAGGAGGAGATGCTCAGAAGTCTGAACGTCCTGTTCCCTCCTTCGCAAAATGGTGATGAGATCGACCTTAAAAAGGTTTAGGCTACCCATCTCAGTGCTGAAAACTCTCTCTCTACGTGTTGTCTATTCTGTCGTCTGATCTCTCTCTCTGTCTGTGTTGGTCTCGGGTTCCTCTGTCTGTGTGTGTTTCTCTGTCAGGGCATGTCCAAGGGATGGATCGAGGGGGCTAGTCTGTCTGATGGGGAGGGTAGAGGGGGGGTGGAAGGTCTCTATCTCTCGTCGGTATCTCCTCTCTCTCTCTCTCTCTTCTCTCAAACTAGCAACCAGGTCTCTCATCTCTCTCTTCATGCCGTGCCTCCTCTCTCTCTCTCTGTATGTGTGTGTGTTGATGCGCGTCCTGTTCATGTCTCGTTCTCTCTCTCTCCTCTCTCCATCCTCTCTCTCTCTCTCTCTCTCTCTCCTCTCCACTCCTCTCTCTCTCCTTCCTCTCTCTCATCTCCCCCCTTCTCTCTCTCTCTGTGTGAGGTATACATGTACGATTTACGTATTAAAAAAAAAAACCCTTACATAGACTCGCGCAGAAATACTGACAACCACAATACTGACAACCCCCCCCCACCTCCCCCCGCCTTCCCCCCCCCCAACCACCCACGCTCCCCCACCCCTGAAACCCACCCCCTCACCTTTGATCATTTTCTCGCACGCACGCACGCGCACACACACTCACATACCCAGAACAGGTAACCATCACTGTGCATAGCAAAACCGGGCAAAAATCCACATTTGTAGAAGATAATCTAATGATGGAAAGAGACGTATATCTTTTGCTCTTTTCTGTCATCAAATGATCTCCCTTAGGGGGGTGGGTGGGCATGGATATAGACCTGAAATCTCTAAATTATCAAATATTATGTCAAGTATCAACGTTGTTGTCTGTCCAGTTGTCAAAGAGTTCTGAAATCTCTCAAAATATCAAATATTACGTCAATGTTGTCGTCTGTCTCCCAGCTGTCCAGGGTTCTGAAATCTCTCGGATTCCAACGGCAGGAGAACGGAGAGGAAATAGTAGCAGACGACAACGAAAAGGACGAAGGACAGCAGCAGGGGCAGTTCAAAGGGAAAGGAGAAGGTCGTCCCGCCCCCGCCCTGACGAACCGCCAATCCAGCTTCCTTCACACGGACGACATTGACGGCATCATCAGTGACATCAACCAACGAGGAATGATCACCAGAGAGAGTGAGTATTGTGTACAAAAATTAGAAGATAATGATGATATGGGAATACTGATGATGACTATTAGCAGGGCTCCTCCCATGGGACCCCCCATTTGCTGGGTCTACTATTAAGCACTAAATGCTCTAAACTACTACCTACTCTAAAAGAATGTGCAGGGGGTCCCAGGGATGCACTATAGAACAATTCTTTTTAGCATTCGCACTATTTTTTTGTTGCCACTACTACCCTCTACTACGCCTCTGCTGCTGCTGCTCTATGCTGTAAGTGAAGGAGTCCCTGGGACCCCTACGTTTTGCGGGACGACTACTACACTGGGAGCCCAGGATAGTGATTATTATGATGATGATGATGATGATGATGATAATGATGATGATAATGATGATGATGATGATAACCAGATGATGATGATGATGATGATGACACGAAGGTGATGATGATGACGGTGGTGATGATATGATGATGATGGACGATGATGATGATAGCGAGAGGGTTAAATATCTCCACATTTTCGCCCGTAAGGGAGATCATTTGAGGACAGAAAAGAGCGAAAAAGGTGGCTCTTTCCGTCATCAAATTATCTTCTCTTACGGGCGAAATAAAGGTGGGACACTTGCCGATCAACGAGAGAGTGAATGAAGAATAGAGAGGAGTGAGTAGATGAAGGGGAGAAATAGAGAGAGATAGAGAGAGAGATGATGAGAGGAGCAGAGGCCGAGGAGAGAGAGAGAGACCCCCATTGAGGGAGTTTATGAAGAAGAGCGGAGAATTGGGAAAAAGGGAGCCTCTACTAAGAGGCACTAGAGTGGAGAAAGAGAGAGAGAGGGGGATGCACTAGAACAATTGAGAGAGCAGAAAGAGAGACATTTTTTTTGTTGAGAGGGGAGAGAGAGAGAGAGGGGCGGTTAAAGGAGAGAGAGAGGAGAGAGAAGAGAAAGAGTCCAGGGAGGGAGTTTTGGAGCGAGAGATTGGAAGAGAGAGAAGCCCTGAGAGATAGAGAAGAGGATGAAGATGAGAGAGGACGAGTTCAAGATTTATGAGGGGAGAGGGAGAGAGCAAGAAAGAGAGAGTAAGAGAGATTCGAACATAGGCGGAGGGGAGGGAGAGCAACAGAGAGACGCATTGAGCGAGAGAGGGAGAGAGGACGGGATAGAGAAAAGTGACTTCAGAGAAATGAGGATAGATAGGTGATGATGATCGAGAGTGATTGAGAGATGATGATTGAGACGATCGAGATGACGGATAGAAGAGAGAGATATCTCGAGGGGTTTTTGGAAGAGAGTAGAGAGAGAGAGAGAGAGAGTAGAGATGAAGAGGAGAGAGAGCGAGCGAGCGGAGAGGGAGATGGCGAGATA
Organism: Phymorhynchus buccinoides; assembly: GCA_017654935.2. NCBI lineage: Eukaryota > Metazoa > Mollusca > Gastropoda > Neogastropoda > Raphitomidae > Phymorhynchus > Phymorhynchus buccinoides. Next base: position 15,626,239 of record CM065711.1, read on the forward strand.
GAGAAGAGGCATCGAGAGAATCTACTCAGAAGCAGAGCCGAGGAGACAGAGAGACGGCAGAGAAAATTGAGAAGAGATGAGGGGGAGAGGGATGAGAGAAATTGACGCACCCAACGAGAGATGGGGAGATGCACGAGGAGAAAGAGATCAAAGGGAGAGAGAAAGAGAGATGAGAGAGGGGGAGAGAGCGAGAGAGAAAAGCTGAGATTGAAGACAGTCAGAGGCCGAGAGAGGAGAGTAGAGAACTACACTAGGAGATCTATTCAGAGAGAGAGAGAACAGAGATCGAGAGAGATGAGAGAAGAGTTCAGGGACGAGAGAGAGAGAGAGGAGCGAGATGGATAGAGAGAGAAGAGACAGAGATACGAACCCAAACTGACAAATTCCGCTGTCTTCTCGAGATGAACGAGAAGGCGAGACATGACAGAGATAGAGATAGAGAGAGAGGGAGAGGGAGAGGGAGATACCTTAAGAGAGAGATAAGAGAATTATTGATGAGAGAGAGGGAGAGAAATAGAGGCAGAACTTGAACTAATAGAGGAGAAACACAGGTTACAGAGAGAGAGAGAGAGAGAGAGTGAGGGAGAGAG
>CM065711.1:15631828-15639328 GCA_017654935.2 Phymorhynchus buccinoides
AGATAGTTCAGTAATGACCAAACACAACTCTTGCAATAACCCTATTTTGAGGCCACTGAATGGCTGCCTTTATGCAAGAGTGAAATGCCCTTGGTGAGGAGGGAATGGGATTAGCTAGTTTGAGTACTGATCCAAACAAGGGAGTAACTCTCGCCAATAACCCTATTTGAGGCCACTGAATGGCTGCCATTTGCAAGAGTGAATGCCCTTGGTGGGTGGGTGGGTGGGTGGGGGAAGATGCCTACTGACCAAACAAGGAGTATAATAACTCTCGCCAAAAACCCTAGTGAAGGCCACTGAATGACAAAAAGAGTGAATGGCCCTTATTTTGGTGGGTGGGTGGACGGGAAATATTTCGTTGAGTCATGGCTGACCAAACAAGGGAATATCGTCACAATCGTATTCGCCAATAACGTATTTGATACCACTGAATGGCTGCCTTTTGCAAGAAGGAATGCCCTTGGTGCGTGGGTGGTGGGTTGGTGGGTGGGGAAGTTCTTGAGTACTGACTTGGTATAAATTAACTCTCGCTAATAACCTTATTTGAGGCCACTCTCGGCTGCCTTTCGCTCTGAATGCCCCTTGGTGGGTCCCTGGGGAAGATGGTGAGTACTGACCAAAAACAAAGGGTATAAGTTAACTCTCGCCAACAACCTCCATTTTTTAAATTTAGACGGAAAATTTCCACGTGACTCAGACATCGTCACCAATCGTATTCCCCCCCCCCCGTGTGGATACCGGGGGGTCTTTTGTGTAAATAGTTCCACCCACCTTCTGGAAGTTCTGTGCTTGTAACTTCCTCTAATCTGTCACTCTCTTTCACTCTTGCCTTTTCCCCTTTGCTTACTAGTCTATCTACTATCTTTCTGCATTTATTGGTTCATTCTCCTGCCTTTTTTTTCTTCATATAAAACACTTTCGAAAAGATTTCCTCCAGCTGAAGAAGTCGGACTTGTTCGGCCTAACTATTTCTTAGTTAGGCGCATAAATCAGTGCGGCAGCATGACGCATCTGCGCTCAATCATTGACGGGAGACTGTCTGAGCGATCGAAGAAGAAGAAGAAGAAGAAGTATCGTATTTGGAGTCAAATCAGTATGCCGCAGTGTGGCTGCCGTCGTCCGCGTTTTTAAGTATCATTTGGGGTCCATTTGGGGGGGGGGGGGGTTGTTTTGTCGTAAGTTTTATAATTATCACAAAAACGTGCATCATGCGTGACAACGATAGTCTTTGTTGATGTGTACATTACTAGAAGAACAAAATTTAAAAAAAAAAAAAAAAAAAAAAGAAAAAAAAGAATATTATTATATACAGCGCAAAATGGTTATTATGTTATAAAGCCTTGGGTTGGATGCTTAACTGTTTCCTTAAGTGCACCGTGTTGGCCGAAAGGGCCAGCCACACGTCCACTCAAATCGCACGACTGTGCGATACGATTCGATCGCGTGATCTCGATGCGCCAATCACGTTTTCGCTCTTGGAGACCACGCGATCGAATCGTATCGTACAGTGGACGTGTGCCTGGCCCTTTGTGCCCTAAGTATATTCACTGTTTGATACACACCCTGTGTGTGTGTGTGCTGAATGAAAAATGGTGTTTTACGTCCTCTCGGTCATAGACACATATGGGACATTTGTAAATACAAAGATGGTGGGAACAATACTGGCTGCAATGCCCGGAGGCAGTGCAACACCAGTAAAGTCCCGAGTTTTTATCAATATAGATATGTGTAGCGGTAACCACGCCTCGGATAAACCTCATCGGCTATGGTACCGCCACATTAATTTGTACTGTGTGTGTGTGTGCTATTGAACGCTTGTGTTTTTATATGAACCTTTTAGTCACTGCTACTATTGTGAAAACACATTTATCTAGCAAAATGATCTTTTTTTCTTAGTTGTGCACAAACGATATCATATTATTAAACGAACAAAGGAGAATGTGCGTTTTTGGTTCTACCAAGTAAGCCTAGGGGAAGACGGGGTGAAAAGCGCATGGGCGGGTAAGAAACCCACCCCAATTATCTCATGAAATAAAGAAAATTTCAGTCAAATTTGCCCATGAGACGAATGCTAGACATTAACGCTCGTCTCATGGGCAAAATGAGACTGAAATTTGCTTCATTTCATGAGATAATTGGGGTGGGCTTCTTACCCGCCCATGCGCTTTTTACCCCGTCTTCCCCTCTATTTTTATTATCACTTTTTGTTTGTGGCTCAAGCCACAAACCTATAACTCACTTTGTCGGTCTGGTCTGTCTGTCTGTCGGTCTGTTGGTCTGTCGGTCTGTCGGTCTGTCGGTCTGTCGGTCTGTGGTGGTCGGTCGGTTCGGTCTGGTCTGTCGGTCTGTCTGTCTGTCTGTTGGTCTGTCTGTTGGTCTGTCGGTCTGTTGGTCTGTCGGTCGGTCGGTCTGTTGGTCTGTCGGTCTGTTGGTCTGTCTGTCGGTCGGTCTGTTGGTCTGTCGGTCTGTTTGGTCTGTCGGTCTGTTGGTCGGTCGGTCTGTCGGTCTTGTCGGTCGGTTGTGTCGGTCGGTCGGTCGGTCTGTCGGTCTGTCACGTCGGTCGGTCTGGTCGGTCTGTCCGGTCGGTCGGTCTGTCTGGTCGGTCTGTCGGTCTGTCGGTCGGTCTTCGGTCTGTTTTGTTGGTCGGTCGGTCAGTGTGGTCTGTTGGGTCTGTCGGTCTGTTGGTCTGTCGGGTCTGTCGGTCTGTTGGTCGGTCGGTCGGTCGGTCTGTTGGTCGGTCGGTCAGTCGTCTGGTCCTAGTCTGTTGGTCAGTCGGTGGTCGGTCGCGTTGTTGGTCGGGGTCGTGGTCGGTCTGGTGGTCTGTCGGTCTGTTGGGTCTGTTGGTCGGTCTGTCGGTCTGTTTGTCTGTCGGTCTGTCGGTCTGTCTGTCGGTCTGTCGGTCGGTCGGTCTGTCGTCTGTCGGTCTGTGCAGATCGTTGTCTGTCAGTCTGTCTATCGGTCTGTTGGTCTGTCGGTCTGTTGGTCTGTCGGTCTGTCGGTCTGTCGGTCTGTCGGTCTGTCGGTCTGTCGGTCTGTTGGTCTGTCGGTCTGTCGGTCTGTCGGTCTGTCGGTCTGTCGGTCTGTCGGTCTGTCGGTCTGTTGGTCTGTCAGTCTGTCGGTCTGTCGGTCTGTCGGTCTGTTGGTCTGTCGGTCTGTCGGTCTGTTGGTCTGTCGGTCTGTTGGTCTGTCGGTCTGTTGGTCGGTCGGTCTGTTGGTCTGTCGGTCGGTCGGTCCAAAATTGTCGCACATATTGTAAGAGAGAAAGAAAAGCGTGCCACAAACGATTGCGAATCCGCGCTTGTTTTATACACTTATTTATCGAACACTTGTGGTTTATATGTCAACGTATAATCCATTACTCGTTTAGTAGTTTGAAAACCAATTTATCTAGCAACTGATCTTTCTTTTTTTTTTTAGTTGTGCACAAACAATATCATTATTATTGTTAAATAGACAAAAGGAATATGTGCATTTTTGGTACTATGCTTGTACTGTATTTTACTGCGAAACATCGATGGCTTTGTTGAATAAAGATTTATTTTTTGGGGAATATTTTCTCTCATCGATGCGTTGTTTTGATAGGAGAAGATTGTTGTATGATTGTTTGGCGTTGTTTTACATATATTTTTTATTCTTGTGCAAAGAAGACAGCTAGTCTTGCGAAGGAGAAGGGTATGATTGTTGCATTGTTTATCAGTCCGTGTGTGTGTGTGTGTGTGTGTGTGTGTGTGTGTGTGTGTGTGTGTGTGTGTGTGTGTGTGTGTGTGTGTGTGTGTGTGTGCGTCGTGCGTGTGTGCGTGTGCGTGCGTGCGTGCGTGCGTGCGTGCGTGCGTGCGTGCGTGCGTGCGTGCGTGCGTATGCGTGCGTGCGGGCGAGACCAGTGGAAACTGAAAACCGGACACATACGTGCTTTACCCATTATGGCCATATGACCTTGGAACGCAGAAGAAGAAGAAGAAGAAAAATTTTATGGATGATTCTTTTAACACAGTATTTCTATAGATGTTATACACATGTATGCATGTTTGCACTGTTTTTTAAATGTGCGCGCGCGCGCGCGCGCGTGTGTGTGTATGCGTGCAGGCGCGCACGCGTGTGTGTCTTTTGTTGCTGTTATTCAATATAGCAACTCTCAAGAGAGAGAGAGAGAGAGAGAGAGAGAGAGAGAGAGAGAGAGAGAGAGAGAGATGAGAGAGAGAGAGAGAGAGAGAGAGAGAGAGAGAGAGAGAGAGAGAGAGAGAGAGAGAGAGAGAGAAAGAAGAGAGAGAGAGAGAAAAGAGAGAGAGAGAGAGAGAGAGAGAGAGAGAGAAGAGAGAGAGAGAGAGAGAGAGAGAGAGAGAAGAGAGAGAGAGAGAGAGAGAGAGAGAGAGAGAGAGAGAGAGAGAGAGAGAGAGAGAGGAAACAGATAGCTAGCTAGCCAACCAGCCAGCCATTCACACACACACGCGCGCACGCACGCACGCACGCACGCACGCACGCACGCACACGCACGCACACGCACACACACACACACACACACACACACACACTCGTTATATACGAATTTATTCCATACGAATTTTGACATTGAAGTTTCAAAACATCCATTCAACTAAGTTTTTTTCCACTGAATGAAAAAAAAACCGAAACAAAAAAACATTCTACACTCTCGTCACAAGTTAGAGAGAAAAAAAAAGAAAAAGCACACCACCACAACTACACACACATACTGAATAATAACACTTACAATAATTAATATTATTATTATCATCTACACACAACTATACATATTCCAATGGTGTTTATATAATTAATAATTATTATCTTCTAAAACCAGTTAACATCAACAAGAACGTTGAAACGACATTACTGAAGTAGTATCCAATAAAACAGACAAAAATGTTAATTAATAAGAGAAGACCAAACTTTTTAAAATAAATAAATAATAGAAACACACATTAATACACACAAAAATGACTATTCATAGATTAGTTTCAGCTGCTTAATGCGAATAGCATATACATTTTAAAGATATAAAAAAAATAAAAAATAAAAATATAATGCCCTTATTATTACGAACACTGATATAATTATAATTTACGTGAGGGTGTTTTCCGTGTTAAATATAGAATAAAAAACAATAATGTTAGTGCGTTGAATTTTGCAACAGGAAAATAATAATTGCACAAAAGCACAAGAACAACTTAAAAAAGAATTAAGAGTCAGAATAAAACGCACGCAAAAAAAAATAAAAATCAAAACATTGGTTACCAGGAAAATAATGACCAAAGCAAAAACATTGAAACAATGCTGAAGTAAAATCAGATCTCTAACGATTCCTCTTGTGACATCATCATGCAACAATGACGTCACTTAATTGGTCCTTGCCTTGCTCACATTATTGTTTGTGAAGAGATGATGTACTGATGGAAAAAACAACAACAACAACAACACAAACAAGCAAGCAGACAAACAAAAAACTAAATCTAACAATTAAAACCTGAAACACAAAATGACAATAAATATTGCTTTTCAAAGCAAGAAAACGAAACAAAACATAAAATTGCAAAAAGCATATGAAAATCACATCATACCCCCCCCCCCCCCACACACACACACACACACACTTCGCATGTATTCTGAAACAAAACCTAAACACATTTTGTTTTGATAATCAAAACAAAACAAAAACAACAACAAAACTACTTCAATAAGAAGAAAAACAATCCACACTCTCTATCTTAGCTAAAATATGTTCAAAATGTTATAAGAACTTTTTAGTTCAGCAAGCCATCAATAAAAAAACAACAACCTTTGTTGATATCATTTTTCAAATACTACTAAGAAAAAAGAATAACAACAACAACAACAACAACAACAATGACGAAGTTTATAATAAAAAAAACGAGGAACTACTTTCAGCGGCGGACGAATCACGGTCAACAAATATCAACAACAATAGGAATTGTTCGGAAAAAAACTAAGGGGAGTAATTTCATAGAGTGTGGGAGTGATCTTGCCTAATTCAATAGGTCAAACGGGGGAAGTTACTCTACCATCCAGGATAGACACCCAGCTCTCGCCTCGTGTGTTTTGAGCAGACACACTGCACTTAGAACACCGTACGTGCGTCATTCTAAAATTGATGTCATTTATATTTTTACGTCGCATTTTGCAAGTTCTACCAGTTTGTGGCCACTAAAAAAAAAATGTTGCCAAGTCGCCGACTCGCATCCTGCGGTTTCAAACTTCGACGCCATGGTTGCTATGGTTTTGACCGAACAAATCGAGGTAATCAACTCTAATTTTCACGAAGTGCTCTCCCTTAGTTGGTTTTTTTCTCTCTCTCTCTCTCTCCCGAACATCATCTTATTAAGACTTAAATCCTTACGCAAAACACAAAACAAAATGCACGCGGACACTGATGATAATTAGTAACGAAATGAGAGCATTAATTACTCTTTGACCCCGGAATATCCATGATGACGTCATCCCTTGATGATAAACTTATCATACTCATTATGACACTCGCTTTCCGCTATGGCAACTGTGTCTTTTTTTTTTATATATAATATATATAGATTGCCTTTGAGACGTTTAATTAAAAAAATAAAAAAAAATCAAAAAAAAATCACATACACAATATTGAGTCAAATTGCTGCAGCTGCTATTTCATTTCTTGCCCTAAAACACCAGAAGCACCCTCGGTGTAAATGTGTTTTTTGTCTCTTTAAAAAACAAATATGAACGAAGAAAAAAGGGAACATTAACAACACTACTATTATTTTCAAACCTGAAAAGTATGCATAACTTTAAAAACAACAACAACAACAACACACACGCACGCACGCGCGCGCGCATGCACACACACGCACGCGCGCACACAGACACACACACACACACACACACACACACACACACACACACACACACACACACACACAATCAATCAATCAATCAAAACTAAAACAGAACCCCCTCAAAAAAATCATCAAAAGAAAGAAACAAAAACACTCTAGAGAACATTTTGTGCAAAGTCGAAGTTTAAGAAAAATAATGAATAATAGTGTGCTAAAATCTCGTGCATTGCAAATTGGTACAACTACTGCTTGCAAAAACGCCCACCCAAAAAATATAATTTATAAGACGATCACCTGAGCTTTGATTTTTTTGTTTTGTGTGTGTGTGTGTGTTGAGGATTATGACAAAGAGAAAAGAAAAACAACAACAACCGCATCAACAAAAACATCCCAACAAAAAAAAAAGAAAAAAAGAAAGAAAAAGTCAAACGCTTTAGTTTCACAAAACACGCACACAACATAGACCAGCGAAACGTTTTAAAACGTTCATCGTTGACAACACAACGCGACACAACACGACACTACAGACAGAAAAAACCCACGTCACAAACTATGGCAACAATAGTAATTAACAACGATAACACTATAAAACAACTATCGCCAACCCCTAACCCCCCCCCCCCCCTTACAACCCCCTCACCACCCACCCACCCACCACCCT
>CM065711.1:15646828-15666828 GCA_017654935.2 Phymorhynchus buccinoides
CGGTATCTGTTGCTATGAGTTTTGAAAAAACATAATTAGGAAAATTTGCTTTAATTATAAAAAAGAAAGAAACAAAATAGACAGTCAGCAATAAGAAACCATCACTGATATAAACCAAGCAGTGTTTTTTTTATTTTTTACTTCTCAGTGTGTCAACATTTCTGTGTGTTTTTTAAGCTGAGAAATTACTATGTCTAAAAAACAAATCTGAAAAAGGGGACATGAAATACGTTTACGTTGTGCACCATAATTTTACTTTGCTTTAAAAAAAAATTGTTGTTGCAATTTTGTGGAAAAAATCAACAACGACCCACATAGAACAACACAAGGTTTTGGGAAGGAAGGAGGAAAAGAGAAAGAGAGAGGAAAGCGAGCAAACAAACAAACAAAAACAAAGGTGGGGTAAGCAAGACGTAAGCATCACAGTCGATGTTGTTCAACACAGGCGTGACATTGATATCGACAATAGCGACGACACAAACAAAAAAACAATAGCAATATAAAAACGTAGTATGTCATCTGAAACAATCACCATAACAACAGAGAGAGAGAGAGAGAGAGAGAGAGAGAGAGAGAGAGAGAGAGAGAGAGAGAGAGAGAGAGAGAGAGAGAGAGAGAGAGAGAGTGAGAGAGAGAGAGAGAGAGAGAGAGAGAGAGAGGGAGAGAGAGAGTCCCACACCATAAAAAATTATATTAACAAAAATACCAACAACAACAGCATCAAAAGATGTGAGTTTCCTTTGTCCCTTTGTGTTTTGCGCATACACACACAGACAGACAGACAGACAAACAGACACAGAAGCATAAACACACACACATATATATATATATATATATTTGTAACAAATATATACAGATTTCCCCCATAAAGGATAACTAGAGAAAAAATATAACAAAGCTTTAAAAAAAAAAGCGCACACGCGCGCACACACGCACACACACACACACACACACACACACACACACACACACACACACACACACACACACACACACACACACCACGTCCAGGCAAATTCCTGACACATAAAAAAAAAAAAAAATCACTGTTTGAATAATCACCTTCATATTTGATCATGGTACGTGACATAGCATTTGAAGAAGAAAAAGATTACACATTTTTTATAACAGGTTTGAAGGAACAGACCCACAACCAACCCCAACAAATAACAACAACAAAACACAACAACAAACAAACACAAAACAACCACACTCACACACACATACAACAAAAAACTATTACATAATTTATGTCTGTAACACAGTTCAAGGAGAAAAAAAAACCCCCAAAAAACCAGAAATATACTCAAGCGTGAAATCGTAGATACAGTAACTTTTTTTCATTTTTTTTCATTTTTTTTAAATTTTTAACAAAAAGCCATAATCTGTACACAAAATAAACTCATCTAACATCTTCCTTCATCGTCCTCGTCGTCGTCATCATCATCATCATCATCAAGCAAAATAGTAAAAATAACAACAACCCCAAACATTGTCTACGTACGCTACCCATTTGTGTGCACGGACGTTAAAAAAAAAAGGGGGGTAAGTCACACTACCCCTCCCCCTCCCTCACACCATCCCGTTCACCTCCCCCCCACCTACCCCTTTCCATCCCTTAGCTTACCTCTCTCTAAACCCAACACCACAACCCCCCCCACCCCCCACCCCCCCACCCCCCAAAAAAAAAAAAAAAAGGCCAAGGAAAAAAAGAAAAAAAGGAAACAAAATTAGCGCCACGAAGAAACAAGGGCGCAAATGTTGATAGTTAAATTTCAGTTAAAAAAATAAAAAATAAAAATAAAATATATAATATCAGCTGTTAAGGGGGAGGGGGTATACAAGGAAAACCAACCAACCAACCAACCAACCAACCAAGTTAAGTAAAACAAATTATAAACAGACAGAGAGACACATTGCCCGTCGCAACAATCAAAGGGAGAGAACAAACATTTGGAAAGAAACTCTGCGTTCCCCCATATCATTAAGTATCACCTGAGTTGTTGTTCCTGAGTCCAGTTTACTTACAGTTCAAAACATTGACCACTGTGCAGTTAATATTTGATTACTGCACAGATTAAAAAAAATAAAATAAAAATAAAAACATACAGTAATACTATAATAGTATAGTCACACAGTATTCAAAAAGTACATAATGCCATAATTGTACCCAGAGAGTGTCATGATGCCACAATGCAACAACAAAACATTACTGGTGTTGCACTGCCTCTGGGCAATAGATCAAGACAGTACTTGTGGCGGTGCCATAGCCGATGAGGTTTAACCGAGGCGTGGTCACCGCTACAGCTATCTGTATTCATTTAAAAAATCGGGACTTTACTGGTTTCGTACTGCCTCCGGGCATTGCCTCCAGTATTGTTCCCACCATATTTGTATTTACAAACGTCCCATATGTGTCTGATTCAGACCAAGAGGACGTAAAACTCCATTTTCTCTCTCTGGGCAATGCCCAATTCTTAACTTGTTACTCCTAGATTGTGGCGGTACCATAGCCGATGAGGTTTAACCGAGGCGTGGTTACTGCTACACCTATCTGTATTGTTAAAAAATCGGGACTTTACTGGTGTTGCACTGCCTCCGGGCATTGCCTTCAGGATCGTTCCCACCATCTTTGTATCTACAAATGTCCCATATGTGTCCGTTCTAGACCGAGAGGACGTAAAACAGAATTTTTCTTCAATAATAATAATAACAATAATATATACACATCTGTATTGTTAAAAAATCGGGACATTACTGGTATTGCACTGCCTCCGGGCATTGCCTCCAGGATCGTTAATTAATTCCCACCATCTTTATATCTACTAATGTCCCATATTTGTCTGTTCCAGACCTGAGGACGTTAAGCAGAATTTCATCAATAATAATAATAATAATATCATTAATATAAAAATTAATACATATCTGTATTGCTAAAAATTCGGGACATACTGTTGTTGCACTGCCTCCTGGCACTGCCTCCAGGATCGTTAATTCCCACTATCTTTATATCTACTAATGGCCCATATGTATCTGTTTCAGACCAGAGGACGTTAATCATATTTTCCTTCCTGTCAATGCACCTTACAGTAATAATAATATAATGAATATAAAAATTAATACATATCTGTATTGTAAAACAAATCCGGGACATAACTGGTGTTGCACTGCCTCCGGGCATTTCCTCCAGACCGTTAATTCCCACCATCTTTATATCTACTAATGTCCCATATATGTGTCTGTTCCAGACCGGAGGACGTTACAATAATATAATAACATGTGGAGGTATGCACACATTACGCAAAAAAACATACATACAGTCGAAGTATTTACACATTATATTGCTGAACAGGGGGGGGGGGGGGGGGGGGGGGGGGGGGGAAAAAACATAATAATAATAATAATAATAATCATCATCATCATAATCGTGAGCGGACGAAGAAGCCAACAAAAAACAAACAAACAAACAAACATTGCAAGCATAAGAACAATGCAACATAGGTATATTTTATATGCCCGTAGTGGAAGAGAGTTGAGGTATTTGTGGAGAAGAATAAGAGAGAGAGAGAGAGAGAGAAGAGAGAGAGAGAGAGAGAGAGAGAGAGAGAGAGAGAGAGAGAGAGAGAGAGAGAGAGAGAGAGAGAGAGAGAGAGAGACCAGTAAGCTGAGTGGGATTATTATTATTTACCCAATTTTGAGGCAAATAGCCACACATAGACAGACAGACAGACACATACACAATTCATACTACATCTTGCATTCATTATGTAAAACAAATAGATGGCATAAGACACACAACCCCCCGCCCCCCCCCCCCCCCCACACACACACACAGAAACTTCGGAGCTCGCTACATTAACATAGCGAATCCCTGAAGTGTACAAAAGCATCCGTTTGACCAAACAAACAATAATGGTACAAAACAAAAATAAAACATTTTTCTTTGTACAAATCAAAATTCTATAACACTGCATATCAGAGAAGCCGAGGTAGACATTGGGAAACCCGTTCTGGAGTACATGATTATTTTTTTTGTTCAAATATATATATTTTTTTGGTTTCATTTTTTTGGGTTGTATGTTCACATTCACTGGAGTATAATATAGCACGCGTCATTCAAGACCCAACAAAGTTCTGTTTATGTAAGTCAAAATGTTAATGAATTAATGAGTTAACGCCAACAATTTTCAGGTACAAGCGGACAGCATACGTATCAAACGGTCATGAGTACATGTATACGATTAATATTGGGAGGGACACATACCATGATAAACTGCTAAACATCTTCGTCCGAGAGACAAAAGACATCAGCAATGAGACAAGGACTAAACAAAGAAAAAATATACACAAGTCATTTTTGCATTTCTAAAACAATGGCATGACAAATCAGTTGAGAAAGTGATGCACACACACGCACACACACACACGCACGCACGCGCGCGCGCGCGCACGCACGCACGCACGCACGCGCACACGCACACACACAGTGACATACTGTTTTGTCTACTTTTGATTATATAACAACGAAAAGAAGTAAGACTGCTACTTATATATTAAGCTGTCAGGAGACACTGCACAGGGTTATTAATTTTAACGAGAAATGTATCTTCACTAATGGAAAACATCATTTTGCCAAACAATATTTTTAAAAATGACAATAGTCTTAATAACAAAAACAACAGTGTCTTATGATCACCCCCCCCCCCTCCCTTTCTTTTCCTACATAGTTGCAGGGTCGTAAGCGTAGAGGACAGAGTTATATCATTCTTTTTTGGGGGGTTTGCAAAGACCCATCGTATAATTAATTGTAAAGGGTAAATATTTAGAGGTATTTCTGAAATCTAAAGCGACTTCTAAATCGATGGGTTTTCATGAGTTTTTGACCTTGTAGCGTAGTCATGTTTTTTAATCATTAAAGGAATAAACGATATCTCAGGAAAAAGGGGAGACAGAAAGGTGGGGGTGGGGGTGAGGGCGGGGGTGGCAAGGGGAAGGAAAGAGGACAATATAATTGAAGATGTGATAACTTCTGATTTTTGTTTAAAGATTTGCCGCAGTTTACTCATTTTAGTTTGAAACAACGAGAAGCAAAAAATAATTAAAAAAAATGGAAAGAGCCAGGGAAAAGATAACGTTTTTATTTTTTATACTATCGTTCTTTATTTCTATTACTAGGCATACATCAATCGTCACAACAACACTCCCACAGACTATCCTACCAAGGAGAAGAAGCTTCACAGGCACACGAACGCACACACTTATACTCATTGATACATAGCCCTCTTCCCAGCTCTTCCAATTCAACTCTCTCTCTCTCTCTCTCTCTCTCTCTCTCTCTCTCTCTCTTATATCCACCCACACCTCCCCCATTGTCCCAACATTTTAACCCTTTATTTGCATTCCATTCATCTTCAACCCTTTCTCACCACACATGAGGTAGATCGTTGTTTTTGTTTTTACAGATAACTCACAACAAACTTCCCAACACAACTCCCAAATTCTCACAATTATGGGGGGATCGCTTGCTTTTGTGTTTTTAGATTATAAAAAAGAACAGCAGCAAAGAAACGGGAAGAAGGGGGATGGGGGGGGGAAGCTAACACTTTTGTCAGTCCCAATACACTTGAAGGACAGCAATGCACGGAACAGGACTGAAAGTCCAGTCCTTGATTATAGCCCTTCCGTTGAATTTCAGGTTTTCAGCTACTGGTTTTAGACCCAGAGATTAGAAAAGAATCAAGGTAAGGTATCTATGCATGAAGAAGGACTGAAAGTCTAGTCCTTGACTTAGTCTGTAGCCCTTCTGTTGAATCCCATGTTTTTCAGCTATAACTGCGTTTAGACCCAGACCTTAGAAAAGAATCAAGGTAAGGTATCTATGGATGAAGTATGACCGAAAGTCTAGTCCTTGACTTAGTCTATAGCCCTTCTGTTGAATCCCATGTTCTTTAGCTACTGCTGTTAGACCCAGACATTTGAAAAGAATCAGGGTTTGGTATCTATGCATGAAGTAGGACTAAAAGTCTAATCCCTGACTAAGTCTAGAATCCATCTGTTGAACCATGGGTTTACAACCATTGCTTTTACGCTCAAGCATTAAGGGACAATATATAGAGGAACATGACGTTTACAAGACCAGCAGGGTGGTTATAAACAAAACAGAACAAAACAGCATCAAGGTCTTGGCAAAATCTATAAATCTAATATTTTGGTTCATAAGTTTAGTCCCGGAAACTGTGAGAAAAGGTTTTCAAAGCACTTTGGAAGTTATGCATCTAATAACATTAAAAGCTGAGTAGAACATTATATTAAATCTTGGATGAGGATATCTTTTGATTTTTAAGATAAACGGTAGTTGCATTTTTTCTTACTCATTTTAGATTCAGACAACAAGAAAAAGGTGGAGAAAAAAAAAGACCCTGGGAAAATCATGCATAGAGTAGGACTAAACCCTAACAGTTCAGACTAAAACTAAAACCTTCAATTCATAGGTTAAGAGATAATGCTTTAGGTTAGACTCTGTCCTTTAGACAAAACCCAATACCGCTATATGCACGTTTACCTGAGCATGATTCTTGTTGTCGTTTAATATCATTTCATAAAATTATCATCTTACAATCACTAACAAAAGAGTATGAGTATACTGAGAAGTGTACACATTTCTATTCTATTAAACATACAGTTACAATACACCCTACAAGGTTTAAAAAACCCACCATTGGTGAAATTTAAGACTTGAAATTATATGACAAGTCAATTCTAGATGTCACTTTGAAAAACAACAAAAGGCTCCCAAGCTCCTGAATGTTAATGTCTCCTGAAAACTAATTAATTGTCGCAAAACTGTTAAAAGATGCAATACACAATAATTCATTTTCGCATCTTTTGCAGTCAAATTTTCAGTTGGTTGAGATTGTTAGCCGTGTACAGTATTTCAAGAAACAATGGACCTAAAGACGCGAAAAGTTATCTAAACACAAAACTTCTATCTAAAAACAACCAATGCAAATCTTCTTGCAGTCACTCGAAAAGAACTGGCTAAAGTGATCACTGTTATGAACAAGAAAATAAAGAACTTATTTATATAATCTATTCACAATGCTTAAATTTCTGGTGGCAAACTTTGTTTCATGTTTTTCCAAGTCCGTCTAAAAATGGTGAAACAATACAGTTAATAAACCGCATACAGTTTTGATTAAACATGAAATACGCCCAACAAGCATGATTATGAAATGATAACTACCAATTCAACAACTTAGTCACAGTTTTCAAGAAACAGAGAAAACGGGTAGGGAAAACAGCTTACGTGAGGATGACAATTTGAGGTCTAAATTTTCAACAACTAAGACATAATCACGGTGGGTTTTTTTTTCCAGAAGCAATGCATCAGTATATCAAGAATAGACAACAGACAAAGAAAATAAAGAGCATAGTAATTATTAAGAAAAATAGCACTCAGTCAGACAATGGGTGAGCATCTAAACAGACATTCAGACCGGATGACGGTGTCAAAATCCCTGAAATTCGGAGTCACACGTTCATAGCACAAAATTAGACAAAGAAATATAACAAAAGACTTGCTTGTTTGCCAACATGCAAGTCAAAACAATGGCGCTTGATTGCACGCTTGCACGTGCAAGTAAAAAATGGCTGTTTAAATATTATAATGAGGCATAGTTTAGAAGAAAAAAAGTAAGATCGGTCGGACTGAGAGAATGAGGTATACATGTTCATTAATAGATGAGGTATATTTGGTAGTTGAGGAGGTAGTTGTGTTTGAAAACAATGGACAGATAACCGTGCCAAGATTTTTGTTCACCTGAGAAAGAGAGCAAAAAAAAGTTCGACAACGCTGTCGCATGTATGACAACACAACTCGTACATCCATGCATCCATACGTCAAACATGATCAACAATAACAGTCATCATCATCGTCATCATAAGAAAAGATAATAGTCTATCAGAAGCAATAGCACAAAGAGCAATATTAACCAATTCTAAGAAAAGTCAGTGAAAGCAAAAACAAACAAACAAACAAACAAACAAACAAAAGCATGTATTGTGCAATAATACTCATAGCACAGTCAAAGAGCGTTAGCAAACTCACAAGCCTGAGATTGCGACAATTCCTGTGCATGCAAAAAAAAGAAGAAGAAAAATACAACCCAACAAAACTGTAAAGTACTGAGAGAGAGAGAGAGAGAGAGAGAGAGAGAGAGAGAGAGAGAGAGAGAGAGAGAGAGAGAGAGAGAGAGAGAGAGAGAGAGAGAGAGAGAGAGAGAGAGAGAGAGAGAGAGAGAGAGAGAGAGAGAGAGAGAGAGAGAGAGAGAGAGAGAGAGAGAGAGAGAGAGAGACATTCAATAAACATTCTCCATTCTGACACTCAATGTATCTGACAATAGAAGCTACTGCTATGCCAGAAACCTGAATGGAAATCTGACACAAATTTGTCTTTGAAGCCTCAAGAAATCACAAACCCTGTGTGGATATTAAAGCAAATAATAAAAAAACAAACAAACAGATTTTGTCACAATCTAAAAACAGTTTCAAGAGTATCTAAAAGAACATTAAAAATAAGAAATTTGATTTAAAAACCAACAAACAAAGAGAACGAGGTAGTGACTTTGAAGAATCAGCCATAACAGTGATTTCAGTTTACAACGAGGTCACCCGCACATAAAAAAACAACCAACAATCAGATTTCGCTATGTTTGGACGTGATGAATGTTTTTAAACTGCACCCAGAAAATTACTTTGCTGAAAACAAATGCGCATAATTTTATTTGACGTTGGATACAGTGATTTTATTTTCAGTTCTGTAAATATGAGGATGAAACTCAATTTAAAAAAATGCTGGTGCCCTTTCTGATACGATTGAGAAATAAATAAAACACACCAGCTAGTAATAACAGTTTGATATATATCAAATCCGTATTTTGTATATTCAGGCAAAAAGTGTTGATACCTTCACGATATATATTATTGTTCTATAATTGTTTTATGCAGCAGAAACTTACCTAGCTTTATTCATATCAACAAGATTGTATTTTGCTTTAATATAGTTTTTATAGGTTACAAAATTCACATTCAGTAAGAATCCCACTGTCAAAATGTCACAGCAAATTTTGAGCTAAACAACAAATTACATAAAAACACAGACACTAAGAATTGCAACCCCCTCCCAAACAATCAACAATTTACAAAACTGGCCTGTAAATTGTTGATCATTAAAAAACAAGCACAAACAATTGCAGTAAAAAGATGAATGAGGTAGAGAGATCCCAAAAATTGATTTATATCAAAAAGTGCAATCAACCAACCAACAAATATATCAGAACCAACATGCTAAAATAGCAGTAGTAGTATCATTAAAGTCATCGTTATTAGTAATAATAATAAAATACATCTAAAATAAATCTAAAGCCAAACAAGAGTAAAAACACATTTTAAAAATGATATTGAGGTAATCGTGTCATTCATTTCATTCTAGCGAAAAACACACAAATCAAAATATTAGTAAATTATTCCATACGCACCCCCACCCCCCTCAATCAACACTTCTCTCAATGTTCATACAGCCACTGCCTTCCTTGAAAGCTGAAGCAAAAAACAACAACCCCAGAAGTTAACCAGCAAAGCCTGGAGAATAGACACTTAATAAATCATTAATTGCTTAATGACATTGGACATTTCCAAAACCAAAATTTAGTAATAGGTTTGTTCAAAACAGAAATGTGTGGATATCAAGCATCATGAAGATTTCAACATTCCAGATTTTAACATAGTCTTAGTGAGGAGTTGAAAGGCAAGCTGTTACATTCGCTAGAATGCATAAGAAAACTTTGTTTAGTTCGTTACCTTTCTTCTGGCTACAAATAT
The DNA here is from genome assembly GCA_017654935.2 of Phymorhynchus buccinoides. NCBI lineage: Eukaryota > Metazoa > Mollusca > Gastropoda > Neogastropoda > Raphitomidae > Phymorhynchus > Phymorhynchus buccinoides. The sequence continues at coordinate 15,656,708 of CM065711.1, forward strand.
CAAACCATGCTATCGATGGCTTGGAGTCAAAACGGGGCTATCTTTAGATAGTCCATTGACATAAATTATTATTGAACTTATTACGAAAACTAATCATTTATATAAAAAAAAGACTGATGAAATATAAAAAGCAAAAACCCCTTTTTATATTTCTGCAGTCATTGTTTGATACAAGTTATTAGTTTTTGTAATAAATCCAATAATACGTCAATGGTCTATCTAAAGATAGTCCGTTTTGACTCCAAGCCATTGCTATAATGTCTTTCCACACATCTGTTTTGACACAGATCAACAGAGATCTGTCATTACATATTTCTATATCTTTCCCGTGCGGTATTTTACCCCTTCTAATATTTTCAAATTTTACAAAAACTGTAGGATATCTTTGTGTTTCTCGTTCCATCTCTATTGCAAAGTTTCTTCGTAAAACAAAATTGTAAGACTTATTATTGTCCCCATGACTATTACCTGTACAACCATTTACAAATGAATTCCCAATCTGCACTCCTCCCCCCAAAACAAACAAAAAGAAAGTCATTTGATTTGAAACCAAAAAAAAGAGCTGTAAAACAATAGTCATACTAAGGTTGCTTAACAGCAGTTACATTTGTTGCAGTAGAGTGTAGAGGGACGTTGACCAAGGAAGACAGCTAACACCTTGTTTCTTTCTGCAGACACGATGGTCAATGTTCCTGGGTTATCCTTTAGTAGCCAGTTCACTTGTCCAGTAAGCATTCTTCATAATGTGATGTGCATCAAGAGAGAATATTGTGTTCGTTTCCATCGTCAGCAGATTGGTTTGTGTTTTCAAAAAACAAACACGTGAAAAAAATAACGAATCAGCAAGCATTGTTTTAGGAAGTCATAAACACAGACCATAACTATGGTCTTGTTTGAGGTAATGAGGTATTCAGGAAGTGAGAGAGAGAGAGACAGAGAGAGAGAGAGAGAGAGAGAGAGAGAGAGAGAGAGAGAGAGAGAGAGAGAGAGAGAGAGAGAGAGAGAGAGAGATCATATCATTTTCATTTTATGAGCAAGACATAGAAAAAATATCCCTCCTTTTCAGGACATGCATAAATTCTAGCATTTCAAAAAGTAAAGCAACAAACACCTCCAGATTGATAATAACAAAAAAAAAGGAACGAAACCACCATTAACAATAATTACATAACAAGCCAAAATATGGACAGCCAATGTTAACAAAGATAGATACAGAAACCAAAGACATTTCAGATTAATAAAACACACACAAATCTCTCTCCGTTGCAAGCAACGATCAGAAAACAATGAATATCTCCCTGATTTGTTGTTTTGCTTTCCTGGTCTCAAGGTACTCTTTGTATGCATGTATGCACAAAACATACAACTCAAGGGTTGTTTTCCCCACAAGAAAGATGGAAAACAATACTTTTTGTTAAGTTCCAAGCCAGACATAGTAGAGCTGGCAGCAACCCAAGTCAAATGCGCAATGTCTCTTTGCTTGAGTTTGGTGTACAAACTTCCAAAGTTTATTTCTTTGATTTTGGTGTCCAAACCATTTGAAGGTAACGCATAGTCAGTCTTAGATGGTTCTAGACTTGTGTCGCATACAGTTCTTCCTGAGCCAACGTGAATCATGTCAGTTCTTTAAAAAAAATTACAATGCGTGTTTTATTTTCCTCATAGAGACACAGAACTAGAACGGGGATTCAGCTTCACTCTCTAAAAAGATTATGAAAACCAGCAGCCAAGTCATTTGATGAAAATTTCAGTTGAATGCAACCTTTGTCTAGACGTGGTGGTTCATTGCCAACTGACACTTCAAAACATCATGGTATTATGCTTTTACGCATAAGCCATGTGACACCACACCATCAAATCATGTGCACATTGTACTGTGCTGTCCGCTCAGTGGAACTATGAAGTCATTGCGTAAATCAATTCTCTCTGTTATTTGTATAAACTACCTTACCAGAGACTTTGTTTCCTGCGTAGCTTAAATCTTAAGGTGGAATCGAAATTCCTGATTTTTATATATGAGATCATTATCACTGTCATCTTCAACAGGCTCATGGCAGCAGCATCAGTAGTAGCAGTAGTTGTAAGAACAAAAAGTTCCTTATCCATTTCATGTACTTGTTAATAGACTATCTGAGGTGGATAAAAATGATAATAAGTGTTGATATTCACCTCATTTTTTCTTGTTACTACTAGTACGTCAATCAGAGCTGGATAGCAAAAACAGGTTTCAATATCCCCCTGATTTCTCTTGTTATTTCTGGTGTAGCGTAGTCACTGGAAGAACCAGGGTTAGTTTTAACATCATCTCATTCACTTTTCTAGCATCACCCAATTTACTTATCATTGTATTACTAGCCTATCATAGTCAGTAAAAGAACCAGGTTTAGTTTCAATATCACCTAATTTTCTTGTTCCTACACTATTACTAGCCTATCGTAGCCAATGGAAGAGCCAGGGTTAGTTTCAACATCACCTAATTTACTTTTCTGACGTCACCCAATTTACTTGTTACTACACTACAACTCAGTCTATCGCAGGTGGGCCGTCATGTGCTGCGTGAAGGTGACCCTGTCGCGACAGTCCTGTCGGCACAGGAAGCACAGGAAGGGCTGCTCCGGGTATCTGTGCACCTTGCCGTGCACGTGGAACATGGTCAGGTCCGTGAAGTAGCAGTCGCAGGGCCTGCAGTGGAAGAGGCGTCCCGAAGTAATCAGGCTCCTCAGGGACTGCTCCCCCCCAGGCTGGTAATGGTGGCCACCCTGCACCGAGCCTGAGGCTGAGGTCTTGCTTGAGGACAAGGTCATCCTTCTCGGAGATAAAGAAGACGTCATGTCTACCGGATTGCACCCGTTGCCGTTTTGATGAGGGTACTTCTGATAGTAAGGATCTTTGGGTAGTGGTGTGGTGGTGGTGGTAATGCTATTGGAATTGGCATTGTTGTTGTTGTTGTTGTTGTTGTTGTTGTTGTTGTTGTAGCCATGCTCGTGGGTTCTAAAGGTCTGAGAATCGGGGTGGAGAGGCGTAGCAGCACGAGTATTCCCGTTGAGGATCGCTCCCCTGTGCTTGTTGTTATTGGTATTACTAGGGCTCATCTGAGCGTGTTGGTAGGGGTGTGGGTGTAGATGGTGGTTCTCCATCCCTCCTACACCTCCTCCTCCTCCACCTTCTCCCATGCCATACCTTCGCGTTTTGTTGTAATGGTGCTGGTAGTAGTTATGGTAAGAAGAGATGGTGTTTCGGCGTCTGTCTTCCTGGATCTCGCGTTCCTCGCCATAACTGCCCATGGATCTCCTCCTGTCCATCGTTGCAGGGACAGCCAGGGACTGGCCCGCTGGGGAGAGCTGACCTTGGTTTTGACCTTGACCTTGCAGGGATGGGGACAGACCGAGGACAGAGGATGAGGTGGAGGGGGAGCGCTGGGTGGAGGAGAATGGAGAGGAGGCAGAGGAGGAGGTAGAATCACGACGTCTCTGTCTCTCTGGCAAGGAGAAGTCCAGGGCTTCTTCATTGTTGTCTGCCACCATTGGGGGTGGGGGAGGAGGAGGAGGTGGAGGTGGCTGAGGATGGTGAGGGGTGGAGGAAGAAGAGGAAGGAGAGTGGTGGTAGTAGCGCTGGTACTGCTGAGGGGTCAGGCAGGGCTGAACCATGGGCTGAGGACCGGCTGAGGGACCCGGTCCTGTAGGGAAGTGAGGACTCAGCATGGGCTGAGATCCCAGACCCCCGCCACCACCTCCCGGGGACAACAAACTCTGGGGCATGTGACGGGCTTTCTCCAGACTGGTGGCAACAACTTCTCCTTGATTCGGACCGCACAGGAACATTCCGTGAACGTTCATCACTTGCGAAGAAGAAGGTCCCACCGATCCCATGGGCGACATCTGACCTTGGACTTGACGTTCAGGACCAACAGCAGCGGCGCTGCTGTTGAGAGCCTGCTCCATGGCCTGTCTGTAGAAGGCCGTCCTGGAGGGATGGCACTGGCGTAGGAGCAGATCTTGGATGGCGTCGCCGCTGTAGCCGTTGCTGTAGCTGTGCCGGCGCTGGTGTCTGCGCAAGGTGGAGCCTCGTGTGAACCTGGCTCCACAGACGGTGCACTGGTGGGGCTTGATTCCAAAGTGCAGCTTCATGTGCGACTTCATGTTGTTCTTGTAGCCGAACCGCTTGTTGCACTTAGGGCACTCGTAGGGCTTCTGGTTCGCGTGCTCTTTCTCGTGGATTCGCATGGCGGATTTGGGCACGAACTTCTGGCAGATCTTGCAGTATTCCTCACGTGACCGACTCACTCGGGGAGCTCCCTCTCCTACATTATTCCTGGGATCATTCTGCTCCAGATCTGGTGTCTCCATTGGCAGGATTGGTCCCAGAAGAGGCGGAGGTGGGCGATCCTGTAATGGGTCTGATTCCAAGATGGTTGGGGAGTCATCGTGGGCTTTGCTTTCGATGCCGGGCGTGCTGCTGTTCTCGTGAATGGACTCTTCAGGCGAGGAGGCAACAGTCAGCTCGGGCGGGGGAGAACTAGGCAGGAGCTGGAAGGAGAACCGCTCTGTGGCCCGGATCTTGTTGCGGTGAGTTTGGAGGTGCACGCGGAGATCGTAGACGCTCTCGATGACGACGTCGCAGAAGCGGCATTTGGTGTGGCCCATGGAGGGGTGGTAGTGCTCGCGGTGGATGTGCTGACGCAGGCTGAACTTGGTGAGCATGTGCAGCCCGCAGACGACGCAACCCAGCTGGAAGCGCCCCTCGTGGGTTCTCTGGTGCCCGATCCTGAAGCGAATGCGCAGGAAGCGCTGCCCGCAGAAACGGCAACAGTGAGGCCGGTACTTCTGGTGGGAACGGCGGTGGACCAACAGGGTGCTCCTCTCCTCGAATTCTTCCAGGCACACGCCACACTTCTTCTCCTCCTCCTCTTCTTCCCCCTCCTTCTCCTGCTCTTGCTCTATCTCCTCCTTTCCCACCATCTCCTCCTCCTCCTCTTCGTCTTCTTCTAGCTCAAGTTTTTCCATGTTATCTTGAGGCTCGTCATAGTAGCTCTCCGTGTTGTTGTCGTCGTCTTCTTGGTATTCAACCAGGTCGTGGTTTTCTGCTACACCGTTGTTCTCCTGCAGGCTAGGCGACACTGAAGCTTTGTCCCCTGGCAGGTTGTTGTTAACCTGAGAGCAGTTGTCAATGCCGTTGTTGTAGTTGTTGTTGTTGGGAGAGAGGTCCTCTTCTTTCTGGGGGCTGGACGAGGAGCTCTGGCTCTGGGTTTCCGTCTCGGGTTCGCGTGGAGGTTGCTCGGCCGGGTGGGCGATGGTCAGGTTGGTGACAGGGCAGGAGGACACAGGGCTGGGGAGGCAGCTGAGCTGCTGGCTCATCTGCTGGCTCTTCTGCTGCAGCATCCACCACTGCTGGGCCAGCGTGAACCGCTTCAGGGCTGCCAGCTGCTGCATGCGGATGTACCGCTGCGATTCCTCCATGGTCAATCCGTCCATGGCTGAGGAAAGAAGCTTCCCTGAAACAGACCTCTCTTCATCGTCCTCCTCCCCTTCCTCTGACAGAGACCTGACAGGAGAGGACGTGAATCCCTGCGGACCCCCTTCTTCTTCTTCTTCTTCTTCTTCTTCTCCTCGCAGCATCTGTGTTCGACGTGCTTCTTCTTCTTCTCTTCCAAGCAGGGAAGGTTTGGTTCTCAGCAGCAAATCTTCATCTTTGACTTCTTCGTTGCCTCTCTCGTCCTCTCGGTTCTGGCTGACTTCTCCTTTCTCCTCTTTGTCTTCCTGCGGATGCGCTCCGTTCTGGAGCAGCTCCTGTTTGACTGGAGGCAGCAGGATGGAGTTCTGGTTGTGGTCCAGGGTGGCGGCTGTGGTGGTGGTGGGTTGCCTTCCTGAAGAGAGCGAAGGCGGCATCGGTCCACCAGCACTACCAGCATTACCATTAGCAGCAGCAGACTCTGCAGAGGTAGACAGTGCCGACTGGCTGTAGCGATGAGACTCGTACATCTGCTGATAGAACTGAGCTGGGGAGTTGAGGGCAGGGTGAGGATGATGAGGTGGGGCTCTTCTAGCACCACCACACCCCCCACCCTCTGAGGTAGGCGAGACATTCATTGAGGTAGGTTTAGAAGAGGCGACAGGAGCAGCCGCTGCTGCTGCTGCTGCCGCCGCCGCGACAGCAGAATAGGTAGGCGACAAAGAATCGTCTTCGGTCGCAGCAAGCAGCGGAGGTAGAGGACGCATCATCACAGCCGATTCACCGACGCCAGCAGCATTGTCACTGCCACCCTCCACAGACCGTTCCTGGGGAGGGTAGCCGGAATGGGAATAACCCCTAACCAGGCTGGCTTGGGCGCGGAGCTTAGGGCAGCGCTTCTCGTGGTAGCGCCGCGTGGTGGAGCGTGTGAACACCTTGTAGCAGTGCTCGCACTGGCGAGACTTGCGCGGGAACCCGCCGCCAGTACTGTGGGTGGTGGCGAAGCTGTAGATCTCCGCGCTGTAGTTGTAAGCCGAAGACATCGCTGCTGCTGCTGCTGCCGCTGCAGCGGCTGATGCAGGCACTCCGGATATCCCAAGAGGGAAGCATTTCTCCTGCTGTAAGCGCGCGGCGTACATGGAAGCTTGAGCGCGGAACGTCAGACTTTCCGAAGACCGTGACGACGACGTCGACGACAACGACGACGACGACGACGATGGTGGCATTCTGGAATAGGCCTGAGCGGCTAGATTGGCCGCCATGGTGTTGACGTCGTCACTCTGATGACGATGATGATGATGTTGGTGATGATGGTGGTGACCATTGTTGTTGCCAGGATTAGCATTGTTCAAGTTATTATGACTGCTGCTGTTGTTATTGTTGTTGTTGTTGTTATTGTTCGTTTTATCGCCGTTGCAGAGATCTCGAAACGAAGGACTGAGCTGACTCTGTTGCTGCTGCTGCTGCTGCTGCTGCTGCTGCTGCTGCTGCTGCTGATGTTGATGTTGATTGTGGTGATGTTGATGGTGGCTGTTGTGGTGGTGGTGGTGGTGGTGGGGCTGCTGCTTCATCAGCGGAAGTGACGTCACGTTGGGGCGCAGGGTAGGGGAGAGAACTCCCACCCCTACACTTCCGGTGGAGTACATGGTCAGAGAGGAAAAGGGGGGTGGGAGGAGGAGGAAGAGGAGGAGGAGGAGGAGGTGAAGAAGAAGGGTGAAGAGAAATCAGGAAGAGGGAAGGGAGAAGGAGAGGGGGACTTTTTTTCTCTCTTATTCTTCTACTTCTTTCTCAGTTTAGCACGAAGGAGCGACGAAGAGGAGGAGGAGGAGGATGTGGATGGAAGAGGAGGAGAAGAGTGGGGAGGGGGGAGGGGAAGGGAGGGAGGAGGGGGGACCATGGCGCGGGCGAAGCGTTGTTGCCTGGCTTGAGGCGAAAAGTCTTCAGGTCCCCTTGTGGTGTGTGATCTGGAGAAGAAACAAAATGCAATTCAAATTCAAATTCAACTTCAAAATCACTTTAATATTATCTCTCAAGGAGAAATTTTGTGCCGTACCAACAGAAACATTGACACTCAGCATGCATAAATATAAGCACGATGTTTTGATGACAAGTCACATAAGAATTACAAATTGTACAATTAATGTATTTTTTTTTAATATATTTTTTTTACCACGACATAAAATATGTGAACATATTTTAGATCTTTTTACACACTCAGACACAGACAGACAGACAAACACAGACAGACAGACAGACAGATAGACACAGACAGACAGAAAGACACAGTCACATACACAGAGACAGACAGACAGACATACACACGCGTGCGCGCACCAGACGTCAATTGTTTCGCTGTTTTTTTGGTTGTCACACCATCTTGCCATTTCCCATTAATAATTAATACAATTCTTTTTCTTTCTTTTTTTTGCCCATGACGATATATTTCATGAGATAATTGGGGCTTCTTACCCGCCCATGCCCCCCCTTCCCCTAATACAATTCCCCATCCACAGGACCCCCCCCTCCTCTTAACGTTTTTTTTTACAACTGAACGTGTTGTTGTTGTCGTACCTTAGCTTAAAGACTCCAAAGATCATCCCAAACAGCCGAGGCAATTGAACACTATGGTGCAAATGCGCCAGCTAGGGATGAGAACATCACGTGTGTGTGTGTGTGTGTGTGTGTGTGTGTGTGTGTGTGACCGCTTTTGATTACCCCGCCACGTGGGCAGCCACACTCCGACTTCGGGGTACTTTGGGGCTGATGAACATGATTCTGATTCCTAATGAATGACAAATGGTGTTTTACGTCCTCTCGGTCATAGACACATATGGGACATTTGTAAATACAAAGATGGTGGGAACAATACTGGCTGCAATGCCCGGAGGCAGTGCAACACCAGTAAAGTCCCGAGTTTTTAACATTATAGATATGTGCAGCGGTAACCACGCCTCGGATAAACCTCATCGGTTATGGTACCGCCACATAATTATATTCCTAACTGCAGACAGCGGACTATTATAGCGCACCAGCAAGTAAAGGGAAGCAATTTCACTGCTGTACAGACTAGCAACAAGCTGTGTTGGGTTGAGTTGTTTCCCTTGGATTAAGGCGTTCGTGTGTGTGTGTGTGTGTGTGTGTGTGTGTGTGTGTGTGTGTGAGAGAGAGAGAGAGGAGAGAGAGAGAGAGAGAGAGAGAGAGAGAGAGAGAGACTGTGTGTGTGTGTGTGTGTGTGTGTGTGTGTGTGTTGTGTGTGTGTGTGTGTGTGTGCATGCGCGTGCGTGCGTGTGTGCGTGCGTGCGTGCGTGCGTGTGCGTGAGTTCGTGCGCACGCGCGCGCGCGCGTGTGTTTGTGTGCGTTAGTGCTTGCGCGCGCGCGCGCGCGTGTGCAAATGTGGGCCTACGTGTGTCAAGCTACTATCTGATGAAAACCTTACTAATACTACTAACCCATGAAAAGACTACTATTATTTTCAGCAGTTAGTTAGTAGTATTACTACTAACTGATGAAAATAATAGTAGTCTTTTCATGGGTTAGTAGTAATACTAAGGTTTTCATCATATAGTAGCTTGGCTTTACGACTATCTAGTGAAATGATTCCTGTGGGAAATTATGTCCTCTCTCTCTCTCTCTCTCTCTCTCTCTCTCTCTCTCTCTCCCTCTCTCTCTCTCTCTCTCTCTCTCTCTCTCTCAATCTCTCTCCTCTCTGTCTCTCTCTCTCTCCCCCTCTCTCTCTCTCTCCCCCTCGCTCTCTCTCTCTTCTGTGTCTAAAACCTCTAACACTGGTCACTTTGGCCTAATTTTACCGTTTGAATGCTAATTAGTGTATTAGTGAGAGCTCATTTGAACAATTGTTGATGTGGTTGACCAGTGGTCAGTGTCACTGTCCAGTGGTCACTTTGGCCTATTTTCACTGTTTGAACTGCAAATTAGTGTATTAGGAGTTCAAATGAACAATTTTTGATGTGGCTGACCAGTGGTCAGTGTCACTGTCCAGTGGTCAATTTGGCCTATTTTCACTGTTTGACTGCAAATTAGTGCATTAGGAGTTCAAATGAACAAAGTTTGATGTGGTTGGCCAGTGGTCAGTGTCACTGACCAGTGGTCACTTTGGCCTATTTTCACTGTTTGACTGCAAATTAGTGTATTAGGAGTTCAAATGAACAAATTTTGATGTAGTTGACCAGTGGTCAGTGTCACTGACCAGTGGTCACTTTGGCCTATTTTCACTGTTTGACTGCAAATTAGTGTATTAGGAGTTCAAATGAACAAGGTTTGATGTGTTGACCAGTGGTCAGTGTCACTGACCAGTGGTCACTTTGGCCTATTTTTACTGTTTGACAGCTAATTAGTGTGTTAGGAGTTCAAATGAACAATTTTTAAGGTGGTTGACCACTGGTCAGTGACACTGACCACTGGTCAACCACATCACAAAACCTTGTTCATTTTGAACTCCTAATACACTAATTTGCAGTCAAACAGTGAAAATAGGCCAAACATGACCACTGGTCAACCACATCAAAATGTGTTAATTTGAACTCCTAATACACTAATTTGCAGTCAAACAGTGAAAATAGGCCAAAAATGACTACTGGTCAGTGACACTGACCACTGGTCAACCACATCAAAATGTGTTGAGAGAGAGAGAGAGAGAGGATAGAGAGAGAGAGAGA
>CM065711.1:15676828-15680650 GCA_017654935.2 Phymorhynchus buccinoides
TGCCAATCTTGTTGAAAACAATCTATAAAATCGTTGTTTTAAGAAAATACTGCAAAGACTGCTTTTTTTCTACTACCAACTCCTTGTGCTTCCTCAAACCTCGAATCCAAAGCCAAAACGGTACACGAAATATTTCCTAACTTTTGCAAGCCCATGTATCATAACATTTTGTTTCTGAAGGTTTAACAGCATATTATAGGCTTTTTTTGGGTATCTACTACCCATCCATCTGTATAAGACGTAACCAAAATGTTATGCATCTCAAACGTGTTGCAACATGCAAAGGAGTACCTACCCCGTTTCACACATATATCAAGTGTTTTGGCGATTTGGGGTTAACTCTCCTCCATGAATCGCTTGAGTGCAAACAAATGGACTTTTTCTATTGTCTCTTGTTTTTTCCTCGCTAAACATCCCAAAAATTCTCTGGACACCATAAGTTAAAAGTTGGCTGCACACTTGACAATCAAAAAGCTTACAAAAACACGTATTACTAGGTGAATGTCACTACTCCAATAGACCATACAACTTTTTCGTTTAACAATGGCACAATTCACTCCTTTTCTTTAGCCTCTCTCAGCAAGATCTGACATATGTATAGACAAAACTCATGTCTTGCTAGACAAAAATATACCACAGATATTTGTACATATTTTACAATTTCAAGTTCCTTTTTCCATTAAAGAATACCAGAGAGAGAGAGAGAGAGAGAGAGAGAGAGGAGACAGAGAGAGAGAGTCAGAGAGAGGAGAGAGTGAGAGAGAGAGAGAGATGAGAGAGAGAGAGAGAGAGAGAGAGAGAGACCGATGACCGAGAGAGCAGTGGCTTATTATGGAATCAGGTGTAATAGTGAAAGAATGCTTATACGCTGAAAAAAACTTAACATGATAATAATTATATGATAACGTGATCGTATCTTTTATGTATTATGCATATACATGTAAACGTTTCCCTCGGTACTTATTATTGCGCTGTTGGCTACATATTAACGTATAATAGTATACGCGGGAAAAAAACGCACACAGTAAGGGGAACACACACAAACACGCACGCAAACACAGCACACGCGCGCGCGCGTACACACACACACACAACACAGACACACACACACACACACACACATCACACACACACACACACACACACACATACACACACACACACACACACTTACACACACACACACACACACACACATAGGCTACACACACCAACACCCATATATATATGCACGTTACATACACCACACGGCACACATAACACACCACACGCACACACACACAGGGTCACACACACACACGTGACACATATACGCACACACACACGCAACACCACACGACAAACGTCACACGACACAACCCCACATGCCACACACAGAACACTCTCTCTCTCTACTCTCTCTCTCTCTCGCTCTCTCCCACACACAACCCAAACACACACACACACAGGGGACACACACACACACACGATACACACACATACACAACACAACACACCACATACACCACACCACTTACCACACACCACAACACAACACAACACGACAACACAACACAACGCATACGGACACACACAACACACCACACCACAATACAATTTACACACAATTACACATAGCACACACACACACAACAAATACACACACACTTGACACACACAACAATACACACACACACATACACACACACACACACACACAAACCCACACACGCACACACCCACACATACACACACCAACACACACACCCACACGCACACGCACACACACCACAGCACACACACACACCACCCACACCATCTTTGTTGATCTTCGGCCAGTAAATCATACATGTAATAGGGAAACGTTTATGAGAATGTTCGACAGTGGACGCGAGAGCAGAGAGAGAGAGAGAGAGAAGAGAGATGAGAGAGAGAATGAGAGAGAGAGAGGGGGGGAGAAGAGAGAGGAGAGTGAGGGAGGGCACGAGAGTTAGAAACATAGAGAGGGGGAGAGAGAGAGAGAAAGCGAGACGGGAGGGGAGCGGGGGAGGGAGAGAGAGAGAGGGAGGGAGGGGAGAGAGAGAGAGAAAGAGAAAAAGAGAGGGAGAGAGAGAGAGAGAGAGGCGAGAGGGAGAGAGAGAGAGAGAGAGAGAGGAGAGAGAGGGAGGGAGAGAGACAGAGAGAGAGCGAGGGCGGGAGGGAGAGAGAGAAAACATAGAGAGGGGGAGAGAGAGAGAGGGAGAAGAGTGAAGGGAGAGAGAGGGAGGGAGAGGCGGGAGGGAGAGAGAGAGAGTGGGAGAGGGGGGGAGAGAGAGAGAGAAACATAGAGAAAGAGATGGAGAGAAAGAGAGAGTTTGAGAGAGAGAGAGAGAGAGGAGATGAAGAGAGAGGAGAGATGGAGAGAGAGAGAGAGGACTCCGAAAGTTATTGAGGATAATGAATAAGCACAAAAATAATTTAAAAAGCTTGTTTCATCAGGTCGTCAGGAAGAGAGAGATGTCGAGAGAGAGAGAGGAGAGAGAGAGAGAGGGGAGAAGAGAGAGAGAGCGAGAGAGAGAGAGAGACGAGAGAGGAGAGAGAGAGAGAGAGAGATGAGATAGAGAGAGAGAGAGGAGAGCGGGAGAGAGAAGGAGAGAGAGAGAGAGAGAGGAGAGAGGCGGAGAGAGAGGCGAGAGAGACTGTCACAGACGAGGATAGATAGAGGAGAGGAGAGAGAGAGAGAAGAGGAGAGAGAGAGACGAGAGAGAGAGAGAGAAGAGATAGATAGATATATATATAGAGAGAGATATATATATACTATATATATCTATATATAATATTATAATATATATATATAGAGAGATGAGAGAGAGAGAGAGCGAGAGGAGAGGAGGAAAGGGGGTGATGGTGGGGGTGGGGGGGGGGGGGTGGGGGGTTTACATGCCCAAGAGATGTAAGAGAACGGTCGGAAATAGCCAAGGACTTTTATTTTTTCTAAAACCATTTTTTTGTTGACGAAATAAAAAATTGTTGTTTTTTTTTATTTTAAAAAAGCGGTTAGAAATTGGACAAGGCAAGATAGTAGAGAGAGCTGAAGTAAAAAGGGCAGCGGTGGGTGGGTGGGAATGGGAGTGTTGGGGGGGTTGTGGGGGTTGTCGAGCAGACAGGGGGAGCAGGGGGGGAGGGAGGAGAATGTGAAAGAAGGAAAGATTTGGGGTGTGTGTGTGGGGGGGGGGGGGGGGGGGGGGGGGGGGGGGGGGGGGGGGGGGGGGGGGGGGGGTTTGTTTGGTTGGAGAGGGGGATGGGCAAAGACGGCACAGGGAGGGAAGGGGGTGAGTGGGGTGTGTAAAACAACACAACACCACACACACAAAAAAAAACCTTCATGCGCACTGCCGGCGGGGGGCTGAGCGTCGGTGCCAAACCTAGTGGTATAGTAGCAGAAGAGGGGAGGAGATAGCTAAGAGATGCAGGTTGGAATGTCGCGATAAGGTGTGCTGTCTATCTGTCTGTCCTGTCTGTCTATGTTGTCTGTCTGTCTGACTGTCTGACTTTCCATCGTGTCTGTCTGTCTGTGTGTCGTGTGTGGGTGTGTGTGTCTCTGATCTATGTACCTGTGTCTGTCTGTTTTACGTGTAAAGGTAAAGATGTGCCACCCCCCCCCTGCATTTCTCTGTTAATTGTATTTTTCCGTTTTTGCCTTTTCTTACCATACATAAAGCTGTATTTTAGGAAACATTTTTTTTAGCTAATAAAACCTTTTTGGAATACTAAAACCCTACTCCTAACTCCTAACCCCTAAACCAAACCCTGACCCCCACTATGTACTGCAAGACACCGCGATTTGTCACAGTTGTGGTTCGT
>CM065711.1:15683650-15696150 GCA_017654935.2 Phymorhynchus buccinoides
AAAGATAGCAGTGCGCAAACAGTTCATAACGTCATTAATAGCGAGTGTGACATCCGTGGGCATGAATGCAGGCTTGGATGTGGCGTGGCATTGAGGCAATGAGTCCATCCAGCTGGATCTGTGGGATGGCTCCTCACAACCTAGCCAGGTCTGCTTCCAAGGCATCCTGTGTCTGGGGACGGGCGGGCATGCCGTAAGCAGCTCACCTAAGCATGCCCCATGCCTGTTCAATCGGGTTGAGGTCAGGGAACTGGGGTGGTCAGTCAAGATGGGCGATGTTGTGGCAGACCTGTTCACCCCCAAATTGTTTTTTAGTAGTAGTCAAAGCCAAAATTAGTAGTCTCACAGTAAAATTAGTAGTCACTTGACAATACATTGGGCACTTACCGGACAGCAGAGATCAGCGTTTTTTGCAGGTCCATCCATCAAGACGAAGAATCACACAACAGTACTTTTGCTGGTATATGTTATTATTTTATAGCAAACAAAAATCCAGTAGGAAATAATTCATGAAAATGGCCAGCAGTCTGCTCACATTGTCTTTGCAGGTCCATCCATCAAGACGAAGAATCACACAACAGTACTTTTGCTGGTATATGTTATTATTTTATAGCAAACAAAAATCCAGTAGGAAATAATTCATGAAAATGGCCAGCAGTCTGCTCACATTGTCTTACAAACGCATTACTAAAAAAAAAAAAAAAAAACTACACACAAGTACCATCACCACACATGACAGGCTTTTACTGGTCCGGATTATGTGATTTGTAGTAGGCCGACTTGAATTGCTGCAGCTGTTCTTTTGTGTATGTGTGTTGCCCAAACGACCCAGGACGCGACTTCAGCACCAGAAGGCTCTCCAGCGTTTCATCACACATGCATGATCTCTGCTCGGTCTTGTTCTTCCTGACGCAGGAAAAGACGCGTTCACAATGTGCACTTGAATGTGGGATAGTGAGAATCCCACACATCACTTTGGTCAGGTCCTTTAAACACTTCTCCCCCAACTCATCCTCAATTTGACCGATGGCAACCCACATTTCATCGACTCTTTTCCCTTCCAAGTCACAACCTGAGAGGTCACAGCTCTGAAAGGAATTGAACTTGGGGAGGACACTCTCCTTCGAAACACCTTGAAGCAAACAGGGAAATGTGTCCAGGAACCAGGTCAGCTGGGTCTGAGTAGAACTGGCCCGAGATTCAGGGTCAGTCACCTGTGCCTTCTGCAACAAAGAATCTTGCAGTGGAAGTTTTTCCAGCAGATGTTTGGTGAGGATTTGAAAGTATTGCTTGGCCATGCCGAAGAAGTCAGCGATCCTTTCATCTTGGAGATGGTTTTGCTTCTGGTTCTGGAGGAAGGCCCTTGCAGCATCCCCAATAAGCAAATCAGCATCTGACTTGTGGTTGTATGGCAGGGTGTACTGTACTTCATGCAGCAGCCGACCCTGGAAGGCTGATGGCTTGATGAAGTGCTGCATAATGGTCCTCACCAGTCTCCTAAGGGCTCGGTCCAGGAGATGGATTTTGGGTTCCTCTGCCTGGAAAGCCGTTAAGAAGGAGTCAAACTGCCTGTGCACATACAGCAGGAAATGTGCACACAGTCGGTTGGTCGGAGAGCGAACAAAATGGAGAACAGTTGCTACCTTGGATGAAGCATAGGAACTGCTATCTTTCTTCAGCTCTGCCTTCTCACTCTTGAAGAATGAAATGAGGGCATCCCAGTTGTCTAGCAAGCGAGCAAGGCATCTGTAACACACAAAACAAAAATAATGGATAAGTTTAAAAAGATCAAAATATCATATTTACCTGAAAAATAAATCAGTCATTTTATGGCATTCATTCATGTAAAGTACAACTATGATTTAATTTAGTTAATTGGCAGGGGACTTCTGATCTGAAAACCATTGGCTGTCCAGCTCTCCGAGGAGTTTCTCTTCACCAGTGATGAACAGCACTGACACACAAATTAACAGTACATGGACATGGACATATACAGGAAGTAATGACTAAGTACACACCTTGTGATGCTCAACCACCTAGAGCAAAAGTGATTGAGCAACCCAGGGCTGTCCAGCACACCTGGGAGTTTCTCTTCATCAGTTCTGAACAGCACTGACACACACAAATTAACAGTACATGGACATGGACAAATACAGAAAATAATGACTAAGTACACACCTTGTGATGCTCAGCCACCTGGTGCAAACGTGCTTGAGCATCTGTTTCTGTTCCAGGCCGCAGATCTCTTGGTCACCTTTGAAGCGCTCCATGCGGTTGGAGCTTTTGTTGAAATAATAATATATGTCGGTCAACACGTCTTCAAACGAAGGTAGAGCGGCAGTTGCTGCTCTTCTGGCTCCATTGTGGACTGTATGCAAAGTACAACCAGACAGGAAAACCTGAAACAGGCAAAACACCATAACAAATTTAATTAACCTCAAACACAAATCCACTGAGGCCACACTTGTGATTCATCTGATACAACATAAGAATAACATTTTTCATATTATATTAAAAGATCCACACACATTACAGAGAGAGAGAGAGAGAGAGAGAGAGAGAGAGAGAGAGAGAGAGAGAGAGAGAGAGAGAGAGAGAGAGAGAGAGAGAGAGAGAGACTAAGAGAGACAGAAAGAGACATTGAGTGGGGAGGGCAGAGAGTTTTGATTACTGAAAACATTCAAGTCATACATGTAACATTTAACATCACACATTATGTTACTGTGGTACCCCTATAATAAGAACTTAAAAGTGTGGTGAAAAAAAAGGTCTTATCTGAGGGGTGGTCTTATTAGATGATCAAAAATAGTACAGTTAAGAAGGTTTGGGAAATAAAAATTTGGTCGTATTTCAAGAAAAGTCTTAATAGAGCGAGTCTTATTAGATGGGTACCACTGTGTATCATACTTCACATACCTTTTTCTGCTTTTTCCTGATGTGGGCGATGACCCCATTGTGTTGGCCAACCATGACATTTGCATTGTCACACCCCAAAGCCAAACAACGGTCCCAACTGATGCCAGAGGATGTCAGTTCAGAGTCCAGTAGCTGGAAGATGTTCTCGCCTGCAGACGAATACAACCCAAGGCTAGTATATAGGGTTTATGCAATAAGACAGTATACAAGATCAAGAAGGAAGATTCTACCACTAGGTTGAAACTTGCATTAAAAATATAAAATATGGAAATCAAAGTTCAATATTTTTACAGTGCACTATTTTATATAATAATATACAAATGTTTTTATTTTTTATTCTAAAAACCAACATTTTAAAACAGCTGTGATCAGCACTTTAGACAGCTGTTTTAATACACATGGTACCTGTCATGGTAATTTAGACTAAAGGCTAAAATGCGTGTTGGGGCAACATAGCCTATTAAAACAGAGAGAGAGGGGAGAGAGAGAGAGAGGGAGAGAGAGACAGACAGAGAGATAGAGAGAGACAGAGAGAGAGAGACACAGAGAGAGAGAGAGACAGAGAGAGAGAGAGAAAGAGAGTTTCTAAAACTTAAATGAACAAAATGGGATTTGCAAAAAATACAAAGGGATTAAATTTTAAGGTTCTCAATTTGAAGGACCAGTTGTATTGGGATTTTTTAATTTATTTTCTTTTTTTTTGGTTCCCTTTTTCATTTGAAATTTGGGGAAACTTTCTGCTGAATGGATATTTCCATCACACACGCACACACATGTGCACGGACACACACACACATAACTCCCAATTTCCATCAAATTGATAGCCTTTATAAGCTCCTTCGACGTATATTTCTAGAACCAGAACCACACACACACACACACACCACTCCTACACTTGATTAAAAGTAAACAACTGACCTGTTGCTGATCCAGTACAAACTGCCAGTTTCAGGAGCTCAGAGGTCACAAGCTGGTTCTGAGGGTTAAAAGTTCTCACCACGATGGGAAATTGCTTTGAATGTGCGTCATTACTGCCATCTGTTGAGATGGTGAACGGCTGGGTCTTCATCCGTGTGATCAAACCGTCATGGGTAGTTAGGGCAATTTCTTTGATCACTGCTGTGGTTTTGTTGCGCGCTGATTGCATCCCTCGAGCAATTTTGGAGTCAGGAAACATGTGGCGAAATGCACGAGGCAGTGAATTAGCAGTCGACAACGGCAAATTCAATTCGGCAATCATTTCACACATCGTCACTTCTGCAGAAACGATTTGCATTTTCAGGTGTTCCTGTGCGGTTTCCTCTGGCTTCTTCGTCTCCATAAATCCGGTGATTGGCACAGTTTTTGTCTGGGACGCGGCTCGACCCACAGCACTTTTGTGGTACATGCTACCGACGTGTTTTTTACAGTCATTTTTGCCCCCATGGCTGCAGTCTAAATCCCGGTAGCACACTTTGCAATAGAAGAACGTTGCACCTTTCTTTGACGGACCCAGACACGGCCACAACTCCGAGTACTCGCTGCGGTATTTCTGGTTTGGTATATTAGTCTTCTTCTTGGGACAACTGCCCTGTGCCGAATCCTCCTTGTCGGTAGGCCTATCACTTTCAGTAGATCCTCGCTTCATTTTCGTCCTCTTCACTCTCTTGTCAACTTTGCTAGGCTTAGCGCGTTTGGCGGACGGAAGATGCGCAGTAGCGATGCGCAGTTGTTATAACTCTTTTAAAAAGCTGGATTGGAGCACCGCCATGCCTCTTAGGCTAGGCGATACGGGAATCGTATTTTCGGTTTTAAAAAAATCGTAGACGGATCGCAAAAATCGTGGAATCGTAATTTTGGTTGAAAATCGTGGCAAATTACGCTAAAATCGTATGGGTGAACAGGTCTGTTGTGGGTGTTCAACTCGTTGCTGATGACATGAGTCCTGTGACATGGCGCGTTGTCGTCCACAAAAACAAAGCTAGCACCATGCTATTTCATCAGGGGGGTCACTTGAGGTCTGATGATGTCATTCAAGTAGTGTATAACGTTCACGGTGCCCCTCTGGATGACCCCTACTTGGGTACGTCTTCCAGTCCAAATGCCACCCAGACCATCAGATTGCCACCTCCATACCGGGCATGCTCAGCAACAGCAAAGGCCAAAAATCTCTCCCCAGGCCGTCTTCACACTTGCTGACGCTCATCATTAAAATCCAAACGCAAAGGGTGACAAACACCAATTTGATTTTGTTGCTTGATTTTTTTGTGAGGAGTATATATGGCAATCATTTCATCACACAAAACAGAGAGGTGGACATAAGGGAGAGAGAGAGAGAGAGAGAGAGAGAGAGAGAGATAGACAGAGACGGAGACGGGGGTCGGGGGGTGGGGGTGGACATAAAAATGAAAACGGGGACCGGGTAGGGTTAAAAAAAAAGTAAAAGGGTGGGGGGAATTGTATAGAAGCGAAGGGTGGGGTGGGGTGGGATGGGGGCAGCAGACAGCAGACAAAATTGATCTTGTCGCAAGCTGCCCGCACACTCGCGCAACTTGGGCAGTTTCTATTTTTCCTCCTCCTCCTCCTCCTTACCTCTCTTTCTGCTCCCATGCTTCTTCTGTCTGCTTTTTCTTCTTCTTTTTTTCTTCTTCTTCTCCCCCAGTTTCTTCCAATCCTAGCGGCTGCTGGGACTGAGTGAGTACGTGAGTGACTGAGGACTGTCGTCTGCACGAAAGGAAGCAGACGACCCCCCCTAGAAGGGGAGCAACTCTGTGCTTTCTTCCGGGCAGAGCCTCACTCTTTCTCTATGATCTAACCCGGCCAAAAGAAGACTGAAGGAAGAAGAAGATAAAGAATAGAAGAAGGGAAAAGGGTTGAAAGTTACTGATAGAGAAAGAGAGACAGAGATGGGGACAGTTGTCTCTTGGAGTCTGGAAGAGTGAGAGTGAGAGAAGGTCAGGTTCTCTCTTATGTTTTCGTAAGAGCTTGAGAGAGAGAGAGGAAGAGTTTCTTCGAATTTCCTTTTCTAAAAACGCTTTGCGAACATTTTTTTTTTTTCTCCGAGCATGTAGAGTAATATCTACTGATAGGCCTATTTAGGTAGCAGCTTTTTTTTTTTTTTTGGCTTTTTTCTCCCGGGCCTTTTTGGCGGTTTCTTCTGAAAAGAGAGAGATAAAGAACGAAGGAAAGAAAGAGAGAAAGAAAGAGAAAGAAATGATGTAACAAACAACGCTGGTGACCTGCTCCATTCTTTGCTTCAATCATTTCGTTGCCAAACTCAGCGATGGAGAAAGGTTGAAGAATTTTCGTGGGTAAGATTCCATGTTTGGTTTTTTGGGTGTGTATTGTGTTGACTGTTCGATTGATCGATCGGTTGATTTATTTTATTTTGTTTATTCATTCATTTATTTTGTGCGTGTGTCTGTTTCCTTGTTTGTTTGTTTTACGTTTGTTCATCTACCCACTGTGCTTAGTTTTTATATTTCTATTTCAGTTTTTCCGCGTTTATTTATTTTAGTGTAAGGCCTATGGAGTGTGTATTTAATTATTCTTTTATCTGGGGGTTTTTTTTTAATAATTGTTATCAATCCATCGATTTATTTGTTTTTGCTTGGTGGACCCTTTGTTGATTGATTATTTTGATTTGGTTTGATTTGATGATTTTGAATTTTTAAAAATAAAATGAGAGAGAGAGAGAGAGAGAGAGAGAGAGAGAGAGAGAGAGAGAGAGAGAGAGAGAGAGAGAGAGAGAGAGAGAGAGAGAGAGAGAGAGAGAGAGAGAGAGAGAGAGAGAGAGAGTAATAATAAGAAGACGACGACGACGGTAAAAATGTAATAGTCCTTGGAATTTTTATTTTTTTTAATCGATTGACCCTTAGTTTATTGATTGATTGATTGATTGACTGATTGATTGCTCGATTTATTGATTTGCTTTGATATGTTTTTATTCATCGATTTAATTGATTTGTTTTCAGAGTTTTCCTCTTTCTTTTTGAGGTGTACACATGCTGTGGCGTTCACATTTCCCCCCCTAAGAAAAGATACATATATGAATTATATCATTCATTATTTTCTCTTTGTGGAAGAAATACTTTTTTTTTTAACAGATATGACCGGAGCTCATAAATGTCGTGCTAAAAACTAACTTTCAGATTTTGTAAATTCAAAAAGAAAAGCTGTACAAACAAAACAAAACTTTAATCTTTAACTTGGTTTTTGACTTGAGAAAGAAAACAGGAGAGAGAGAGAGAGAGAGAGAGAGAGAGAGAGAGAGAGAGAGAGAGAGAGAGAGAGAGAGAGAGAGAGAGAGAGAGAGAGAAAGAGAGAGAGAGAGAGAGAGAGAGAGTGAGAGAGAGAGAGGGAGAGAGAGGGAGAGGAGAGAGAGAGAGGAGAGAGAGAGAGAGAGAGAGAGAGAGAGAGAGAGAGAGAGAGAGAGAGACCGAACGAACGAACGAACGAACGAACGAACGAACGAACGAATCTTGTTTAATGATGGTAAAGAAATAAGAGATACAAGCTTCTTTTCATCTTGCCATCAATAGAAGAAAAAAAGGGAAAATGCAAGAGAGAGAGAGAGAGGGAGAGACAGGGAGACGAGAGACTGATTGAAGATTGAAAAACTTTATTACACAAGGATTGAGATTTTAGGCCAAGCCTATTATTTCAATCAACTGAGATGGAGAGAGAGAGAGAGAGAGAGAGAGAGAGAGAGAGAGAGAGAGAGAGAGAGAGAGAGAGAGAGAGAGAGAGAGAGAGAGAGAGAGAGAGAGAGACTGGACACTGGAAGACTTTATTTGATAAGGATAAAGATTTTAGGCGATGCCTATTCTTATAATCTGTCCTTGAGAGAGAGACAGAGAGAGAGAGAGAGAGAGAGAGAGAGAGAGAGAGAGAGAGAGAGAGACAGAGAGAGAGAGAGAGAGAGAGAGACGAGAGTCTGACGGAAAACTGAAAAAACTTTATTACACAAGGATGGAGATTTTAGAGGCCAAGCCTATTCTTCCAATCGCATACAAAACATAACAATAATCAAATTTGATAATATTAATTTTCATCCGGTGAATTTACAGAAAGTGCATGCTTTTTTTAAATTTAATAAATTTTAAAAACACTGTTGCCTTTTGCATAATAATACGGTGATTGAGAAAAAGATAGAAACAGATTGATACATTTAATTCCCACTCTTTCTTCACCTGCTAGCAATAACAAATACGCATCACTCTTTAAAGTACATAGATAAACGAATACATAAAATAAAAAATTACAAAAATAAATAATTACAAAAATAAATAATTACATAAATAAGTAATTACTTAAATAATTACACAAATAAATAATTACATAAATTAATAACTACATAAATAATTAATTGCATAAAAAAATAATTACATACATTAAAAAAACTACATAAATAAATAACTACATAAATAAATAATTACATAGATAAATCAGTTCATTAATACATCATTTCATTAATAAATAATTACATAAATAAATAATAAATTAATAATAAATAACTACATAAATAAATAACTACATAAATCATTAATTACATAAATAAATAACTACATAAATAAATAAATAATTACATAGATAAATAATTACATTAATAAATAATTATACAATTAATTAATTATATAAATAAATAATTATATAAATACAGAATTACATAAATAAATAATTACATAAATAAATAATTACATAAATAATTAATTACATAAATCATTAATTACATAAATAACTAAATAAATACATAAATAATTAAATACATAATTAATTAATTAATTACATAAATAAATAATTCCATAAATAACTATCTACATAAATAAATAATTGCATACATGAATAGCCATAAATAAATAATTACATAGATAAATACAAGTTCGATGAAGATGAAGAAAGTAAAGAAAGAAAGAAAGAAAAAAAGAAAGAAAGAAAGAAAGAAAGAAAGAAAGGAACAAATTAAAATTAGATAAAGAAAGAAAGAAAGAAAGAAAGAAAGAAAGAAAGGAACAAATTAAAATTAAAGAAAGAAAGAAAGAAAGAAAGAAAGAAAGAAAGAAAAAAAAAAATTAGATAAAGAAAGAAAGAAAGAAAGAAAAGACAAGAAAAATAGCTGCAGTCAAACGATTACCAAGACTATATATATATATTAATTGTAATTGGTTGCTTTGTTTAATAACATTCCAATAAGTCGTCGGGTCTTGATAATATTTGTATGAATTTTTTTTAAGTCCTTTTTATGACGAATAAAGACAAGAATATTTGATTAAAAAAATGTTTAAAAGGGAAAGAAACAGGAAATTCAAATACAAAATATTCAATGAAATATTTGTCAATCACGTGGAAAAACTGATTCTGTTTTTAACGTGAATAATCACAGGTTTCAAAGTCCCCCGAAGTCGGAGTGTGGCTGCCCACGTGGCGGGGTAATAAAAATAAAAAACACCAGGTCACACACGTAAATGTTCTCATCCGTAGCTGGTGCATTTGTACCAAAGTGTTCAAGTGCTTCGGCTGTTAGGGATGATCCCTGGAGTCGTTAAGCCAGGGAACAACAACAACAACAACTTCGTTATTATTGATGGTTATGTCATTGTGCTGTCACGTGGTCCCTGTAGCGACAAGCGTGTTGTGATATTAAAAATTAGATTAAATGTAGTTTTAAAAATAAAATTAAATGTTTGTTTGTTTTTGTTTGTCGGTCTGTCTGTCTGTCTGTCTGTCTGTCGGTCGGTCTGTCGGTCCAAAATTGTCGCACATATTGTAAAAGAGAAAAAAATACTTGGGCATAAAGTAACATTTCAGTTGTCATATCTACATATCTACAGTCCTAACGTATGGAAAGAATTATATACTGAACAGAGCACATGAATCTTCATTTTAAAGCGTACAAAATAATAAACATACGTAATACAGACACTGCAACAGACACGACGAGTATGCGGTGCTTCTTTCGATGAGCATAAGTAGGATAAATAGTTTTTAATGTTTTCCAAAAGATATAAAAAGTTACGAAATGGTGCAGAGATAACATTCTGGTTTACAGATTAAAATTATTGAAAAGCCAGGGGAAGCGACTCAGTGTATGTAATGATTGGAGTGGTAAAAATAGACCGCTGGGCGTGCCACAAACGATTGCGAATCCGCGCTTGTTTTAAATAGGACCTCTATGGAATGTCGTTAAATATATATTTTTAAGCCGGAGTACATACGTTTTAGTGAGGGATGACATCTCAAGGACCACCTGTTTATAAATAAGCAAGAACGCATCCTTAGGAGAAAACGAAACGACTGAACAACAGTTCAGAGAGTTTTTTAGGTAAGGAAATCACTGTTTTCACGTAATTTCCCTCATATCGTTGGAAATAACAAATCTTAAAGACCCCCCACGTCACGTGTCACATTCCCTCTTATGCTAGGAAGATTTCTTAAGATTCCTTTACTAGCTATAAGAGGGAAAACACGTGAAAAACCGTGATTTTGACACGTGACGTGCTGGGTCTTTAACAACTCTTCCAAGCATAAGAGGGAATGGGTCACGTGAAGTGGGGGTCCGGTGGGGGGGGGGGGGGTGGGGGGGGGGGGTTCTTTAAAACTAGTGAGTTGAAAAGCGAACGAGTCAGAAGCCGGTTGATCCCATTCAAGAGAACAAGGACAGACTGAAGAAGAAGAAAGAAGTAGATAGAAAGAATATTTAATAATTTAAAAAAAAGAAGGAAGGATAGACAGAAGATGTATAGAAGAAGACTAAGAAGAGTTACTGGATTATCAGTTGTCAAATCGTTTATTGGAGTCGACTGTCAAATTACAAGGTATGTGTATGGTTAATAACATATTGAATAACATGAAAAGAGCACAAATACTAACATTTTTAAAAACCTTCTCGACGAATGGAATGACTATAAGGCAGTTATGTATGATTACGATGAATAATATTAATAAAAAACTGAGTGTGCGACAGACCGAGACAAATAACTAAATAAAATAAAAGATGGGACAGGAAAGCCTTACGGCTATGTTTTGAGTCCCAAAATCCTAATCCTAATCCTAACATTGTTGGGAAAATACAATGAAAATACCAATGTATCGACTACAATGTCAGTTCTATGAGAAGTACATTGTAATCGTGAGTGCTTACCTTTTTCAGGGACCACATTAAAGCAAATAGAGGACACAGAGCCTTATTTTCCTAAACAATAAGGATTAGGATTAGGATTTTGGGACTCAAAACATAGCCGTAAGGCTTTCCTGTCCCATCTTTACATTTTGTTTAATTATTTGTCTCGGTCTGTCGCACACTCAGTTTTAGATAATATTATTCATCGTAATCATACATAACTGCCTTATAGTCATTCCATTTGTCGAGAAGGTTTTTAAAAATGTTAGTATTTTGTGCTCTTTTCATGTTAGGTGGTAATTTATTCCACACAGGTGCAACTCTGTTAGTAAAATAACATTTTTTATTATTAGTCCTGCAATATTGAATAAATATTTTGTCGGTACTGTTCCTTGTTTTGTCATAATCTGATATTGTGAATAAGTCATGTACATTTAGGTCATCTACACTATTAAATATTTTATAAGTTTGAATTAGGTCGCCCCTAATTCTCTTTGCCTTTAATGTAGGTAAATTTAGTTCTTTCAACCTGTCTGAATAAGAAACATTTTGAAGACCTTGAACTAACTTAGTTGCTCGTCTCTGTACTTTTTATATCAAAGCTGACTGTCTCTTTAAACCTGGATACCAAATGCAATTTCCATATTCTAAATGAGGTCTTACTAAACCTTTGTACAAGCATAAAAAAGTGTCCTTGTCACATTGATGCCCGTCAAGAACGATAATCTGTTGACTGGAAAAGCAATCGCTATGTTCTTTTCTGTTACAAATTATCGTTCTTGACGGGCATAAATGTGAATATAGCCAACAATATATTCTGACAATTTTCGTCGGTATATATGCCAGAATTGGTTTCTGCCGACGTACCACAATGCAGATGCCGAAGTAGGAAGACAGGACTTAACCCTTTCACCGCCAGCCATATTTCAGCCAAATGTTCCATTTCCTAAAACGACAGTCAAGTCAAATTGAGAAGGTTCAAAGGTGTGCAACTAAATTGTTAAAAGAGTGTAAAAACATGACCTATCCAGAGAGGTTAAAATATCTTAATTTACATTCTCTAAAAGGTAGAAGGTTGCGAGGAAGTCTAATTCAAACCTACAAAATTGTCAACGACATTGATGATGTTCATGTTGATACTTTCTTTTCAGCCCCACAAATCACTAGCACTAGAAAATCTGATGGCAAATGTGTTGGTTTTTAAAAATTATTAAACATTGCCATACTAACAAACGAAAATGTTACTTTACTAACAGAGTTGCTGTTTACTGGAATGATCTTGACACTAACATTAAGTTTGCACAAAATATCAATACTTTTAAACATCTTCTGGACAATCTTCCTAAATTTCAGACACTTTTTTGTGATTTTGATTGATTTTTGGAACAAACTTGCTCAGACCAAATGAAAATCAAATCAAAGTAATTTGATATTGAGGGGACGCTTAATAGGCCACGAGGCCTAGGCTGATGAAGCATGTCCCTAT
>CM065711.1:15708650-15716918 GCA_017654935.2 Phymorhynchus buccinoides
GAGAGAGAATCGCCCACAATCTGAAAGACCAAACCAAACGACAATGACAACAGCGTCCTCATCCTCATCAATATCGGAGCAACCTTCCTCCTCCTCCTCCTCCTCCTCTTCCTTCTCCTCTTCTTCCCTGTCATCGTTATCGCCGATGAAAGTGTCAACGATGACGATGATGACGTCGTTCGACATTTCGATGATCGACTGACCGGAGACGGCACCAGAGAGAGAGGGACAGAGTTCGACACATTTCCCACATTGAACCACTCAACGAGAAAAGGTAATGGCTAGTTGTTGTTGTTGCTGTTGCTGTTGCTGTTGCTGTTGTTGTTGTTGTTGTTGATGATGATGATGATGATGGTGGTGGTGGTGGTGGTGGTGATGATGATGACGGTGGTGGTAATGGTGGTGGTGATGATAATGATGATGATGATCATGATGATGATGATCATGATGATGATGGTGATGACGACGACGACGACGATGATGATAATGATGATGATGATGATGGTGATGACGACGACGACGACGACGATGATGATGATGATGGTGGTGGTGGTGATGATGATGATGATGATGATGATGATAGTGTGGCTATAGCGATGATGATAGCGATGATGACGATGGTGGTGATGACGATAGTGATGATGATGATGATGATGGCAGTGATGATCATGATGGTGGTGATGATGATGGCGGTGGTGGGGATGGAAGTAATGATGATGATGATGATGGAGGTAATGATGACGATGATGATGGTGGTGGTGGTGGTGGTGGTAATGATGATGGTGGCGGTGGTAATGATGAAGAAGATGATGATGGTGAAGATGATGATGATGATGAAGATGATGATGGTGATGGTGAAGATGATGATGGTGATGATGATGATGATGATGATGATGATGATGGTGAAGATGGTGAAGATGATGATGGTGATGATGATGATGATGATGATATTGTTGTTGTTGTTCTTGTCGTGTGTCGTCGCTGCTAGTGTTTATTGTTGTTGATTCTTGTTGCTGTTGTTGTTGTCATCGTACCGATCGTCGTCATCACTGTTTGTTGTTGTTGTTGTTGTTGTTCCCGTTGTTGATTTTATTGTTGGTCATACCGCCTTGGTTTAAGGCTATGCATGTCAGACCAACTGACACATAGGCTAGAACACCAAGGCTACATCAAAATGTTGCTATGCTCTGCATGGTTATGCGGGGGGATTGTTTTAAGCCATGACAAGCTCCTAGCATAACATCATCAGTCTCCAAAATCCCCCGAAGACGGAGTGTGGCTGCGCATGTGGCTGGGTAATCAAAAACGGTCACACACGTAATGTTCACATCCCTAGCTGATGCAACTCTACCATAGTGTTCAAGTGTTCAAGTGTTCAAGCTGTTGGGATCATCCCTGGAGTCTTTTAGCCAGGGTACGTCAACAACAACAACAACATTGTTGGTCAAGTCAAGTCAAGTCAAGTCAAGTCAAGTCAAGTCAAGTCAACTTTACTGTATATCAGATCATGCAACAAACAAACAAACTACACGACAAGTGTAAAGTGACGTGTAGTTGTTTGTTTGTTGTATGTTCCAGTGACGTTGCAGTCTCTTTCAGTTGTTGTTGTTTATATATCAGAGCAGATACATTAATTGTATGTGCAACATTAATACAAACTTCATACTCATACGCTCTATTCGGATGCAAAAAAAACGCTCTGAAAAACTCAACATCATGGTCACTTTTAGAATATCGATAAGCACAGACTATCGTATTTACCTACCTTTTGTGTCACATTCTTCGAAATCAATGAGATGACGCTCGTGTGGGGCTAATCCTCTCTATATTATTAGTTGGGGATAAAGAAAGAGAGAGGGACAGTGAGTGGTCCTACCATCACTCTCTCTCTCTCTCACTATGCCCAAGTAAGATAATCGCGTGATAAGCCCCTAGTGCATTGACTGCCCTCTGGCGTGAAAAATATCGCCATAGGTTGACCATTGAGCCGATGTCATAATTTGCACACACAAATGCAATTCACTAGTCAAATTGTGACGTAAGTGTCCCGCGCGACCCGCTTTCTTTATTTCTTATCTACACCCCCCCCCCCCTTCTCCCCTCCCCACCCCCCACCCTCTCTCCTTTTCATTTCTCGACCAACCGCCACGTTAATTGCCATCCACCACCAAAGAGAACGCCGATTAAGGCCGTTGTCTGTTTGAAGTTCGATTTGTCTCCCCGGTCGGCATGTAACCCCTACAGAGGTTATCTCCCTTCACCCCCCCCCCCCTCTTATCTACCCTCCTCACCATGAGAAAGTGACAACCACGGTCAATTCCCTTTGAAGACGGTTTTGAAGCCTTTCCTATCATGAGCAAGGTTAGGAATGTCCGGCATGTGATAATGCTGTAATCGGCGCGTGATTGTTCTGTACATTTTGAACATCATCTTGTGATGTGTCGACTGCTATAAACCAATGACAGGCTTTCATTGTTTGAAAGTGAAGGCTATAATTGGCGTAGTGAGAAAAAGTTTTTCACACAAGACGCTGAAACGTAGCTAGAGCAACACTCCCAGCCTGTCATAATAAGCCCACTAGTAAGTATTATTGATGGCAGGTGATTGAGATCTGGTTTGTTTGACCCTAGTTTTGATCTAGATCCTATGTTCAATGATGAATAAGGAGTAGATAGATATGTTATAGAAAAGAAGTGGTAAACATTCTATTCTATTTATGTGCACTGATTATTTGTGTGTGTGTGTTTTTGACTTGAACACTTTTGGTACCAGAACCGGAGTTTATGCCTACTAACCCTTTTGTCTATTTTTAGTAGGAAACCTATGGGCCGCAATCTTGCACTTTATGATACCATTCCTTTCCAGGTGTTGGATGGAGAGTGATGTTGGATTGATCACCTTTTATGTTTTACTGATCTCAGTTTGTTAACTGAAATTCAGTTTATTTATTAACTAGTGCTATTGTACAAGGGAAGCCTTCTAGCCGGTTGGGATTCACTAATTCCCTGCCGACTGAAGCCCCTTGTCTCTAAGCCATAGAGATCTACATCCACCTTCTCCTGTGATTATCAGCAGGGCATCGTGGGCCGGATGATTATCCCGGACTCCACCAAGCACCAAGACGGGACCGCCGCCAAGACGACCCGCACCCAGAATCCGCGAGGAGACCACGCTTGAACCGTGCCATCCCGCGAAGCCGTAACCGGAACGACTGGGAGCTACTCTCACCTGATGAGCCAGCCCAGCCACCCCAGCACTCGCCGATCATTACGGAGGAACTTGCCAAGAGCTAAGTTTATAAAACCGCGCCAATCACTGGAACTTTCCTACGGACACTGAAGATAATTAGTAACCCTTCCGGCATGGGGCGAACCTTATAGAAAGACAAAAGTCTTGTGAATCCTTTCGGATTTCATTGTTTTTTTATCCATATTTTGTTTTGGCGCCATTGAGCTGCTTTATTATTATTGTTGCATAATCTTATGCAGATTTTGGGAGTAAATAAAATACAAGTGTCAAATAATCCTGAACCCTTTGGTCAGACTGATGAGAGTGGGAGTCTTGTAATTTCATGTAAAACCCTACTTCTCTCTGTCTGCCATTTAGAGCAATTCAACCACTTGTATTTCTTACAACCATCTGACGAGCCAGAACCCGGGCACAAATATAAATTTATTAGATGAAAAGTGGGTTAAACTAGAGAAGTGGGTTAAAGGCAAATTTTCTACTTGAAAATTTAACACACTAAAAGTCTTCCCTAGAGACTTAGCCTTTTAACCCATTACCTCGTCACACAAATACTAATCACTTGTATCAAACAATGATTGCAGAAATAGAAAAAGGGCTTTATGCTTGTTATATTTCAGCAGTCTTTTTTGGTTATACAAGTTATTAGTTTTCGTACTAAGTTCAATAATAACAATGATGTGAATGGAATGTCTAAAGATAGTCCGCTTTGACTCCAAGCCATCGATATAGAAGGTCGTCTACTTTCGGTGAAATCTCGTTCGACGGAATCATAGAGCTATGACATCATCCAAAGAAGTCTGTGCTGGTTTCAAGCCAGCATCTTTTGGGTGACATCAAATCAAGAATGTAAGTCTCGAAGAAAATGACGTTGTGGGTGAGACTGGTTGGTTCGGCTGGTAGATCTGCGATTTTTGAAAAAAATAAAAAGAATAAAAAATAAATGTGTGAGTGCTCAATTTATTTTGAAGAACGCGACACAAAAGGTATGTAATAGTGTACTAGCGATAGAGTTCGCAGTCTGTGCTGATCGATATTCTAAATGTTTCATGCTGTCGAGTTTCTAGAGAGTTTGTGCATCCGACTAGAGCGTCTGATTCCCCTTTAAATCATTTCAAAACACGTATCAACACACACACACACACACACACACACACACACACACACACACACACACACACACACACACACACACACACACACATATAAAGCATCATAGCATTAACCCTTTCACCGCCAATGTCGCATTTTAGCACCACAATGGTTCAACACCCAGGGCCTGTATTCACGTTGAGATAGCACGAGACTTAGCATGATGCTAACTTAGAAGCTCTTCCAATGTCCTATAGGATTTAATAGGACTTTTGGAAGAGCTTTCTAAGTTAGCATCATGCTAAGTCTCATGCTATCTCAACGTGAATACGGGCCCATGTCACTAAAAGGCATCAAATCAGGGCCTGTTATTCAAAGACCCTATGTTCTCAATTGTGGGAGGTAAGGATGGGCCTAATGTTATATATGTCACAGAGGAATTCGCAATATTGCAGATATGTTTAGCTCTACCCAGTTAAGTTCAATGGTATTTTTTGGCTGAACAAATGACTGGCGGCGAAAGGGTTAAGACATAATAGGATTGATTAACACTTTCACCGCCAAAGTCGCATTTTAGCACCACAGTGATTTAACACCTATGTCACTAAAAGGCATCAAATTGGGGTCTATAATCCACAGACCCTATTGTCTTAGTTTTGGGAAGTAAGGATAAACCTTATTTTATATATATGTCACAGAAGAATCCCTAATACTGCGGATGAAATTTTGATCTCTACCCAGGTAAGCTTTAATGGAAATATTTGGCTGAAATATGGCTGGCGGTGAAAGGGTTAAGCGAGGAACATAGATGTGTTTACAACGATCAGCAACACAATCACCAGAAGCATAATAACATAATAACGTATGCAATAATAATAACCGTAAGATTAAACTAAGATGGTGCTACTGCTGCTACTGTTTCCTTTCGTCGTTGTCATGTTCCTGACGCTAATGTTACTGTTTGTTTGTTTGTTTGTTTTGCCGTGTCTGTCGTTGTTGACGATGATGATGCGATGGTGGGTGATGATGATGATGGTGGTGATGTGATGTTGATGGTGATGATGATGATGATGATGATGATGTTGATGGTGATGATGATGATGATGATGGATGATGATGATGATGATGATGTTGATGATGATGATGGATGATGGTGATGATGATGATGATGTGATGATGTTGGTGATGATGATTGATGGTGTTGATGATGATGATGATGATGGTGATGATGATTGATGATGGTGGTGATGATGATGTTGATGGTGATGATGATGGTGATGATGATGTGATGGAGATGATGATGATGGTGATGGTGATGGTGTGATGATGATGATGGTGATGATGATGGTGATGTGATGATGATGATGATGATGATGACGCGTGATAGAAGATGATGATGATGATTGTGATGGTGAGATGATGATGATGATTATGAGTGATGATGATGATGATGAATGATGGTGATGCATGATGGATGTTGATGATGCATGACGATGATGACGGTGATGACGGTGCCATGATGATAATGATGATGATGACTGATGCATGCATGATCGATGGTTGATGATGAGTGATGATGATTTTTTAATTGATCTCCCACTTGTTGACAGTTTGTCTCTTTTTACTATATGATCCTCTGTTTAGGATTTCCCCCATCTTCCTCTCTCTACTCCTCTTCCCCCCCCCCCCCCTCCACCACCTCGCCAACTCTGGCTCTATCTCTCTAACTCTCCTTCTCCTACACACATCACATACACATAGGGCACAGATTCTCAATGCGCACCTGCGCAACTACCACGGATATCACACGCATGCATACTCAAGCACTCAATGTCCGTGCCTCCAGTCTCCTTTCTCGTCTGTCTCTCAGTGTATCTGTCTGTCTTGCTGTCTGTCTGCTTTCCTCTCTCTCTCGTCTCTTTCTCTTCAAGTTTCTCTAAATCTCTCCCTCGGCTCGTCTACCCGTTCTCAGTCGCTCCTTCTCATCCTTTTCCTCTCTTCTCTCTACATCCCTGTCTTCTCCCATTCTCTCCGCTCGCATTCTCTCTCTTTCTGTCTTTTCTCTCTCTCTCTCTCATATTTTATTTTTGTATTGTGTATGGGTCGGTGGTCTTCACAATTAAAATATTTCAGACTTCTCTCTCTCTCTCTCTCACACTCGTCTCGTCTCTCGTCTTCTCGTCGTCATCTCCAGTCCTCGTCTTACTGATCTCTTCTTCGTCTTCCTTCTCTCTCTCCTCTTCTCTCTCATTCTCACTCCAACGCTTTCTCTCCTCTCTCTCTCCTCCTCTCGGGGTCGGGGGTCTCTCTCTCTCCCCTCTAGTCTCTCTAGCTACTCTCTTCCCCTCCTCTCTCTCTCTCTCTCTCGCTACCCTCTCTCGCTCTCTCGCTCTGTCGCTGTCTGTCTTTTACTTTAATGGCATATGTGTAGTTCAATAATTGATGTTTGGTGTTTGCTTCTCTCTCTTTCTCCTCTCTCGTGTTCGTCTTTCTCTCTCTCTCTCTCCTCTCTCCTCCTCTCTCTCTCTCTCTTCTCTCTCTCTCTTTTTTTCTTTCTCTCTCTCTCTCTCTCTCTCTCTCTCTCTCTCTCTCTCTCTCTCTCATCTCTCTCTCTCTCTCTCTGTCTCTCCTCCTCTCTCTCTCTCGTCGTCTCTCTCTCTCTCTTCTCTCTTTCAACTCTCTCTCTCTCTCCACTATTTATTTTTGGTATTGTGAATGGGTCGGTGGCCTTCCAATTAAAATAGTTCAGACTTCTCTCTCTCCTCTCTCATCTCTCTCATCTCTCATCTCTCTACTTCTCGTCTCTCTCTCTCTCTCCCTCTCACTCCCTCACCGACTCTTTCTCTCTCTCTCTCTCTCCTCTCTCTCCTCTCTCGCTCCCTTCTCTCTCTCTCTCTCTCTGTCCCTGTCTGTCTGTCCTTTTAACTTTTAATGCATATGTGTATGTTAAATAATTTGATGTTTGTGTTTGCTTCTCTCTCATCTCTCTCTCTCTCTCTCTCATCTCTCTCTTCTCTCGCTCTCGGTCTCTCTCTTTTCTCTCTCTCTTCTCTCTCTTCTCTCATCTCTCTCTCTCTCTCTCTCTCTCTCTCTCTCTCGTCTCTCTGTTCTCTCGCCTCCTCTCTCTCTCTCTCTCTCCTCTCTCCTCTCTCATCTCTGTCGTCTCTCCCTCCTTCTCTCTCTCTCTCCCTCCTCTCTCTCTCTAAAATCGTCTCTCTCTTTCTCTCTCTCCTCTCGTCTCTCTTCTGTCTCTCTCTCTACTCCTCTCTCTCTCTCTCACGTCGGCTGTGCGCGCGCGCGCGCGCGCGCGTGTGCGTGCGTGTGCGTGTGTGTGTGTGTGTGTTGTGAGTGGTGTGTGTGTGTGTATGTGTGTGTGTGTGGTGTGGTGTGTGTGCGTGCGTGCGCCGCGTGTTCGCGTGCGCGTGTGCGTGCGTGCGTGCGTGCGCGTGTGTGTGTGTGTGCCTGTAATACCGGCGGTGTTTTTTGAATACTTTTGATTTCATCATATTACTTTTCTTTATTTATTTTCTTTGTTTCGTTTCGTTAATGGGAGGGGGGGATGCCACTTCGGTTACCTATTGTCATCCCACCCCCGTGTGATAAGGCCAATTGGCAATGACAATAAATTGTAAGCATTCAAGTGTTCTCTCTCTCTCTCTCTCTCGTCTCTCTCTCTCTCTCCTCTCTTCTCTCTTCTCTCTCTCTCTCTCTCTCTCTCTCTCTTCCGTTGTTGCTTATAGTGGTTGTCTGACAGCTACCAGTATCAGTATTATTATGTTTGACTGGGCCTGTATTCACGTTGAGATAGCATGAGACTTAGCCATGATGCTAAACTTATTAAGCTCTCAATGTCCTATAGGATTTAATAGACTTTGGAGAGCTTCTAGTTAGCATCATGCTAAGTCTCCATGCGATCTCACTTGAATACAG
>CM065711.1:15744918-15748222 GCA_017654935.2 Phymorhynchus buccinoides
GCAGATGCGCGATGATGCAAAACTAGGGCCTTATAACTCCGCCGGTTTTAGAGAACCGAATCGCTTCAAATTTGCTGTCAGAGCGAGAAGAGCGACCGGGACCAAAGCCTGAATTCGAGAGAGATTTGATTGAAAATCGGGATAGAGCGTCACTCTAATAGAGTAACGCAATAACATGCTTTTTAGAACAATCCAGCCCTCTGGACAAAATACATATATAAATTTTTTTAGTAAAATGCGTTAAAAGTAATTGAAAATAAACACATACAAAGTAATATAAAGCATGCAAAAAAACATCCCTCTATTGTAACACATCAATAAACGAAAATCAAACCTTATTACTATTGCCTTTTCTTAACCGAAACATTCAAAATTTGCTGAAGTAAGCGCATACCAGTACTTGGCGTTACTGTTAATAAAACCCAATACTACTTTTCAGCGCGTCATCTCTAAAGCATTCAAAAATAGAGAAGGGCACTTAACACTCCAAAAAAAAACAAAAAAACCGAATCGCGTTACCGTTACAAGGCATTAAAATGTACTAGGCGTTACTGGTACTCGGCGTTGCGCTAGTGCACATAATAAGTCAAACATAATATTACTTTACCTACTCATCTTAGCATGCACAATTTAAAATGTAAATACATGTACCCATGGCAACATGAAACCTATTCCTACATTACATTATTAATTTGTAGCACTAAACAAATGAGAGAGAGGAGAGAGAGAGGAGAGAGAGAGAGAGAAGAGAGAGAGAGAGAGAGAGAGAGAGAGAGAGAGAGGGAGAGACGATTGGAGAGAGGGGAGAGAGAGAAAGAGAGAGATAGAGAGAGAGAGAGAAAGAGAGAGAGGAAGAGAGAGAGAGAAAGAAGAGACGCGAGAGAAGAGAGAGAGAGAGAGAGAGGAGAGAGAGAAAGAAAGAGAGAGAGAGAGAGAGAGAGAGAAAGAGGAGAGAGAGAGAGAGAAAGCTCTAGATTAAAGCAAAGAGAGAGAGTTTAGAAGACAGACAGACGGAGAGACAGAGAGACTAGAGAGGTCGAAAGAAGGGTAACAGAAAAAAAGAAAAAAAAGTCAACGGCATGGCATGGGGGATGGTAGTCTCAGTTACCTCAGACGGAACATATACCAATTGTTTCAGCTCACATGAAGAATTATTGCCTTCCCTCACGAATAAGAAGCATTTGGATGTGTGTGTGGTTGTGTGTTGTCTGAGGTGTGTGTTGTGTGTGTGAGTGTGTGCGTGTGTGGTGTGTTTTGTACGTGCGTAATATGAGACATGCGAAGATGTGGGTGTGTGCTGTGTGTGTGTAGAGGTGCGGGGGGTGTGTGTGTGCGTAGTGTGTGATGTGTGTGCGTAAGTTGTGTTTGTGTGCATGATGTGCGTGCGTGTGTGTGTGAGGGGTGGGGTGGTCGTATGTGTGTGTGCCTATGTGTGTGTGTGTGTGTGTGTGGTGTGTCAGTGTCGTGTGTGTGTGTGTGTGGTGTGTGCGTGTGTGTGTGTGTGTGTTGTGTGTGTGTGTGTGTCTGTCTGTGTGTCTGTGTGTGTGTGTGTGTGTGTGTGTGTGTGTGTGTGTGTGTGGAGATGTATGTATGTATGTATGTATGTATGTGTATGTGTGAGTGAGAGAGAGAGAGAGAGAGAGAGAGAGAGAGAGGAGAGAGAGAGAGAGAGAGAGAGAGAGAGAGAGAGAGATGCGAGAGAGAGAGAGAGGAGAGAGAGAGAGCGGAGGGAGAGGAGAGAGAGAGAGGAGAGAGGAGAGAGAGAGAGAGAGAGAGAGAGAGAGAGAGAGGAGAGAGAGAGAGAGAGAGACTGAACACTGAAAAACTTTATTACCATAAGGATTAAGATTTTGGGCCGGGCCCATTCTTCCAATCTGTCCTTTGGAACGAAAACTAGACTAATACAAAACAATTAGACAAACAGACATAAGCAGGCATGATGAAGCAAGGCATCAAAGAAAAGTACAATGGAAAATGGACCACTCACATAATTAACAAGTAGATAAGGAAACAGGCAGAAAAAAACCCATCAAGAAATTGTAAGCAGCATTAATATTTAACCCCTTGACTGCCACCAACGTATCACATGCTGACCTGATGACATCACTGATGATGTCATCAGATGAAGAGGAATAACCCTGATATGTTGGCTTTTGCTCTAACACAGTCAAGAGAGTTATATCCCCAGACCATTTTGCCAGATTGGCTCTATCAGTTGTGTTTTCCAAGGCATGATTAGTTAGCACAATGACTTTTTTTTTCATTTTTTCTCTGACAGTCAAGGGGTTGAGTTTAACATGTGTAAACTACTACTACTACTACTACTACTACTACTACTACTACTACTACTACTACTACTACTACTACTGGTCTGTTACTACTACTACTAGAGCGAGAAAGAGGAGAATACGAATACGAATACGAGAGAGAACGGAAATGGAGAGAGAGGACCGAGAGACTATGATACTACTAATACATACTATTTTTTACTACTACTACTGATACTACTACTACTACTACTACTACTACTACTGCTACTACTACTACTACTACTACTAGAGGGGCAGAGGAAAGAGGAGAATACGATAATACGAGTGAGAGAACTGAGAGAGAGAGACTCAAGGACTACTATATACTAACTACTACTACTACTACTATACTACTACTACTACTACTACATACTACTACTACTACTACTACTACTACTACGGTCTGCTAATTGCTAGAAGCTGAATAACGCATACGACTGAGGAGAACGAAATGGAGAGAGAGAGGATACAGGCTAATATACTACTACTACTACTACTACTATACTAATACTACTACTACTACTACTACTACTACTACTACTATACTATGGTCTACTACTACTACTACTAGTTCGAGAAGAGGAGAATACGAATACGAATACGAATACGAGAGAGAACGAAATGGAGAGATGAGAGAGACATACAGGAATACACAGACAGAAAGACAGACAGAAGACAGAAAGAAGAAAGGCAGGTAATAGTTTCAAATTTCAGTTGCACTACTATCTTCTAAACAGATCTTCAAAAATGGGTGGGTACCAAAAATGCCTAGTAGGTGGGGGGGGGGGGGTGGAGTGTGGACTGGATGGAGGGTGGGGGGGGAGAAGGGGGTGCAAGATAAAGTTTTGGGGCGTGGGGGAGGGGGTAGGGGAAGAGGATAGGGGAGTGGTAGGATGACTCATGATAAAATGCTCGCGTGTGTGTGTGGTTGTGCGTGTGCGTGTCGTGTGTGTGTGTGTGTGTGTTGTGTGTGCTTGGTGTGTGTGTGTGTGTAG
>CM065711.1:15751222-15753722 GCA_017654935.2 Phymorhynchus buccinoides
CTCTCTCTCTCTCTCTCTCTCTCTCTCTCTCTCTCTGTCTTCTCTCTGCATTTATTTCTAAGCAATGGACATATGCGACCCAGCACCACGAAAGGGACATTAAGTGTCAAAATGACCATTCTGAGAAAATGATATAATAGAAACGTCACACAATTCTCTTTCAAATGACATAAGAACTATTCTTTTAACTGTTTCCGTTTTTAGAGTGATAAGCATTTAAAGTTGGTAGGGTGACTGTCAGCCATTTTGAGAAATTACAGTCTGAAGTTTAGCCTAGCTGAAGAACATGCATTGACCTACTCGTTTTAAAACACGTTTTGGAGCATTTAGAGATCATAACAAAGATTGTCCTTTATAAATATGAAAGATGAGGTGTTAGAGAGCACGAAAATACCCATAGCTCAAAACTGACAAAAAATAAGATTTTTGACTTTGCAAGCCTGTTGTGACAGTGAAACTAGTCACCAGCGACTTAATATCCCTTTCCTGGTGCTGGGTCACATATTTTAATATTCAGCCCATACACTAAAACAAATATGTGACAGATCAGAAACGTTCCTGGTAATTGCGATGGTATCCATCCCGCTTGCAATTTTTTGTATCAATTAATAAATAGTACGTATCACAGTTGATACTAGGAAATAATATTGTACATGAAACTAAGATAGGATTTCGAAAAGACGACTGTTTTGTTAAGGCTAAGACTCAGATTAAAAGATTATAGCCCCGTCGACAACTAAGGCGTCACCAAGTTAAATCTTACCACGCATATTTAAAGTGAATAAGATCGCAAGGTAAAAACAATGCAAGTCCCAACAGTTTTGTTAAATATATATTTTTATCTTTGATTGATTTATTTTAAAACCAACCAACAATCCGTCAAGAATTCTATGTTTTGCTTTCATAGATTTTAAGAGAGCGTTCGATTCCGTGATTTAAAACACAAACAAGTAAAGACAAACTCTGGCCAGTACTATTTTAAAAAAACACACACGGAGATATGTTAATTGCTCTAAGAAGCTTTAAATGATGTGATTAATATTGGTGATTTTACATAAATATTTATGTGTCCTCGTGGGCTTAAACAAGGAGATATACATGGGCCCTATTTCTTTTCTTCTTCTCAGTTAAAAGATATTCTGCTTGGATGAAAAAATAGTGTGCAAGTTAATATCAGTATTATTGACATTTTAATTCTTCTTTTTGTCCAGGGTATTGGCTGTTTGATTTTTTAGGTACATATTAGTTGTCTGCAAAGTTAATGTTTTTGTGGAACATTTGCAAAAGTTTTGATTTGGTTGTGAAGATAGGCAAACGGAACATTGCTATGATTATTACTTTTACAAGTGGTGGGTCAACTAAATTTCCAGTTCATAGATGAGGATTATGTGGAGATCAAATCATTTCAATCGTTATCCCATGTTTAAAATGTTCAGGCCTCTGTCTTTCTAATATTTTGTCCTACGCACATTCTGTCCAAGATATGGCAAGAATCGGTGCGACAGTTTTCCTTTCTGTTGTAATAGAGGGGAATTTTTTTTTAAACTAATAAGAAACTTTACTATCAATCATAATAAACACACTTGATACTGAAATGAACTAATGATATAAGAT
The DNA here is from genome assembly GCA_017654935.2 of Phymorhynchus buccinoides. Taxonomy (NCBI): domain Eukaryota; kingdom Metazoa; phylum Mollusca; class Gastropoda; order Neogastropoda; family Raphitomidae; genus Phymorhynchus; species Phymorhynchus buccinoides. Next base: position 15,752,837 of record CM065711.1, read on the forward strand.
ACTTTACTCTCTTAGAAAAGTACATGATTAATTCTGTTGCAATTCTACAGACAGACTTAGGGTATCCTGCCTGTTTGCAATCAAGAACAACATAATTGTTAATGCTTTTGTCACATAGTAATTCATACAGCGTTTCAGTTTGTGTTCATTGCATTCTCTGCATTTTTTCTTCTTCAAAACTTCGTTTCTAAAGGTTCATCTCGAATGATATAGGAATCAGGCCTAATCCTTAAAACATTTAGTATTTGGTATATTCTAGTCACAGAGAATTGTCTCTGTGGAATTTGGGTTGCTCCCACCTGGATAGAGCGTTGCCGCGAGTGCAGTGCCACCCTTTTGGGTTTTTGTTAGTTCAGGAGCGAAGCTTCGGGAAGTATTGTTTTTGTTTCATCCATGCATGCGTCCGTCCGTCCGTCCGTCCGTGCGCGTTTCCTTGAAAACCGTTCAGTCTATTTCAAACACTTTCAGTGTACGTGTATTAGAGGATATTAGCTATCGATTCATTGCTTTAGTTTTATTTAAAGTTCAAGGTCATGCTGATTAAGGAGTTGAAACCCCCACAACACTTAATCGCTAATATCTCGCGAAGTTTTGCAACGTATTTCAATGCGTTTTTGTTGTTGTTGTCACAACGTTTCCTGATAAAAGGGCTATGACATTATAATCATGAATATGTCTGTGCGCGTGTGTGTGCGCATGCGTGCGAATCGCGGGGCTCGAACCCCAAAGCTGCATCTCAAGAAGTTGCATGGAATCGTTTCAAATTCACTGTGGTGGTGCATCCCATTGCTAGAAAGGTCCCATGCGAAAATTATGACCATAGGAAATGGTTGTCTGACTGACCTTGACCTTGAAGTTTGACCTTGAAAACGGTAATTGTCTTCTT
>CM065711.1:15761222-15763722 GCA_017654935.2 Phymorhynchus buccinoides
GGAAGGAAAAAAAAAAAAAAAAAAAAAAAAAAAAGAAATGATGAAGGAAAACAACACAGAAAACAAAGGAAAGAGAGAAATTATAGAAAATGATGTAAAAAAACAACAACATTAAAAACACGGAAAGTAACAGAAGGAAAAGAAACAAAGGACAAATAGAAAGAAGGAAAAAACACACAAACAAAACACAAAACAAAAGGAAAGATTGACTAAGGGTTAAAAAAAAAAAAAAAAAAAAAAAAAAAAGATACAAAGATGAAGCGAAGAAAACGAGAAAACGAACAAATACACATCGTATTGAAAGGAGTGGAAAATATAATAATCATCATCCAAACTAGACAAAACGCTAAAGTAAAAAAAAAAAAAAAAGCGTCGCCGAGCGGCAGACACGTCTCTCAGATCTGGGGGGGTTGCATAACTGCAGGGGATCAAATATTTCATTTCATTTTCAATTTCAATTTCTATGTTCTTGTTGTTCTTGTGGTTGCTTGCTTGTTCGTGCACATTTTGTATGCTATCATTTTCATTATCATGTTGTTGGGTTTTTTTTATTTTATTATTTTTTATTATCATGTTCTGTTCCAGTCTCTTATTACTTGTGGCAGCCAATGTTGTATAATCTACTTGCTGTTTGAGTGCCTTGTATAAGCTTTAAGCTTGTTGTGCTCGTTCTCATTTGTTTATGTTGCTGTTTTGCTTTGCTATGTGTTGCTCAATCAAAAAATTCGTTTAAACCAAATATTTTTACAAAAATGCCAAAATCTGGCCGTCGCCAACGGTTGCAAGGCTTGGCGAACTGGCCGGCTCACAGCACAGTCGTTGCTTAGCGGTGACAGTCGGGGAAGAAGTGACCCCGCAAGATTAAGTCCCTTGGTTTGTTTTTTCTCTGGGTAGGTGTGACCCATATACAAATGCCCCCTCAACTTCAAATTGAGGCTGCTCTTTAAAATGTCTTGTCTCGTTTTCAATTTTGGGGCATTTGTTATGGGAGTCAAACCTGGTCAAAAACAAGACTTTTTACCAGCGAGAGAGGGAAACACGTGACGCCCATGATTTTCACTCATGGATCTGGTGGGTCTTTAATTAAAGGCACGGCTGGAGTATAAAAAAGGAAGGAAGCAGGGCGAGGGTCTTCAAGAACGCCGTCCATAAGGATCTTTGATCAATTGGACGCTAATCTCACCTTCTCTGGCGACTGGCGCGATTCCCCGGCCGAGAGGACGTAAAGCCTTATATTTCGTTCGACTGGCGCCAGTTCGCGTCGCTGCAGCCTATCGATAGGAGAGCACTTCGCCCCTTCTTTTTTCCCTCATAACGTGCCAGAGGGCTTAATGTCTCACTGCCCCGCCTCGCATCTGTCGGAGTAGCGTGACCCGATTCTATGGATCTAGTGTTTTGGTTTTAACCCTTTCAACGCTAGCCATTGTTTCCAATAAACTTACCTGGGTAGACAAAAAATTGTCTGCAATGTTGGGGATTCCTCTGTGACAATGCATAAAATAAGGGCCTATCCTCACATTCCAAAATGAAGAGCATAAGGTCACTGGATACCAGACTCTGATTTGATGCCTTTCATTGACATGGGTGTTAAATCATTGTGGTGCCAAGAGGCGACAGTGGCGATGGAAGGGCTAAGTGGGGTTCCACTGTATATACCACACACCCACACACCCACACACCCACACACCCACACACACACCCACCCACACACCCACACAAAGACATATGAAAGGAGAGATTGTAAATCCACGCATGCACGCGCTCACGATCACAGAGAGAGAGAGAGAGAGGGAGAGGGAGAGGGAGAGAGAGAGAGAGAGAGAGAGAGAGAGAGAGAGAGAGAGAGAGAGAGAGAGAGAGAGAGAGGAGGCCGGGTTCACATTAAACGCGTAAGTTCCCTACGGAAAACCCTAAAATAAGTGGAAGAAAGGAGGATACAAGTTAACGCGAAATTCGGACACGTGCGCAAATCTTTTTCCCTTCTTTGTTCGACTTATTTATGGATTGCGCACGGGTTTCCGCGTGGAATATCCGCGTATGTGTGTACACGGCCTAACACGCATCCCTGGACAGACGAAGAAAGGAAGAGGAAAGAAAAGAAAAGAAACCCGACAGCAGCAAAACTTATAGTCCCTCTTTCCACCCATGTGGGGCGGAGGACAAAACAAAAACTAACCAACAAAAGCAACAGAAACATTAGCGAGTATAAAGGGGAAAATGAACACAAAGGACAGCGCGCACGCACACACACACACACACACACACACACACACACACACACACTGAAATTATAATTTATTTTTTTATATTATAATGTAATATGAAACCAGTGTCAAACTAATACAAACTACCGAACAATAACGCGTGTGTGTGTGTGTGTGTGTGTGTGTGTGTGTATGTGTGTGTGTGGTGTGTGTGTGTGTGTGTGTGTGTGTGTGTGTGTGTGTGTGTTTTAATGTTTCGCAAGAAAGGGGAAGCAAGAAACACTAGCAAAGGAATT
>CM065711.1:15768722-15771222 GCA_017654935.2 Phymorhynchus buccinoides
TTCTTCTTGTTTTATGCAAAAAGGTAAAAGATACAAAAACAAAAACACTGCACAACAAAAAAGGTTTAGCGTAATGGCAAGCTTAAGAGAATAGTTTATATGTGTAATAGAGATCAACGGAGTTGAGAGAGAGAGATTGAGAGAGAGGACCGCTGAGAAGAGAGAGAGGGAGAGAAGGGGCCGAGAGAGAGAGAGGATTAAGGGGGAGGGGGGGGCAGGCGGATCTGAGGAGGGGTTTCCATGAAACCCCTTTGCCCCAAGCATGGTACCCTTCTACAAGGGTATAAAGTAAGCAAATGGCTCAGGTTTTGCCTTAATAATTACGAAATGGCAAACATTTCCGGTGGCTTTGCGCCCCCCCCTCCCCCCCCCCCCCCTGGGCCCTCACAAAGCCCAGGACCTATGCAGCTCCCCCCCACCCACCCACCCCCCCCCTTGCGAATCATTTGGTCCGCCCCTGAGAGAGGGAATAGAAGAAAATGGATGGGAGAATGGTGGTTAAATGGAGTTAAAAAAAATAAAAATAATAAAAGACTGGAAGACAAAGCATTAAGAGAGGGGGTATGAAATAGACAAGCACAGACACAGACGCACGCACACGCACGCGCGCACACGCGCGCACACGCACGCACACATGCACACACACACACAACACACGCGCGACACGCGAGCACACACACAGCACCAAGCGCGCTCGTTCGTAAGGACGCAAGCGCACCGAACGCGCGCGGCTTCTTAGTTAAGTATGCGCTCATACACAAACGGTACGTATATCGTATACAGACGTGCATACGCTTATCACCATAAGCGTAGTTCCTTCTCGGACTCGATCAAAACTATAAGGAAAATAAAAAGGGAAAGGAAAGGAAAGGAAAGAAAGCATTCTTGGGAAATGCACTCGCACGAACACGCACACAATACACACAATAAAGCGATTTGATTTTGATTGATTGATTTAATTTAAAGTCTGTTCACCACAATGGTGATATTAGACTTAAATAATTACATTCATTAAACAAAAACAAAACAGACATGAAACAAAATGAGGGGAAAAGAGATTGTGAATGTGTGTGTGGGTGTGTGTGTGTGTGTGTGTCTGTGTGTGTGTGTATGTGTGTGTCTGTGTGTGTGAGGTGTTGTGTGCGTGTGTGTGTATGTATGTGTTGTGTGTGTGTGTGTGGTGTGTGTGTGTGTGCATGTGTTGTGTTGTGTGTGTGTATGTGTGTGTGTGTGTGTGTATGTGTGTGTGTGTTTGTGTGTGTGACGTGTGTGTGTGTTAGAGTGGTGTGCGTGAGTGTGTGTGTGTATGCTGTGTGTGTGTGTGTGTGTGTGTGTGGTGTAATGTGCAGCGCGTATGTGAGGTGTGTGTGTGTGTGTGTGTGCCACTGTGTGTGTTTGGTGTGTGTGTGTGCGTGGGTATGTGTGTAGTTATGTGTGTGTGTGTGTGTGCTGTGTGTGTGTGTGTGTGTGGTGTTGTGTTGTGTGTTTATGTGTGTGTTTGTATGTTGTGTCCTGGTGTGTGTGTATGATGTGTGTGTGTGTTGGTGCGCGTGTGTGTGTGTGTGTGTTGTGTGTGGTGTGTATGTGGTGTGGGTGCGTGTGTGTGTGTGTGTAGTGTGTGTGGGTGTCCTGTGTGTGTGTGTTGTGTGTGTGTGTTGTCCAAAGTTCCAAAGTCAAAGTCAAAATTTTAATTTTTAGATGGAACAGGAATAAGCAATAATGGTTTGCTTTTTTACATCAACGCATCTATAACACAACAGTTAAAGGGAAATAAACATGATAACACCCCCACCACACGCCACGCACACACACACACAGACACAAACCAAACCAAAAACAAACAACAACAAAGACAATTAATAAGTTCATGCACGCACACACGCGAGTACTCGTATCGCATCTGTCTCTCTCGTCATCTCTCACGGTATGTTACTTGTCGGCTCTCTTTCTCCTTCTCTCGCTCTCTCTCTCTCCTCTCTCGGACTCTCTCTCTCTCTCTCTCTCTCTGGTGTGTGTGTGTGTGTGTGTCTGTGTGTGTGTGTGTATGTGTGTGTAGTGTTCTGGTGTGTGTGTGTATGTGTGTGTGTGTGTTATGTGTGTGTGTATGTGTGTGTGTGTGTTGTGTGTGTGTGTGTGATTGTATTTGATGTATGTGTGTGTGTTGTGTGTGTGTGTATATGCGCTGTGTGTGAGTGTGAGTGTGTGTGTGTGTGTGTGTGTGTGTGTGTATGTGTGTGTTAAACATGTATTGTGTGTGTAAATGTGTGTGAAAGTGTGTGTGGTGTGTGATGTGTGTGTGTGTGTGTGTGTGTGTGTGTAGGTGTGTGTGTGTGTGTGTGTGTTGTGTGTGTGTGTATGTGTGTGTGTGTGTGTGTGTGTGCGTGTGTGCATGTGCGTGCGTGTGCGTGCGTGTGTGTGTGTGTGAGAGTGTGAGAGAGAGAGCTGAGAGAGTATGACCGTGATGGGTAGACGGGGGAAGACAAAAAATGGATTTGGGGCA
>CM065711.1:15776222-15783722 GCA_017654935.2 Phymorhynchus buccinoides
AAAGGCAGAAAGATTTGTCTGAGATGACTAGTAAAGCAAAGGGAAAAGGCAGAGTCAAAGAGAGTGACCGATTAGAGGAAGCTACAAGCACAGAACTTACAAGTTTTCTTTTCTGTTCATGTCGTTGGATTTTTGTTTCATATTTTTATTCCATTTCTATTATAATTTTGTATGTAAAGCGCCCTGTAGCCTACATAGTAGGATGGGCGCTGTATAAATTTCCCTCATTATTGTTATTATTATTATTATTATTATCATTATCATCATAAGGTGGGAGAACTATTATGGAAAAGACCCCCCCCCCCCCCCCCCGGTATCCCCACGAGGTGGGGGGGGGGCAGTTTTTACGAAAGTTGTGAGGTCGACAGGAGTAAGTTTCTGGCCCTCTTGATGTCGATCTTCATAAATTAAATAGTCGGAAGGGCTACTTGTAAACAAAATGTATTGGAATGTTATTTAAATTAATTAAGCTTTCCATCATTTTTTTAAATCCTAATTATATTTATAGTTATATTGTCCTCAGAGGGACAGGTGAACAAACGCACACATCAAAACAGATAAAATTAGAATCTGCTTTTTTTTTCTCCAGTGAAGGTCGTAAAATAATAAGTTCTAAGTGAACAACCATCATACTGCAATGTACTTCTAACTTGTCATTTAAGCCCCCCTCCCTGTTTAGTACTTCAGTAAGCCCTATTTACTTGAAAGTTGATCTCTCTCTCTCTCTCTCTCTCTCTCTCTCTGCATACCAAGGTCGCATTCGCAGACCCCCTCAGTCTGAGCTCAATATAGATTAGGCACGTATGTTAAGTCCTTTCGGGAACATTTGTCCTCTCGCGGATACCATGACCTACAATAAGCCTAGGGTCCCCCATATATGGGGAGCCGTTTGCACAAAACCCTAGATAAGAAATATTAACAGTTTCAAAACACTTGCTAAGAGATATCAACAGTTTTAGAACCCTAGATAAGAGATATCAACAGTTTCAAACCCTCACTAAGAGATATCAACAGTTTAAAACACTGACTAAGAGATATCAACAGTTTCTGCCGTGAAACATCCCCAACTGGAAGAAGAAGAAGACTACGCAGAGACAAACACAGATCGAAAGGCAGACAGAAACAGTCTCACCAGAGGATCGACGCCAATTTTCATTGGATGATAGTAATAGAAGTTTCGGAAGGGGCAAAAGTGAAAGTTCATTTGCATATTGGGCCAAGGTATCGTCTGCTCCAAACTGCACAAGCGAACATTTTATGACAAGCTTTTTGCAAATATTCGACGCGAAGGCTGGAAAAATGATATTGTTCTTGTTTTTATTAGACGTCGGCCTTTCTGTTTCAGTCGTGTGATGGTAGGTAGCGTGTTTTCTGACAATTTTCTGATGGTATTCACATTTGATAACAGACTGGGGTGGAGGGTGTCGCAGGCGACAAACTGTCGATATCTCTTAGTTAGTGTTTTGAAACAGTTGATATCTCTTATCTATAGTTTTGAAGCTGTTGATATCTCTTATCTAGGGTTTTAAAACTGTCGATATCTCTTAGTTAGTGTTTTGAAACTGTTGATATCTCTTATCTAGGGTTTTGTGCAAACGGCTCCCCATCCCCATAACCATATATTCTTGATCATCATGTCACAAACCTATTCAGGTCCTAAATTTTGAACCACGCCAGTGCAGCAAACCTCCGCCAAGGAAGACTCACAAAAACCGAAATGTCCTTCCTTCATGTACCGAGCTGTATCTCATCATGAACCAGTGGGGTAGAATGGCTTCACATTTCGTGTGGTTGTAATGTAACATGGCGAGCAATGAAATAAATACTTGCAATAAACACCACACAAAAAAGGCAGAAACGGGGTCATTTTAGACTAAATGTGCGCGTAAGGACAAAACGTCCACGAGAGGACTTAGCACACGTACATACCGGTGTGAAGAGAATATCCTACCTCATGAAATAAGTAGGCCTAGCCGGCGCCTAACCAATCAGAATTGTTTGTTTGTCCGCCATTGTGAATTTTACGAAACTAAGTGCATGGCTTTGTACATCGATTTCTCGGCAAAGATGTAGATTTACACCCTCCTGCTCTATTTCTTGGTTCTTTCCGTGGTTAGGGATAGGGTACGAAACTAAGTGCATGGCTTTGTACATCGATTTATCGGCAAAGATGTAGATTTACACCCTCCTGCTCTATTTCTTGGTTCTTTCCGTGGTTAGGGATAGGGTTAGGGTTAGGGATAGGGTTAGGGTTAGATGGTTATAGTTCGCATGCGAGAGGTAGATATTTCATGGCAGGTACTTATTTATCGTGACACCGGTACACGTATGTCCCGAATGTGTGCGTGTGTGCATAATTATCATGCGTGCACCACACCACAGAACGCGCGCGCAAAATTCGCGCTAGTGCTTTTTTTGCGCGCATCTAGTGTATTACAATAACACTATGACACTGATAAGCCTGACAAGTGATGCTTTTGCACAATACAGGTCGAGCGCTTGCCGCATGGAACCTCTTGTTGTCATAATAATATGTATATGATGATGTACGTTTACACAGGGCCGGACCTGGGATACCGTTTAGTAGTAGGCATGGGGGGGGGGGGTGGGGGGGGGTGGGGGGGGGGTGGGTACAAACATGGGCAGGGTCTGAAGCTGCGAAACCCCCATTAAATGGTACCTAAGAACAATTAAACAGAATTAATGACTTCTTTCTCTCTCTCTCTCTCTCTCTCTCTCTCTCTCTCTCTCTCTCTCTCTCTCTCTCTCTCTTTTCTTTTAATTTTTTTAATTTTTATTATTGATAACAATAATGATCATCATCATATAGTAATAAGCCAAGTGTCCGTGTGTGTATGTGTCTGTGTGGCAAAGCCTGCCAGCAAATTTGAAGAAAAGCGGGAGAGCGCGTCACTCTCAGAGCAGCGCCAACGGGAAACGGGGCCTTATAACTCTGCCGTTTCTTAGCGAAATCGCTTCAAATTTGCTGTACTCAGCGTTACCAGTAATTGGCGTTACCGTTACTAGGCGTTACCGTTACTAGGTAGAGCGCATCACTCTCAGAGCAGCGCCAACGCGAAACGGGGCCTTATAACTCCGCCTTTTCTTATCCGAATCGTTTCAAATTTGCTGTCCTCAGCCTTACCAGTACTTGGCGTTACCGTTACTAGGCGTTACTGGTACTCGGGGTTGCGCTAGTAATAATAATAATTAATGTTATGGAACGCAGATGGACACGGAGCATTAAAGGCACGTGACCTGAACTCAACGACAGTCTGCTGATGACTTAGCAGGTTCTTCTTCTTCAGCGTTCCCAGGCCGTATAGCCATAATGGGTAAGGTACATAAGTATGCGTCCGGTTTTCAGTTTTCACTGGTCTCCCCTGCTGCGCACAGCGATTTCGAAGGAGCTCAAAGGAGAAACATTATTTGGAAGATTTGTTTTTTGAAAAGTAAAGAAGGAGAATGGGGGCCTGGGCCTGTATTCACGTTGAGATAGCATGAGACTTAGCATGATGCTAACTTAGAAGCTCTTCCAAAAGTGCTATTAAATCCTATAGGACATTGGAAGAGCTTCTAAGTTAGCATCATGCTAAGTCTCATGCTATCTCAACGTGAATACAGGCCCAGGCCAATAAGTCAGAAAGATAGATAGTAGATGACACAAAGCAAAGGGGAAAAGGCAGAGTCAAAGAGAGTGGCAGATTAGAGGAAGCTACAAGCGCATAACTTCCAGAAGGTGGGGGAACTATTTTTACGAATGACACCCCCCCCCCCCTCCCCCCCCGGTATCCCCACGGGGATAGCAGTTCATATTATTATTATATCAGGAGTTTAGCTATTTTGAGTTGTGGTGGTGATGGTGCTATGTGATATGATTATATAGTATAGTGGTGGTGGGGGGGGGGGGGGGGGGGTGATGATGGTATGCTATTATGTTGGCAGTACAAGCGGCTCGGGGAGCGTAGAGCGCCACTATAATTATGTCGCGTCGTTATTTGGCGCTTGTCGCTAACATAATTACATTCCTTTTCATGATGCGAATCATAGGGTTATGAGCCAGAAGGTATTATCATTCTTGTATGTGGTGAAAACCGGAAGGTATTATTGTTCTTGTAAAGTGAAATCGAGAAGGTATTATCACTCTTGTAAGGTGAAAACCGGAAGGTATTATCATTTTTGTAAGGTGAAAATGAGAAGGTATTATTATTCTTGTCAGGTGAAAAGTGAGAAGGTATTATCATTCTTTTAAAGTGAAAACCGGAAGGTATTATTATTCTTGTAAAGTGAATTTGAGACGGTATCATTCTTGTAGGGTGAAAATTGAGACGGTATTATCATTCTTTTAGGGTGAAAACCGGAAGGTATTATTATTCTTGTCAGGTGAAAAGTGAGAAGGTATCATTCGTGTAAGGTGGAAATCGGAAGGTATTATTATTCTTGTAAAGTGAATTTGAGAAGGTATTATCATTCTTGTAGGGTGAAAATTGAGAAGGTATTATCATTCTTGTAGGGTGAAAATTGAGAAGGTATTATCATTCTTGTAGGGTGAAAACCGGAAGGTATTATCATTCTTGTAGGGTGAAAAGTGAGAAGGTATTATATTATCATTCTTGTAAGGTGACAAGTGAGACAGTATTATCATTCTTGCATGGTGAAGACAGGAAGGTATTATCATTCTTGTAAGGTCAAAAGTAAGAAGGTATTACCATTCTTGTAAGGTGAAGAGTGAGAATGTATCGTGTGTGTGTGTGTGTGTGTGTGTGTGTGTGTGTGTGTGTGTGTGTGTGTGAGATTGCACGCGCGTATGTCAGAATCCTTGCGGCGTGTTTTTTTATTTTTTTACTGAATGCAAGAAACGGATTGAAGTGAAGGAATTAAGTAAAGAAGACGAAATGGCACTAAGAGGATGGCGAAATGGCACTAAGAGGATGGCGAAATGGCACTGCTTGACAGCACTCTTATCTAATCACCCAAAAAGGGGGCGTTCCAGGTCACGTGGCGAGATGGGAAATGGAGTTTCGCAGGGCTCCCAATCGTCCCGCAAAACAAGGGGTCCCAGGGACTCCTTCACTTACAGTATAGAGGGTCCTAGAGGCGGGATAGAGGGTCCCAGTGGCATGGCGAATGCTACAAAGAATTTTTCTAGTGCATCCCTGGGACCCCCTGCACATTCTTTTAGAGGGTCCTGTAGAATTTTAGTGCTTCATAGACCTCCAAATCGGGGTGTCCCTGGGAGCCCTGGATTCGGTACCTTTCCCCCCTCCCGAAAAATGCGGTGTTGTAATGCTGTTAATATAATGACGAGGCGTGTGGTAGTGACACGTCAATAATGCATAGTACTGTGCTGTAGTAGTAGTAGTAGTAGTAGTAGTGGTAGTAGTGTGGGTGTGACCTTGTAGAGCTGAGCTTTTTGCTGTGGGGGCTGTACTGCTGCCATGTTGTTCTCTGTGTGTGTCGGGGTCACGGGAAGGTTTCCGTGTCATCCATGCTTAAAAACCCCTCGGAGAAGAAGTACCTTACTATTACTACCAAAGAGGTTCATACAGTCTTTGCTATTGCCACAGACTGTATATTATAGTTTCACATTCTCTATATATGCTACTACTACATACGCCACTTTTTAAAAAGAAAAAACAAGAAACAAAGGAAGACAGAAAGAGAGAGACAAAGAGAAAAATATTAGAAAAAAAAGAAGAAGCATGAAAATAAAACAAAGGTAAAGGTCAAGATGGGCCACCCCCCCCCCCCCCTACATTTCTCGGTTAATTGTATTTTTCCGTTATTGCCTTTCTTACCATACATAAAGCTAGCTGTATGTTAGGAACATGTTCACCAAATTATCTTTTTGGAATACTAACCCTAACCCTAACCCTAGCCCTAACCCTAACCCTACCCTAACCCCCCCCCCCCCCCCCCCCCTATAAGACGGAAAAAACGCAACGAACCACAACTGTGACAAATCGCGGTGTACTGCAGTGGGGGGTAGGGTTAGGTTTAGGGCTAGGGTTAGGGATAGGGTTAGTATTCCAAAAAGGTTATACGCTATTCCTAAAATACAGCTTTATGTATGGTAAGAAAGGCAAAAACGGACAAATAGAATTAACCGAGAAATGCAGGAGGGGGGGGGGGGGTGGCACATCTTTACCTTTTAAAACAACCATACACAACATTGCACAGCTTTCGCCACACACACACACACACACACACACACACACAAATACACACAAAAAATTCACTTTATTGTGGGTTTATTATTTGTCGATGGCTCCAACCCACCTGCGTGCGCATCTCGACCATTCCAACGGAAGTGTCGCCATCTTAGTCCTTATTTGTGTGTAAACAAAGTGAAAATGTTATCTAAATGTGTAAAGAAAACATCCAGATGTTATAAATACAGTTTAGATAAGTTTCGAATTGGAACAGCCAAATACGCAGCATCGATCTGGCATTTTTCAAAAAAAGGTAAGGACTAAGATGGCGGTCTCCCATAATATGGCGCTCCTTGTGGCCGGATATGACGACACGTGGGTACCAGCAATACTTCTTTTTCTCTTTCATTTGTTTCCATTATATTGCATGCTAGTCTGTCGTTTCCGACAATGACTGCCAGATAGCAGAGGGATGGGGGGGGGGGGGGGGCAGATACTATTCTGGCGATAATTTGTTTATTAGTGGAAAGTGACGCAATGCGCGTGACTACAATGTCCGTTTTCAGCGAAACTTTAGAATGTGTATCTTTTAACCGTTCAATCTGATATTAAACTGACTCTAGCCCTAGCCCTAACCCTAACCCTATCCCTAACCCTAACCCTAACTAAAACCTTAACCCTTCCACCGCCAATGTCGCATTTTTGCACCACAATGATTTAACACCCAATGTCATTCAAGCCCTTCAAATCAGGGTCTGTTATTCAATGATATTGTGTTCCTTAATTTGGGCAGTAAGGATTGACCCTATTCTAAATGTGTCACAGCGAAATCCCACAATATTGCAGACAAAATATTTTCTGTAGCCAATTAAGTTAAATGGACATTTTTTTGGCTCAAAGATGGCTGGCGGTGAAAGGGTTAAACCGTCAAAATACACACAAACATAAAACTTTGCTAAAAATGGAGATAACCAGGTGCAGTCTTGAACGTCTAGTATGGCTCCCCCCCACCTGCGTGCGCATCTCGACCATTCCAACGGAAGTGTCGCCATCTTAGTCCTTATTTGTGTGTAAACAAAGTGAAAATGTTATCTAAATGTGTCAAGAAAACATCCAGATGTTATGAATACAGTTTAGATTAAGTTTCGAATTGGAACAGCCAAATACGCAGCATCGATCTGGCATTTTTCAAAAAAAGGTAAGGACTAAGATGGCGGTCTCCCATAATATGGCGCTCCTTGTGGCCGGATATGACGACACGTGGGTACCAGCAATAGAAACGAAGGACTTGGTGCTTGTGTGTGTGGTAGGCATACATCGTAATTGGTGTTTCGTGAAAAGCCGCTGT
>CM065711.1:15796222-15801222 GCA_017654935.2 Phymorhynchus buccinoides
AGAAGACGAAGAAGAAGTAAGTATACTGCTCTTCGCTTCAACTGAAGAAAAATGAGTTTAACGTCCTCCGAACTGTGACAGGTACATCATATTATTGGACATTTATAAATGTGCGGATCTATTGGCCACACAACTAGGGTTATTAACGCCCTTGACTGACAGGTCTCGGGGAAGCGTTTAAGCCCTTGTTGATCAGTATCCAAAAGGGCATTCACTCTTGCAAAAAGGCGGTCGTTGCAGTGGCCTCAACTAGGGTTATTGTCGTGAGTTATGCCCTTGCTGGTCAGTACCCAAAAGGGCATTCACTCTTGCAAAAAGGCGGTCGTTGCAGTGGCCTCAACTAGGGTTATTGGCGAGAGTTAAGCCCTTGCTGGTCAGTACCCAAAAGGGCATTCACTCTTGCAAAAAGGGCAGTCATTGCAGTGGCCTCAACTAGGGTTATTGGCGAGAGTTATCTTTGGTCCCTTGTTTGGTCAGTAGTTGCTCAAGCATCTACCAAGGGCATTCACTCTTAAAGGGCAAAAGTCCATTGCGGTGGCCAATAGTGGAGGCACTGTAATACCAGGAAAGTTCATTGTTATTATTTTGTTATTATAAAAATAATGCCTCACTTTAAAATGCAAGGTAAACTGTATTAGCCATTTGCCAGAGAAGGACCAAACTTGTATTCGAATGTGTCGTTTCTTTGTTTAATTTCTCTACGGTTCTATGCACTTCCTTATTAATTTTATTTATTCCCCAAATGTTCTTCTCTCCGGGCCCCCGTCCCTCTCCCCCAGCACCCATGGACCGAACCCGCCGCACCCCCCCCACCCCCTACCCCCTTGACTATATTCTCTTCTGCAGGCACCATGCACTGACAGAAAGAGAGAAAAATTTGTCTCTCTCTCGTATGGTTTGACCATCTTCTTCTCACCCCCTACTCCCACCCCCCCACACCCTCCGTGATGCGCGTGACACCGGAAACTGCATCTTCTCTCCCGGACTGATTTCCCCTCCACATAACGTTTTTTTTCTCCCCCCTTTTCCTTTTTTTAGTAGGGGTTCTTTTTTTTTGTCCGTCGCAGAATCTGGAGAGAAATTTTCTGCATCTCTCTACGGGAAGTGCTTGTGGGGGTGGGGGGGGGGGGTCATCTTCTTCTTCGACCCCCTCCTGCTCTTTAAACCTTCTCCTCTCTTTCCTAGATCCTCCGTGACCGTAAAAGGCGCGTGGCATGCACCGGAAACTGCATCTAGGTCAAGGCTGGAGACCTCTGACTGCGAGCGCCGCTGCGCCGCGTGCAGCTCTGAGATAGAAGGGGGGGGGGGGGCAATTCTGACTGGCATGATCGCATGCGCCGGATCGATGGCTCAAGGTCAAGGCTAAGCCTGACCACTGGTCATTGGGCATTACGGTAGTAGTGGCAAGTCAGTTGCCTGTCTCTGCTTGGTTGGTTGGGTGGGAGCAGAGAAGTGGGAGTAGCAGCTAAAGAAAGGGTGGGAGTTTCTGAGCTCTGCTTCTCTCAGGGGTCTCTCTCTCTCTCCTCCCTCTCTCCTATCTAGGGGTGATCCGAAGACCCTATTTTCTAAATAGGGTAACGGATAGGCCTATTCAGGGCTATACATGGCACAGGGTGGGGGGGGGGGTCATTCCTTCAGCTGGACATCGTTGGAGCCTTAGCTGTTACAAGGGTCCTGACCTAGGTGGAACTACAGCGTTAAAGGGCGCTGTATCAACCAGCGGCGCGGCAGCGTTTTCGGCTCTGGTGACCTTGCTCCTTTGACCAATGACCTTCTCGCTTTTTCTATCGTTTTTATTTTTCTCTCTCTCTCTCTGTCTCTGTCGTATCCACCTTGACTGGCACAAAATGACCGGCTGAAAATACTGCCAAAGCCCCTGGCACAATAACGTTTCAACGGTGGGACCTAGGACACTCACATTTTGCATGCGGTTAGGTACTAAGAACATCTAGGCCAAGTTCGAAAATGAAGGTCATAGGTCAAAGGTCAAGGTCACTGGAGCCGAAAATGCTGCCAAGCACCTGGCACGATAACGTTCGATCGGAGGGACCTAGGACGCTCAAATTTTGCATGCGGATAAGTACTAAGGATGTCTAGGTCTGGTTCGAAAATGAAGGTCAATGGTCAAAGGTCAAAGTGACTGGAGACGAAAATGCTCTATCTGTCTATGTTATCACGATAACGTGTGGACGGAGGGACCTAGGACACTCGCGTTTTGCATACGGTTAGGTACTAAGAACACCTAGGCCAAGTTCGAAAATGAAGGTCATAGGTCAAAGGCCAAGGTCACTTGAGCCGAAAACGTTTGAACAGAGGGACGTAGGACACTCAGAATAATGCATGCAGATAATTATGTACTAAGGATATCAAGGCCAGGTTCGAAAATGAAGGTCATTGGTCAAAGGTCAAGGTCACATGGAGCCGAAAGTGCTGCCACGCACTTGGGACTGTGGTTCACGTTGAACTGTATGAGACTTAATATCATCTTGATGCGTGTCTTAGAAGTCCTTCTAAACATTCACCAGCACGCGAGGTCGAAGCACTGCAGCCGAAAATGCTGCCGCGCGGCTGGTAATCCAGCGTCATAGCGCTCTAACTCTCGCTTTATACTTACCCAAAAGGTAAGCTCTTCTTCTTCTTCTTATGCGATCCCAGGCCATATGGCCATAATGGTAAGGTAGTATAATGTGTCCGTTTTCAGTTTTCACTGTCTCCCCGCTGCGTACAGCCGACACATTCCGATTTCGGAGGAGCTCAAAGGAGAAAAAAATGTTTGAGAAGAATTTTTATTTTTTTGGGAGAGAAAAAAGGCAGGAGAGATTGGATGCCAATAAGTCAGAAGGTTAGTAGATGACAGAAAGCAAAGGTTGACATGGAAAAGGCAGAGTCAAAGAGAGTGGGCAGAGATTAGAGGAAGTTACAAGCGCAACGAACTTCCATAAGGTGGGGAAACTATTTTTACGAAAAGGTAAGTAAAGGATGATGTTCGAGTTTCTTCAATGTTAAGTCATGGTTAATTAAAAAATTATTAAAAAAAGTGACTAATTCCACACGACTACTGTAATTGCATATTCAACCCATTTGCTTCCCCACCCCACATTCTACCCCCCGCCCCCCCACCCCCCACCTCCTCGCCCACCACCACCCTCCACTACCGTTGACCCTTCCCAACAATGCACAACTTTTGCACTGAATCCATGGACTGGTCCAGTTCTTTCCTGGTCTGTGCTGCAAACAAGGACGTTCAAAGTGAATGACCGCTTGTACTGGGGGTGGGGTGGGGTGGGGGTGGGTGTGGGTTGTTTCGTGATCGAGTAGTGAGTGTGGTCAGTAGCAGGGCTAGTCGTTACTACAAGACTTTCAATGCTGCACTTTTGGTTATCTCCAAATATGGAAAGTGACGCCATTTGCGTGACAATGACAATTTCGGTATTTCATGCGAAGTGCTTTGGTCAGAATGTGTATCTTTTTAACCATTCAATCTGAAAATTAAGCTGACTCTAGCCCCTAACCCTAACCCTTCAACCTAACAAACTAACCCTAACCCAATCCTTAAACCGTCAAATACACACAAAAATAAAACTTTACTAAATATTGAGTGTTCCATGTTTTGAGATGACCAAGTGCAGTCTTGAAACGCACTAGTGTCGTTACTATGGCTACTCTTACTACTGGTTGCTGCTTACTTAGCTTGCTTGCTGCTAAGATTATTTCCCACTGTTGGTCAAGACTGAGTGGATTGTACTGAGACTGACCACTGCGTTTTTGACCTCTTTCCCAGGCCGTTGACCACTCACTTTTTTTGCTACCCCCCCCTGCATTTGTCGGTTAATTGTATTTTTCCTTTTTTTGCCTTTCTTGCCATCCATAAAGCTGGATTTTAGGAACAGTTTTAGCTAATAACCTTTTTGGAATACTAACCCTAGCCCTAACCCTAACCCTTAACCTCACCCTACCCCCCACTGCAGTACACCGAGATTTGTCACATTTGTGGTTCGTTGCGTTTTTCCTTCCCTTATATGGTTAGGGTTAGGTTTAGGGTTAGGTTTAGTGCTAGGGTTTAGGGCTAGGGTTCGTATTCCAAAAGGGTTAAAAGCTAAAAATGTTGCTAAAATACAGCTTAATGTATGGTCAGAAAGGCAATAACGTAAAAATAGAATTAACCGAGATAGGTATGGGGTTCCTCCACCTTCTGGAAGTTCTGTGCTTGTAACTTCCTCTAATCTGTCACTCTCTTTGACTCTGCCTTTTCCCTTTGCTTGCTGTCATCTAGCTACTATATTTCGGCCTTTACCGGAACGTTCTTCTTCTGCCCTTTTTTTTTTTTTTTTTTTTTTTGTTTTTTTTTTTCAAGAAACGCTTTCAAAAAGATTTTCCTTCAGCCGAAGTCGGACATGCTGGGCGTAACTATTTCTTTTCTTAGTTAGGCGCATAACGTGCAGCATGACGCATCTGCGCTCATAATGGACAGTAAACTGTCTGAGCGATCGAAGAAGAAGAAGAAAAAGAAGAAGAAAATGTATGTTTCTCTATCCCTCATTTGCAGAAAAGATGTTGCCTACCATACCCCATGTAGAAAGTTGACCCCTCACCCTTTTTTTCAATGCACACACAGTTAATTGGCTTTCTCAGTTGGTGTGTCTGTGTGTGTAGTTGCTGCTATGGTGTATACATTCTTCTTCTTCTTCTTTCTTCGTCTTCTTCTTCTCTTCTTCGTCTTCTTCTTCTTCTTCTTCTTCATAATAATAATCAATCATCAATCATCATCATCATCACCAATCATCATCATCAACATGAACACGCATCACATTTAGTAATCAGCGTCAACATGAATACCGTCCCTGGGCCTGTATTCATGTTGAGATAGCATGAGGCTTAGCATGATGCTAACTTAAAAGCTCATTCCAAAAGTCCTATAGGATTTAATAGCACATTTGGAAGAGCTTCTAAGTTAGCATCATGCTAAGTCTCATGCTATCTCAAACGTGAATACAGGCCCA
>CM065711.1:15806222-15808848 GCA_017654935.2 Phymorhynchus buccinoides
TAAGGACTAAGGACTGTAGACATGCCTTAATAACAATTATTGTGGCGGTACCATAGCCGATGAGGTTTATCCGAGGCGTGGTTACCGCTACACCTATCTATATTGATAAAAACTCGGGACTTTACTGGTGTTGCACTGCCTCCGGGCATTGCGGCCAGTATTGTTCCCACCATCTTTGTATTTACAAATGTCCCATATGTGTCTATGACCGAGAGGACGTAAAACACCATTTTTCATTCATTCATTCATACCTAAGGACTTACTTTACTTTACTTGGAAAACAGTACACACTTGTGGCGGTGCCATAGCCAATGAGGTTTAACCGAGGCGTGGTCACCGCTGCAGCTATCTGTATTAAAAAATGTTTAAATCGGGACTCTTCTGGTTTTGTACTGCCTCCGGGCATTGCCTCCAGTATTGTTCCCACCATAGTTGTATTTACAAACGTCCCATGTGTGTCTGATTCAGACCAGGAGGACGTAAAACTCCATTTCCGTCGTCATTACCTAAGGACTGTAGATATGACAACTGAAATGTTACTTTATGCCCAAGTATTGTTTTTCTCTTTCACAACATGTGCGACAATTTTGGACCGACCGACCGACCGACCGACCGACCGACAGACAGACGGACAGACCGACAAAGTGAGTTACAGGTTTGTGGCTTGTGCCACAAACAAAAAGACAGAGACTAAAGACAAGACAGAGGCAACTCACAGAGAGAGAAAAAGATGACATTGGGGTGGTGGGGTGGGTAGGGTTGGAACGTGGGATGTGGGGGGGGGGGGGGTAGAAAGACGGAGGAAGTGGGGCAGGGGGGGGGGGGTGGGGTGATGGTGGGGGGGGGGGTGGAACTTGTCTCAGGAGACGACTTGAGTTTGACGCTCTTTCGTGCTCGTCTGTACTCGTCGTCTACAGCACACACACACCCCAACCACCACCACCACCAACCCCCCCCTTTCAGCCCCCCCTCCCCCCACCCCCCACGCCCCATACGTGCCAATCTCTCGTCCTTCTCTACGACCTACCTCCCCCCCCCCCCCCGCCTCCCCCCCACCTCCCGCTCCTTACCTTCCTTTCTCTACCTCCCACACCCCCACACCACACCCCTACCCTTCTCTTTCCAATGCACTCCTCCATGCCCATCCCTCTCTCTCTCTCTCTCTTTCTCCTTCTTTTGCCCCTCTTTGTCTCTATCTCTCTCTCTGTCTGTCTCACCCTCTCTCTCTCCCTCTATCCCCTCCTCTCTCTCTCTCTCTCTCGTCTCTCTCTCTCTCTCGTCTCTCTCTCTCTCTCTCTCTCTCGTCTCTCTCTCTCTCTCTCTCTCTCTCTCTTTCTCCTTCTTTTGCCTCTCTTTGTCTCTATCTCTCTCTCTGTCTGTCTCACCCTCTCTCTCTCCCTCTATCCCCTCTCCTCTCTCTCTCTCTCTCTCTCTCTCTCTCTCTCTCTCTCTCTCTCTCTCATCTCTCTCCTCTCTCTCTCTCTCTCTCTCTCTCTTTCTCCTTCTTTTGCCCTCTTTGTCTCTATCTCTCTCTCTGTCTGTCTCACCCTCTCTCTCTCCCTCTATCCCCTCCTCCTCTCTCTCTCTCTCTCTCTCACTATCTCTGTCTCTCTCTCTGTCTCTTCTTCTCTCTCTCTCTCTCTCTCTCCTCCGTCTCTCTTCTCTCTCTCTCTCTCTCTCTCTTTCTCCTTCTTTTTTGAAAAATCTTGTCTCTATCTCTCTCTCTGTCTGTCTCACCCTCTCTCTCTCTCTCTCTCTCTACCCACCCTCTCTGTCTCTCTGTGTCTCTGTCTCTCTCTCTGTCTCTCTCTCTCTCTCTCTCTCTCTCTCTCTCTCTCTCTCTCTCTCTCTCTCGTCTCTCTCTCTCTCTCTCTCTCTACTCTCTCTCTCTCTCTCTCTCTCTCTCTTCATACAGTTTTTGGTGTGAGCGGTGCGACGCACCTCCACGTGCTCTATCGATTTTGTTTGCCAGACCTTTCGTGTGTTGGGGGGGTTCATTTTTTTTGGCCTTCCTGACAGTCTCTGTCTGCCTGTCTGTCTGTCTGTCTCTCTCTCTCTCTCTCTCTCTCCTCTCTCTCTCTTCTCTCTCTCTCTCTCTCTCTCTCTCTCTCGCTCTCTCTCTCTCTCTCTCTCGATCTCTCTCTCTGTGTTTGTCCCTCTCTCTAAACTGTGTCTGGTCTGTCTCTCTCTCTGTATCTCTCTCTCTCTCTCTCCATCTCTCTCTCTCTCTCAGGATCTCTCGTCTCTCTCTCTCAACTCTCTCTCTCTCCATATCTCTCTCTCTCTCGCTCTCTCTTCTCTCTCTCTCTCTCTCTCTCTCTCTCTCTCTCTCTCTCTCTCTATCTCTCTCTCTCTCTCTCTCTCACGCACGCACGCACACGCACACACGCGCGCACGCACACACACACACACGCTACACACGCACGCACACGCACACACGCACACACACACACACACACACACACAACACACACACACACCACACACACACACACCACCCCCTAACTATGTCCAACTTCTTGCGAGGCATGATCTGTTGTCCATTTTCCCCTTAGTTTTGTGACGTTACAGTGTGGTAAATTTGTAATGCATGCAAATGTGCTTCCTTGTTTTGTATTATGCTTGT
>CM065711.1:15814348-15816848 GCA_017654935.2 Phymorhynchus buccinoides
TAGTAGTAGTAGTAGTAGCTACTAGTAGCACAAGTACTAGGCTAGTTAAACTAGCGGCTACGCCCGCTTTGTTTCGCTTTGGTATTATTTTTGTACGTTGGGATTGTATTAAGGTCCGCAACCCCCCCCCTGCAAACCCCCAACCCCCCTCCCCCCACCCCCCCCTAGGTACATTCTTTGGATCTGCCCGCCTTTCTTACCCAAATGAACCTTTTCAGATAATTATCTTTCTTGAATAATTAACTGCAGTCATGATAAAGGCCATTATCTAATAGGACCCCCCCCCCCCCCCCTGCGCTGTTTGTGCTTCTCTGTGTGGGAGCAACCCGAATTTTCACAAAGGGCGTGCCTCTACGGCGACTAGAACTACATACACATACACACACACACATGCACACGCACACGGCACAGAGAGAGAGAGAGAGAGAGAGAGAAGAGAGAGATGAGAGAGAGAGAGAGAGAGAGAGAGAGAAGAGAGAGAACAGATTAGAGAGAGAGAGAGAGAGAGAGAGAGAAAGAGAGAGAGAGAGAGAGAGACGAGAGAGATAGCGAGAGAGAGAAGATTGAGAGAGAGAGAGACGAGAGAGAGAGAGAGAGAGAGAGCTTTCTGTATTATTAAGTTAGTAAAGATAAAGAATAGGAGATATAATATAAATGAATGGTTTGTATTGGTCGGTGTGCGCACCGCCCTGCAGTCTACAGCACAAACGGTTTTGCCACAACACACACACACACAGGACAGACAGACAGACAGACAGTGAATGAGTTGTTAATATTAAGTAATGAAGCATAGACTGAGAGTGCCCAAAACATACAGACGACTAGCCAAAGAAAGAAACCAATACTTTTTTTCTCCCCCACCTCCATTCCCCTCTCCGCTTCCCCCCCCCCCCCCCATTTTCTTCTCCCCCCCCCCCTTCATCTCTCCTCTTATTCATGCCCCCACCCCCACCCAACCCTCCCCCCTTCCACAGTACTATCACCCCCCACCCCCACCCCCACTCTAGAAATTTGCGCGTGCACCAGACTCAATCAATACCCCAACAACAAGAGAAATGCACTCTGCCGGACTGCATTCATTCACTCCGTGTGACTTAGTCATTGAGCGCGTGCAGCATTTGTCCAGTGCTCAGCCTGAAATAGTAAGGCTAATAGTAGCAAGGCTCCCCCCCCCCCCCACCCCACCCCACCCCCACCCCCGCCCCCCCCGTGGGATTTCCGGGGGGGTCTTTTGTACAAAATAGTCTCCCCCCCCCCCTCCCCACACACACACACAACCTTCTGAAGTTCGGTGCTTGTAACTCCCTCTAATCTCTCTCTCTCTTTGACTCTTGCCTCTTCCCTTTGCTTATTAGGGGAAGACGGGGTAAAAAGCGCATGGGCGGGTAAGAAGCCCACCCCAATTATCTCATGAAATGAAGCAAATTTCAGTCTCATTTTGCCCATGAGACGAGCGTTAATGTCTAGCATTCGTCTCATGGGCAAATTTGACTGACATTTTCTTTTTTCATGAGATAATTGGGGTGGCTTCTTACCCGCCCAAAGGCCTTTTTACCCCGTCTTCCCCTACTGTCATCTACTCTCTTGTCTGCCTTACTTGGCTGGTCTCCGGACCGACGTCTTGGAGCAAGCTCCTCTTTCCCTCCGTCAGCGACCGACCCTCTCCGCCTTCAAATCTCAAAAAACCTCAAACCCACCTGTTCCCCACCCCCCCCCCCTCCCCGTCATTGAGCTCCATCCACTCTCTTTCTCTTCTCTCTCTGCCTTTAGGTCTGTTTCTGCTGTATACCATTTATGTCATACTACGTGTGTGTTCGCTTTGTATTGCGTTTTTGTTCGAATGCGTTATGAATGCTAACGTGTGTGTGCGCTTTGATTTGATTTCTATCTAGATTCAGCGCCGTATAAATAATGTATGTTGTGTGTTGTTGTTGTTGTTGTGTGTTGTTGTTGGTGTTGGTGGTGGTGGTCTGGTGAGCAGGTGGTGGGGTGGTGTGCCTTTTTGCGGGGTTTTTTTCTCTAAAAAAACATTCTTACAAATATTTTCTTACATTCTTTACAGCAGAAAGAAGGCAACCGACTTGCTATGGGTGTGGGCTTATGTTTTAGGCGCATAACGGCAGCATGACGCATCTGCGCTCAGAGTGACAGAAAACTGTCGGAGCTATCCACGAAAGAAGAGGTATAGTTATTAGTAGCTAGTAGAAGTAAGCGTTGTAAACAGCTCTAGGCTTCGATTTTGTTTGGTTGACAAGTGCAGGGAGTGGTGGTGGGGTGTGTGTGAGTGTGTGTGTGTGGGGGGGGGGGGGGTGCATAAAGTTGAATGGGTGCGCAGCTAATGTGTGTGTGTATGTGTGTGTGTGTGTGCGTGTGCGTGTGTGCGTGTGCGTGTGTGCGTGTGTGTGCGTGTGTGCGTGCGTGCGTGTGTGTGAGTGGAGTGAGTGTGTGTGTGTGTGTGCGTGTGTGTGTGTGTGTGTTCGCGTGTGTGTGTGTGTGCGTG
>CM065711.1:15831848-15839348 GCA_017654935.2 Phymorhynchus buccinoides
TTTATCTCTCGCTCCTCTCTCTCTCTCTTCTCTCTCTCTCTCTCTCTCTCTCTCTCTCTCCTCTCTCTCTCTCTCTCTCTCCTCTCTCTCTCTCTCTCTCTCTCTCTCTGTGTTTCTGTCACACTCACACACTCTCTGTGTTTCTGTCACATTACACACACTCTCTGTGTTTGTCTCTCTCTGTCTCTGTCTCTCTCTCTCTCTCCTCTCTCTTTGTGTCTGTCTCTTACTTTTTTCTTTTTCATCCCCTTTTCTCCCCCCCCCCCCCCCCCCTTCTGCCGTTGACTTGCCCGTGTTTTTGGTCTTGCGGTCAATCAACAGCGTCCATTTCTGTGTGTGTGTGTGTGTGCGCGCGCGCGTGCGTGCGTGCGCGCGCGCGCGTGTGCGTGTGTGAGTGTGGGTAGGTGCGTGGGTGCGTGTGTGCGTGCGCGTGCGCCTGTGGGTGTGGATGTTGGCGTGTAAGTGTACCGTATTATATTGTTGTTTCTGTGCAGTCATATTTTAAAAGTTGTATATTTCCCATAGTTTTCGTGTGACGTGCTGTTTTATATTGTCTTAATTGATAAATGTTTTTAGTCAATTTGTGATTTTATGTATGATACTTTAATATGATGCTGTTAACTATATGTTTTGTTTTGTTTTTTGTTTTTAGTTTTTAAAAATGATTTGTAATGCATTTATATTGTTGTAAAGCGCGATGAGCCCATTGTGGGGTATCGCGCTATATAAGTATCCCCTATTATTATTATTATAATTGACAGGAAACTGTCTGAGCGAGCGAAGAAGAAGAAGAAGAAGTAGTATCAATTATTTTTCGTTCAGTCGGCTTGTGGCCGTCCTAAGTCTCTAGCGAGGAGTGGACAACTTGACCATCGTTACGTCGACTGACAAAAACGTGGTCAGGTCAGGTCAAGAAAAGAACAAAAGGGGGGAAAAAAGGGGGGGGGGGGGGGGGGGGGGAGGGGGGGGGGAAAGAGAAAAGGAACAAGGAAAATAAAAAAGGAGGAAAGGAAGGTGAAAAAAGAAAAGAAAGGGTTATAAAAATGAAGGAGGAAGTGGTGGTGGTGGTGGTGGTGGTGGTGGGTTGCATGATGAGTGAGCAAGATAGCGGATGAATGATTGGGTGTGGTACGTGAGAGTTACCTAATTATTTGCGAATGTAAATTTATGTTTTGTACTTTTATTTTAATTTTTTTTAAATTTTACACGGTGGTGGAAGACAAGTTTCCATGTGCGTTGTACAATGCCAATGGACAATAAAGAAACTTATGACTTTAAAAAAACCACACCACAAAACGGGGAACGAGGTAGTGTGGGGGGGGGGGGGGGGGGGAGGGAGAGGTGGGGGAGGGAGGGGGACGGGGGGAAAAGTAGGGGTGTGGGTGTGGGGTGTGTGGTGTGTGTGTGTGTGTGTGTGTGTGGGTGTGGGGGGTGGGGGGGGGTGGGGGGGTGTGTGTGGGTGTGTGTGTGTGTGTAGGCCGGTGTTTGGTCTAATAATTATGGCCAGGAGAGAGAGATAAAAGTAGAAGTCAGCCTGAAAAAGAGAGGGTGGGATAATAATTTAAAAAATCCAACAGTATGACATGGCTAAAAAAACACCCAGAAATAAAGGGGGGGGTGTGTGTGGTGTGTGTGGCGGGGGGGGGGGGGGGGGGACAAGGTCACGCGCCCCCCCCCACCCTAAAATGTTTGCATTTAAAAAAAGGAAAAAAAAAGGAGGGGGGGGGGGGGGGGGAAAGGGTGGGGTGGGACCCTCATAACAGGAATCACATGGATAAAAAAGAAAGGAAAAAAAGGTGTGTGTGTGTGGGGGGTGGGGGGGTGGGGGGGGGGGTAGGGTGTTGGGGGGAGGTGGCAGCGTCACACCCCCCACCCCCTAAAATGATTGCATTTAAGACGTTCACTGAAAAACATTTTGTCAATATTTGTTTTTTGGGTGGGTGGTGGTGGTGGGGCTGGGGGTTGGATAGGTTTAGCATCAACCTAGGATTGTTATTTCCATAAAACTGAAAGAAGCAGACTTTGAGATTGAGGGTCGTAAACACGAGGGTGGGTGGTGGGAGATAGAAAGACAGGACAGGACTGGGGGGGGGGGGTGGAGAGAGAGAGAGAGAGAGAGAGAGAGAGAGAGAGAGAGAGGAGAGAACGAACGAGAGAGAGAGAGAGAGAGAGAGAGAGAGAGAGAGAGAGAGAGAGAGAGAGAGAGAGAGAGGGAGAGAGGGAGAGAGAGAGGAGAGAGAGAGAGAGAGAGAGAGAGAGAGAGAGAGAGAGAGAGAGAGAGAGAGAGAGAGGAGAGAGAGAGAGAGAGAGAGAGAGAGAGAGAGAGAGAGAGAGAGAGAGAGAGAGAGAGAGAGTGTGTCCGAGTCTGAATGATTTACTGATTAGGCCTTAGGACCATTTCAAAGAATGAGTACATAAAAGGAACACACATCCACAAAACATTAATGAAAATAATAGAATAGAAGAATACAATATAACAAGGTGGCATAAAATAGAGAGAGAGAGAGAGAGAGAGAGAGAGAGAGAGAGAGAGAGAGAGAGAGAGAGAGAGAGAGAGAGAGAGAGAGAGAGAGTCAGTACATGTTCAATTGTTAGGCCATGCCCATGCCAATGGAGTGAGTGTGACAGCAACAACAAATTGACATTACATTATTAACCTGACATTACAAAACATTACGCACATCTTGCCTAACATTCAAAGCTTTAACCCTTTCACCGCCCAAGTCGCATTTTAGCACCACAACGATTTAGCTTTTATGTCACTAAAAGGCATCAAATTGGGGTCTATTATGCAAAGACCCCCGTTGTCTTAGCTTTGGGAAGTAAGGATAGACCTTAATTTATAGATGTCACAGAAGAATCCCCAATACTGCAGATGGATTTCGTTCTCTACCCAGGTACATTTGATGGACATTTTCGGCTAAAATATGGTTGGCGGTGAAAGGGTTAAAGGTAAAAACAGCCACTTTTTTGGGGCAATACTTTTGTTTGCACAAGAATGTAATAGCGCAAATCTATACATAGAAGGATGGTCATAATACATTTTTGGAATACGTTCCCTTCGAAGGGTGTCATACATGGGACAAACAAACAAAAAGTGATTTTCTGACTCGGGAATATACTCATACTTACATAGTCCTTAACAAATACTATGCATCTGCATCGTTAGAAATTCGGGACTTTCCTGGAGTTGCACTGCCTCCGGGCATTGCCTCCAGGATCGTTCCCACCATCTTTATGTCTATTGATGTCCCATGTGTGTCTGTTTCAGACCGGAGGACGTTAAACGGATTTTCATTCGGGAATATTGAATACAAAATGGACAATATGCATTTGGATTAATAAGGTCCATTTTAAACGGCAAAAAGTGACAATTCAAAGGGGACATGCCAATTCTAAACCTGGACAAAGTGTTTCGTACTTTGATAATCACAATTTCCCACAAATGAGTACTTAAACAAAGTTAAAGCAAAAGTTTGCTTAAAGGATGCATATACATGTACACCCTTGTAAAAAGTGTACTAGTTATGCTTATGCGGTTGTGTGTGTGTGTGTATGCAACACGTAAGCGTTTGTACTTGTGTTTGTATGTGGATGTGGTTATTTCCTTGTCTGTCTCGGGTCTATAGATGCGGATGTCCCCAGGGTGTGTGAAATTCTCCCCTAAGTAGATTTACAAGTTCGGTTTGAGTGGACAATAGGCGCCAGTCTGTCTGTCCACAGAGGGGGGGAGGGATGCCCAAATCTTTTCTTAAGCTTTAATCACCTTGGCCTTTGTGATTGTGAAGTGCCCACACCCTACCCTAGCCTTCGAGGTAGGTTAAATGAGAACCTCAGAGATTTAGCACCTACTTGTTTGGGAGGGTTTGCTAGAACTTTGTTTCAGTTCATTCCCCAGCTGCCCAGGGCTGTCTGTAGGCCTACAGCAGGGCGTTGTTGTTGGCGTTGTCCACAATGAATGACATCACCTACTAAAGAGGTGAAATGTTCAATCCAATGAAATTAAACTGTTTGTTAAAGTGACCAATCAGAAACGAACCACTGGTCAGATATCCAATGGGATTAGGTATTAGGATCCGAGGGCTAAATATGGGTGGAAATTTGCTATATATTTCGTGAAAGCGTTCTAGGCTTTCTCTTGTATGGCCAGCAGCAGAAGTCTTAACTTGCTTTGAAGACTCTGAAGTCTGTAGCTGGTGGTCAGTCCTTTGCCTGGGATGTGTGTGTGAGTATTGACATTTTAGAACTTTGATTTTTCTAGTTCGTGATTGATTTTGTGAGATAAAGATTGCCATGTTTGTAATATGCATTTCCGATATTTCTAAGGGAACAGTCTTCATGGGATTTCGCGTTATTTTTGGTTGTAGAATTCAATTGAGATCTTCTTTCTGTTAAAGCGTTTTATTGGAAGAAAACCAAATTGAATTGAAATCGGATTATTAGTTTTGATCCAAACATGTGTCCATAGACGTCACGTTGTCATCTCTCTATCTCTCGCCTCATCTCTCTCTCTCTCTCTCTCTCTCTCTCTCTCTCTCTCTCTCTCTCTCTCTCTCTCTCGACTCTCTCTACTTCCCTCTCCTCCGATCTCTCTCTCTCTCTCTACTCTCGATTATTGTTGAGAGAGTCAAATCTCTCATAATGTGTGTCAGTGAAGGTTAGTATTATTTTCTGTTTATGGATGATTTAACCTTCCACGATTGTGTAGCTTTGTTAGTTGAGATGATCATGATTGTTTGACGATGTATATACTTTTGCTGTTTTGTTAGGTTAGAGAGCCTCATTGTAAGATGATCTAGGCAGATTTGTTACCTAGGTAATTTGATGGAGTTTATTGGGTTTGAAAGGGCGAGACGGTTTAATTGAATAGTAGAATTAACCACGAGTTCTTGGCCACTTGATAAGTTTAGAGTCGGGTCAGGCGAGCTGTAGTGGACAGTTGCCTGAGGGAGTGAACAAAAGTAGGCCTCCTTGGCGGCTTTTTTGTATTGGCCCCTTTTGTACTGCTAAGGGAGGCGAGGTCCATTTGTTGAGGAGGGCCTTTGTTGAAAGGGATGGTCATGGTCTAAATGAAGGAGTTCATTGAGTCTAGGTGTAATGGGTTGAAGGTAAACGGAAACATGTGCTTTCTTGTTGTTTAATGTTAGAAAGTCATACTGTTAGTTTATCTTTATGTGTATTGGTAATTGTCGTGTATTGAATGCTATTGACGATGTTATTTGGGATTATCGTGATTGATTGAATCAAAGGATGGTTAATAAGACACGAGGATAGATGTAAAACTTGTTGAAGTTAATCTGAATTTCAGAACGTGATAATTTCGGCTTGGATAGCTTAGGTTTAACTGATGGCGTTAAACGTGTGTCATTGTTCTGGATAGGTTTTTCTCTGTAACTAACCTATGCAAATCCAAAACAAGGAAATAAACTTGCTATAAGTAATCCTCGAGAGTGTCCAGGGATTATCTCCCCTTTGATAATAATTAATTCGTTGTTGATTGCTGAGAAGATATCCCTATGATGTTCATCGTTGATTTTCATGTTATTGTTTTAAGGTCGTTGATCGTAACATTCTTTTATTATTCTAGTTCATTGTGAGCCTGTTGTTGTATGCTTGTGTTATGTCATTGTTGTTACAGGTCGCATTGTTGCTAGAGTCCTTTTACTTAGTTTCCTTTTCCTTTTCTTATCCTTTTATATCCTTTCCTTTTATGATATACTTTTATTTCTTTTGTAGTTTAGTAGATTGATTAAAGAGTGAAAATTCCAAATTGTCTCCTTTGGTTTATTGTGTATCCCTCATTGTGAAAGTCTACCGAACTCCTTCACCCTCTTCAATTCTTTCTTCTTAAAATCTCTTTTCTCTTTCTACCTTTTTTAAAAGGAATCCTAACCTATCTACCCCGAACCCGACACCCTTTCTGTAACTGTGCTGCCCCACTAGGGTAGGTCTGAAAGGGTGGTTTACATACATAATAAATAAAAAGTGTGCGACTCGAAGCTTGCATGCCAATCTTGTTGAAAACAATCAATAAATCATTGTTTTGATCTCATGTGCTCAATGTTTGACGTGGTGACAGCCCTGACATGGCCGTAGCAGTCGACGGGGCTATAAACAACATCAATCAATCAATCAATGCTGCCAAGAATGCTTTCGTATTACCAACTCCTTGTGCTTCCCAAACCTCCCCAAAGCCAAAACGGTACAAAATATGTCTAACTTTACAAAAGCCCATGTATCATCATTTTGTTTCTGAAGGTTTAACAGCATAATTATTATATATAGTCTTTGTTCGGGTATCTACTACCATCCATCTGTATAAGACGTAACCAAAATGTTATACATCTCTAACGTGTTGCAACATGCAAAGCCGGATACCTACCCTGCTTCACCATAATAATATCAAGTGTTTTGGCCGATTTGGGGTTAACTGCCATGAATCGCTTGAGTGCAAACAAACGAGAGAGAGAGAGAGAGAGAGAGAGGGGGGGAGAGAGAGAGAGAGAGAGAGAGAGGAGAGAGAGAGAGAGAGAGAGAGAGAGAGAGAGAGACAGACAGGCAGAGACAGACAGACAGACAGAGACATGGAGAGAAAGAGAGAGATAAGAGAAGAAAGGTCAACGTGTTTTTGTGTTTTTTTGGGGGTAAACCTCACGTTGCATCACGCCCTGTACTAACACAGGAAAAACAACACCCTACCCCCTCCCCCCCAAAAAAAAAGAAAAAAAAGAAGAAAAAAAAGGTGTCAAGCTATACTGTCCAAGCGAACGTTGCCCCCCCCCCCCCCCCAAGCGCTTCCCTTCCCCTCCAAATCTCCCCCCACCCCACGCCCCCCAAACCCCCTTCCCAATTACCCTCCTCCTTGAGCCCCCCCCCCCCACCTAGGCCAGTAAGACACCCCTCCCCCCCCCCCCCTCTCCCCCCACACCCACTCCTTGTCTCTCTCTCTCTCTCTCTCTCTCTCTCTCTCTCTCTCTCTCAATCTCTCTCTCTCACGTCGAGTCCCTCCCCCCCCCCCCCCCCCCACCCCACTCCAGCCGGTCATTTCATTCAGTCCCTTTTTAAGTAGTATCAAAACAGCCTAAAACGTCACAACACAGAGTGGTTATGTTACTTCGCAGCTTACCAACCAACCATCCTTGCACAATACAAAAAGAATGAAGCCAACTTTTTTCTCACTCCACCCCCCACCTGGAAGCTGAAAAGGTGGAAGGCGAAAAACAGGCATTGAGTGGGGGGTGTTCACAATGATCCCCACCTGTAGTGTAGGTGAAAGGGGTGGGAGTAAAAAACCCAAAAAAACCCGGCTTCAGTTAGCCGCGAACTGTTCTTCTTCTTCTTCTTCTTCTTCTTCTTCTTCTTCTTCTTTCTTCTTCTTCGTTCTTCTTCTTTCTTTCTTCTTCTTCTTTCTTTCTTTCTTCTTCTTCTTCTTCTTCTTCTTCTTCTTCTTCTACTTCTTCTTCTTCTTCTCCTTCTCCTCTTCTTTCTTCTTCCTTCTTC
>CM065711.1:15844348-15846848 GCA_017654935.2 Phymorhynchus buccinoides
TGTTTTGCGTTTCCCAGATAACGAGGTGGGCTTTTGTCCGGTGGGCTTTTGTCTGGTGGGCTTTTGTCCGGGATCCAGCCAACAACTGCGATTGCGTTCTCCAGCTCACAAAGTAAACGATACCGAAATTGTGTTGCCAATCGAAATAGAAAGTCTATGATATTTGATCACCTTTGGGTGAAAGGAATGACAGAGAGACAGACCGACAGACAGACAGACCGACCGACAGACAGACAGACAGACAAAGAGAGATAAGCATACTACACTGAAACGGACACACAAGTACCCTAGAACCGACGTTCATAAAAGTTCACACACATTCAAGTAAACGATACAAAAAGTTTTGCGATTCGAAGCTGAGGAAACGTCTTATGATACTTGATCATCCTTCGCATAAAAGGAATGTCGGAGAAAAAGAAATTCTGATCGCTTCTCGGTCTTTTGGCTAAGACAGTGATTCGGGAACATAAAGTTTTGTTTATACACTGGTTGGTTTGTTCAGCCCGTCGTACATGGCGAAAGCCGATACGCGACGTTAAACTGAACTTCCATCCAAGAAAGAGAGAGAGAAACAGAGACAGACAGACACATGGAGACCGCAGAGAAGCCTGAATTTTAAAAAAGGCCACCCTTTGCATAACAGGAATGGCAGTCGGAGAAAAAGAAAGCGAGAGAGAGAGAAACAGACAGACAGACAGACAGACAGACAGACACATGGAGACCGCAGAGAAGCCTGAATTTTAAAAAAGGCCACCCTTTGCATAAAAGGAATGTCGGAGAAAAAGAAAGAGAGAGAGAAACAGACAGACAGACAGACAGACATGGAGGAGACCGCAGAGAAGCCTGAATGTTAAAAAAAAGACCACCCTTTGCATAACAGGAACGTCGGAGAAAAAGAAAGAGAGAGAGAGAGAGAAGACAGACAGACAGACAGACACATGGAGATGGAGACCGCAGAGAAGCCTGAATTTAATAAAAAAAGGTCCACCCTTTGCCATAAAAGGAATGTCGGAGAAAAAAGAAAGAGAGAGATGAAAAGAAACAGACAGACAACACATGGAGACCGCAGAGACGCCTGAATATATTACGTAACCAGGTACGCGATTCCAGTCTAAAGTTCAGACACAAGTAAAAGAGAGAGAAAAGTTCAGAGGACTCTAAAGGAACGTCTATGATATTTGACCACCCTTTCGAGATAAGAAGGAGATGTCGGACAAAGAGAAAGAGACAGAGAGAGAGAGACAGACAGACAGACAAACGGACAGACACGTGTTGAACAAAAGTTCAACAATTCGAACTGGAACGTCAACTTTGCATACATTAATGCGGGAGAAAAAGAAAGAGAGAGAAACAGACAGACAGACAGACAGACACACTGAGGCCGAGACTCGTGAATATAATATATTATGTAATACCCAAGGACTGCGAGTCCATCCTAAAGTTCACACACAAGTAAACGATATCAAAAGTTCAACAATTCGAAATAGAACTGTCTATGATAGTTGACCACCCTTTGGATGAAAGGAAATGTCGGAGGAAAAATAGATTAGAGAGAGAGAGAGAGAGAGAGAGAGAGAGAGATAGAGAGAGATCTTTGAGAGAGAGAGAGAGAGAGAGAAGAGAGAGAGAGAGAGAGAGAGAGAGAGAGAGAGAGAGAGAGAGAGAGAGAGAGAGAGAGAGAGAGAGACAGACGGACACACGGAGACCGCAGAGAAACATGAACGTACCCAGGAACTGAGATTCCATTCTAAAGTTCGCACACAAGTAAACGATATCAAAAGTTCAACAATTCGAAATAGAACTGTCTATGATATTTGACCACCCTTTGTGGATAAAAGTCTGTTACTTGGAATCAAGTTGCCTCGCTCTCTCAGACACTCATCCTCTCTGCCCACATTCAAACGCCATTGTCAAAACTTAAATCTGTTTCCTAAATGACTACTGACCACTTCCTTCATGACTTGGTGTGAGCGTGTCTGAGAGTGAACGTCTGCGCTTGGTGCGCGTACATCAATATCTGTGTGAGTGTGTGTCCGTGTGTGTGTATGTGCGTGAGTGTGCGCGAGCTCATGCGCACGCGCACGCGCGTGTGTAATTGTGTGTCTTGTTTGTCTGACCGCCTTTGGGTGTTTGTGTGTGTAATTTTGATTTCCCATTCTGTATGCTATATGTTACGTATTATTATATGTTGCGCTATAATTATGTGTATATTATATTTTTTAAATTGTAAACGCCTAGGGCATTGGATAATTGATTAGGCGTACTAAATGTTCACATAATAAGAGGAATGGCGGAGAAAAGAGAAAGACAGAGAGACAGACAGACAGACACACTGAGACCGATACTCATGAATATTACGTAATACCCAAGGACTTGCGAGTCCATTCTAAAAAGTTCACACAGTCAAACGATACCAAACGTTTTGCAACACTTCGAAATGGAAAGAAAGTCTGTGATTCATTATTTGACCACCTTTGGGAATGAAAGGGGATGAAGAAGG
>CM065711.1:15859818-15862318 GCA_017654935.2 Phymorhynchus buccinoides
CTTCTTCTTCTTCTTCTTCTTCTTCTTCTTCTTCTTCTTCTTCTTCTTCTTCTTCTTCTTCCTCTTCTTCTTCTTCTTCTTCTTCTTCTTCTTCTTCTTCTTCTTCTTCTTTCTTCTTCTTCTTCTTTCTTCTTCTTCTACTTCTTCTTCTTTCTTCTCCTCCTTCTTCTTCTTCTTCTTCTTCTTCTTCTTCTTCTTCTTCTTCTTCTTCTTCATTCTTCTTATTATTATTATTATTCCTCCACATTACTGGCCTGGGGTTGCCTAGAAAAACATATAACAAATACAAAGTGCAACAAAACTTGCCACTGTCTGCATGTGCGTGTGTTTCAGTTTTGACAAAACTACTGGTTGATCCTAGACTTAAAGGGGCACCCTGACGGATGAGGTTTTTTTGCAAGAAGCACGTCGAGATCACCAGAAAAACACCTTTTACAGAGATCGAGTGGGAGGAATCGCCGTTTTAACGGTTTAATTCCTAGGAAACCAGAGCAAAGTGAGTGTTCCGATTCTTGAAAAGGCTTGTCTTTCTGGTGATCTCGACGTGTTTCGTGCAAAAACTCATCCGTCAGGGTCCACCTTTAATGTCCACTTTGAAATCGCAGTTACTTGCACTGAAATCGGAATTGCTGGGCTTCATACTATTACATTCATTGGTAGCGAAAACTAATCGGAGCAGTTTCTGAGGTTCGTGTAAGGCCGATTTTTAGTCCCCGAGCCGAAGGTTCGGGGAGCTATTGTTTTTGTCTGGTCCGTCCATCCGTCCGTCCGGTGTCCGTCCGGCGTGCCTCTGTCCGTCCGGCTATTCGTCCGTTTTTCTCAAAAACTATTCAGTCTATCATCATCAAATTTGGTATACTAGTTTGCCAAGATGCAAGCTATCCACTGATGTATTTAAGGTCAAGGTCAAGGTCGCGCCAGTTACGGGGTTCAAACCCCGAAAACACATAATCGCTAATATCTCGCGAAGTTTTGCATGTATTTCAATGCAGTTTTTTTCACAACATGTAAATAACACAGTTGTCATGTATATTTCTGTGCGCTCGTGTGCGCATGATCGCGCGCGCTCAAATCACGGGTCCGAACCCCAAGGCTATATATCAAAAACAATTCGGTTTCGTGCTGTTTTCATGCGTTTTTATGTAGTTACGTGCTGTTTTGATGCGTTTTTATGTATGTGTACAGCCGACACATTCCGATTTCGGAGTAGCTCGGCGATGCTGCGAGGGGACTTTGCATCCGCTCGGCGTTGCACTTGTTGTTGTTGTGGTGGTTGGGGTTGTTGTTGTTGTTGTTGTTGTTGTTGTTCATATTGTTACAGTTCTCGTGGCGTTTTTCGAACTAAACGTTGACGAAACTGACCCATTCTTTTTCCCCCTTACAAAATGATTGTGATGTGAGCGAATGGGCAGGGTCGTTTTACCCCACGTTACCCCCCCCCCCCCCCCTTCCAACGTGGTACATTTTAAAAAGTTTAATTAAAGGGGTGAGAAAAGAAGTAAAGCTATGGTCTGTGGTGAGTACGAAAAGTGATCGCGAGTGGAAGGGGAGAGAGAGGTAGGGTGGGGGTGGGGTAGAAAGGAAGGGGGGTTGGTGTGGGGCGGATTGGGGAAGGGGGGTGATGAAGGGTTTCGGGTCGAAAGTAGGCTGCTTTCCCATGTCTCAATGGGTGGGTATTTTGCGTTGTATGACAAACACTTTTGATGGTTTTCCGATGTAAATGCGAGAACGAACCACGTTTTTAGCTGTAGTGTGTATATATTAGAAGGAAAATAAACACAGGTTTTGGGGGTGTTTTTGTTGCGTGTGGTGGGTTGGGGGTTGTTGGGATTTGTTTTTTTTGGGGGGTGTAAGGGAGTGTTGTTTTTGCAACTCCTGCTTCTTCTTCTTCTTCTTCTTCGATCGCTCAGGCAGTTTCCTGTCAAATATGAGCGCAGATGCATCATGCTGCCGTTATGCGCCTAACTATCAGCAATAGTTAGGCCCAGCAAGTCCGACTTCGGCTGGAGGAAATCTTTTTCGAAAGCGTTTCTTGAATTTTTTTAAAACAAAGGCAGGAGAATGGACCGGTAAGGCAGAAAGATTAGTAGATGACTAGTAAGCAAAAAGGGGGGAAAAGGCAGAGTCAAAGAGAGCGACAGATTGGAGGAAGATACAAGCACACAACTTCCAGAAGGTGGGGGAACTACTCCTGCAAAAAGACCCCCCAGTGTGCCCACTGGGGCAGGTCCTTCTGAGGACGAATATATTTAGGGTGGTGGAAAGGAGGGAGGTGGGGGGGTGAGGGGGGGAGGGAGGGGGGGAGGGAGAGAGGGTTGTGCAAATGTATTGGCTGTGGAACTGTCTGCTCCCCCCCCCCCCCCCCCCCCCCCCCGTGGGGATACCGGGGGGGGGGTCTTTTGTATAAATAGTTCCCCCACCTTCTGGAAGTTCTGTGCTTGTAGCTTCCTCTAATCTGTCACTCTCTTTGACTCTGCCTTTTCCCTTTTGCTTACTGTCA
>CM065711.1:15877318-15879818 GCA_017654935.2 Phymorhynchus buccinoides
GGGGAGGGGAAGCAGAGGGAGAGGGGGGAGATGGGAGGGGAGGGGGGGGACGAGGAGAGGAGGGGGGGGAGACAGAGAGAGAGGGGAGTGGGGGAGGAGGGGGGAGGGAGTGCAGGGAGGGACGGGGGGGAGGAGGAGGGGAGGGTGAGGGGAGGGGGGGGGGGGGACAGAGAGAAGGGGGAGGAGGGGAGAGGGGGGGAGGGAGTGGGGAGAGAGGGGTGAGTGAGAGAGGGGAGGAAGGAGAGGGGGAGGGGGGGGGTGGGGGAAAAGGGAGAGCGAGAAAGGGGGGGTTTGGAAAAAAGGGACTTTCTTTTCGGCATTTTGAGAAAGGGGGAGAGAGGAAAGGGGGACAGAAAGAAAGGGGGGGGGGGGGGGGAAGGAGCTGGGGGGGAGGGGAGGGGGGGGTAGGGGGAGAGGGGGGGGAACAGAGAGGGAGGGGGAGAGAGAAGAGCGGGGAAAAAACTGACAGAGGGGGAGGGGAAGGGGGGGGGGGGGGAGTGTGGGAGGGGTGGAGAAGAGGAGGGGGAGGGGGAGGGGGGTAGATCCGCACAGGGGGAGGCGGGGGGGGGAAAGGATTGGACGGAAAGAGCATTGGGGAGGGGGTGAGGACAGTGGACGAGGGGACGGGGACAGGGGGACCAAGGATTCCCAGGGGGAGGCTTGGAGGACATAGGGACCCAGAGGGGGGAGGGAGGGTGGGGGCGGGAGGGGGGGGGAGGGGGGGGTGGATGGGAGAGGGAGATGGAGGGGTGGGATTTCCAGCCACAGACAAGCAAGACAACAGAAGATGAGAGAGGGGGGGAGACGGCGGGAGAGGGGAGGGGGAGGTGGGGGAGGGCGGTGGAGGAGACAGGGATTGCCAGAGACAAAACAAGGGGAGAGAGAGGTGAGAAACAGAGGGGGGAGAGAAGGAGAAAAGGGGGGGGGGGGGAGAAGGGATGGGGGGAGGAGGGGCGAGGAGTCGTGAGGGGGGGCGAGACGGGAGAATACCCGAGAGTGAGAGGGGTGCGGGAAGGGCGGACGGGGGGAGTGGGGAGAGAGAGAGGAGGGGGAAGATTAGGGGGCCAGAGAGAAGAGAGAGGGGGAGAGAGGGAGAAGATGAAGGTATAGGATGGGGAAAGAGAGGAGAGAGAGGGAGGGGACGAGATGAGAGGGGAGGGAAGTGGGTCGGAGAGGGAGTGGGGGGGGACAGGGAGGGAGGGAGGTAGATGAGGGTGGGGGGGAGGGTGTGGAGAGAGAGCGTGGGGGGAGGTGGGTGGGACGAGGGAGGGGAAGAGAGGGGAGAGGGAGGGAGGGGGGGGGGACGGGGGGGGAGGGGGGGGGGGGGGGGGGGGGGGAGGGGGGGGATGGGGAGGGGGGTGGGGGGAAGGGAGGGGGGAGAGAAAGGGGATGGGGAGGGAGGGGAGTTGGTGGTGGGGGAGCGGGGAGGAGGGGGGGGAGGGGGGAGGGGGTGAGGGGGAAAGAGGGGGGAGGGGTGGGGGAGGGGGGGAGAGATGGGGGGAGAGGGGGGTGGTGGGGGGAGAGGGGGGGGAGGGGGGGAGAGACTCGGGTGAGGGGTGGGGTATGAGAGAGGGAGAGGGAGAAAGGGTGAAGGGTGGGGGGGGGGGGGGAGAGAGAGGGTAAGGGGGGAGGGGCAGGGAAGGGGAGGGGGAGGGGGGGGGATGAGGAGGGGGAAGGGAGGGGATGGAGGGGGGGGAGGGGAGGGGGGGGGGGGACGGGGGAGGGGAGGGGAGGGGGGGGGGAGAGAAGGTAGTGAGAGGAGGGGGGGTGGGGGGGGGTATCGGGGGTGGATGAGGGGGGGAGTAAGGGAGGGGGGTGAGGGAGGGGAGGGGAGGGGGGAGGGGGGGGGGGGGGGGGGGGAGAGGGGGGGGGGGGGTGGGGGGGGGGGGAGGAAGGGGGGGGGGGGGGGGGTGGGGGGGGGGGGGGGAGGTGGGGAGGGGTGGGGGGGGGGAATGAGGGGGGGGGGGGGTGGGGGGGGGGGGGTGGGGGGAGGGGGGGGGGGGGGGGGGGGGGAGGGGGGGGGGGGGGGAAGGGGAGGGGGGGGGGAGGCGGTGAGGGGGGGAGAGGGGAGGGGGGGGGTGGGGGGGGGTGGAGGAGAGAGAGGGAGAGAGGGGGGATAGGGACGGGGGGGGGAGAGGGGGGGGGGGGAGGAGGAGGGGGGGGGGGGGAGGGGGAAGGGGAGGAGGAGGAACGGCAGAGGGGGGGGGGGGGGGGGGGAATGAGGCGGGGGGGCCGCCCCGGAGCTAGGGGGAGGGTGGGGATCGGGGTGGGGGAGGGGGGGGGAGGGGGGGGGGGGGGGGGGGGGGGGGGGGGGGGGGGGGGGGGGGGGGGGGGGGGGGGGGGGGGGGGGGGGGATTTAGGGGGTCTGGGGGGGGGGGGGGGGGGGAGGGGGGGAGGGGGGGGGGGGGGACAAGGGGGGGGGGGGGGGGAGGGGGGATGGGGGGGGGTGGGGGTGGGGGGGGGGGGGGGGGAGGTGGGGGGGGGGGGAGGGGGGGGGGGG
>CM065711.1:15881730-15891730 GCA_017654935.2 Phymorhynchus buccinoides
ATACAGACACTCACACGCACATGCGTGCAACACACACAACCCACCAAAACCAAAACACACACAAGCACACATGCGTGCTCACACACAGTCACAACCTCATATCACACTTAGTATATATAATATGGTGGTAAACGATCCTGGAGGCAATGGCCCGGAGGCAGTGCAACACCATGAAAATCCCAATTTTTTTAACAATACAGATGTGCATGAGAAGGTAACATCATTTTGGATGATTTTTGGCTGGAGTTATTTTGGGAGTGCGGAGTAAGGGAGACGACCCGCTATATTACTTTTTGGTTGTAGAACTTTCTCTTGGATTAACTCCCCTGCACTAAGATGACCAATGTCTCAGAAATGTAGACATGTTACCGTTTTTTAGTGAACGGTCTGCTGGAAAGAGAAAGGGTGGGGTGGGGGTGGAGAGAGAAGTGGGGTGGGGGTGGGGATGGGGGTATGGAGAGGTAGGGTGGAAATGGAAAGGTATGAAATGTTGGTAACCTACGGGAGAGAGAGGAGTTAGTAGAGGAGAGAGAGAGAGAGATACGAGGGAGAGAGAGAGAGAGAGAGAGAGAGAGAGAGAGAGAGAGAGGAGAGAGAGAGTAGAGAGAGAGAGAGAGAGAACGAATGACGAACGAACTGAGAGAGAGAGAGAGAGAGAGAGAGGAGAGAGAGTTAGAGAGAGAGAGAGAGAGAGAGAGAGACTTAGAGAGAGAGAGCTAAGAGAGAAAGGAGAGCGAGAAGAGAGAGAGAGAGAGAGAGAGAGAGAGAGAGAGAGAGAGAGGAGAGATGTAGAGAGAGACTAACAGAGAGAATGAGAGGAGTAGAGAAAGATACAGACAGAAGAGAGAGAGAGAGAGATGAGATAGAGACGAGAGTGAGAGAGAGGAGAGAGAGAGAGAGAGAGAGAGAGATTAGAGAGAGAGTAATGCATGAATTAATGAATGATTGAATTAATGATATTTTATATTTTATAGAGGGTAGTAGAATAAGCAATAACAAGAGAGAGAGAGAGAGAACAGAGAGAGAGAGAGGCTCAGAGAGGAAGAGGAGAGAGGAGAGTCTAGTAGAGTTAGAGAGAGAACAGCACAGTCAAAGAGACACAGACAGTTAGCTAGTCTAGTTTAGAGGAGGGGGGGTATCGATGAGCCGAGAGTGAGGGAGACGAGAGAGGAAGAGAAGGAGAGAGAGAGAAGAGGAGAGAGATGAGAGAGAGATGAGATAGAGAGAGAGAGAACACACACGAAGAAAATGACATACTACACTTTTTTTTTTTACTTTCCGGTTTCATTTGTTCTTAGAAAATTCCCAGGTTCCTCGTTGCCACGTCAAGGTGCTGAGAGTTCTGTCCCTTTTATCTCTAACTCTCGATGGGCACCGCAGATTTTCATCCGGATGATCCACTGAATCGAATGTCGGACATTCTGCTTTTGCGACGTTTTCCAAGTCTTTTCTCTGCCTTTGATTCACTGGCAAGTGGTGATGACGGGGTGTTTAGTTTTGTTACGAGTCTGTGTGATACTGTTTTCTTAGGTAGTTAGTTATGTCACTGAAGTGACACATGCACACAACACACACACACACCACACAACCAGCACACACACACACACACACACACACCCACAACACACACATGCGCACACACACAAAACACACATACCTCCTAGATGGATGGGTAGTTAAATGGTTGTATGCGTGCGCATGATGTGTGTGTTGTGTGTGTGTGGTGTGTTGTGTGTGTTTGCGTTTGTGTGTGTGTGTGTTGTGTATGTGTAGTGTGTGTGTGTGTGTGTGTGTGTGTGTGTGTGTGTGTGTGTGTGTTGTGTGTGTGTGTGTATGTGTGTGCCAAGAATTGTATGTGGGCACAGTGTTTAAATAGTCACATATTTCATTTTTTTGTCTTTTCTGTATACTATGTCTCTGTCTTTGATGTGTGTTGCTTTTGTTGATTGTTTTATTGCTGCAAAACAAATTTCCTGTAAAATGGACAATAAAAAATATGGATTGATGGATGGATGCTCCCCATTGACTCTGAGAAGGAACTATACCCCAGGTCTCTCCCAATCGTCGCCCGCAAAACAAGGGGTCCCATGGACTCCTTCACTTCCTTCACTTACAGTATAGAGGGTCCTAGAGGCGGGGATAGAGGGTCCCAGTGGCATTGCGAATGCTTAAAAAGAATTTTTCTACTGCATCCCTGGGACCCCCTGCACATTAAAAATATTAGAGGTCCTTTAGAATTTTAGTGCTTCATAGACCGCCCAAATGGGGGTCCCTGGGAGCCCTGATACGTTTCTTAGGAACACACACCAGAATCGGAAAAGTGTATTTACTCACAATTAAACTGGACCATTCCTCCCTATTATATATAATATGTGTATATAAATCATACGGAAACTCCATTCACTTATATATATAATTTTTATATATAAGTGAGTTTTCCGTATGGAACCTGCAGATTGCGGCGGATCTAATGTGCACAGTCCCCTGGGCCCATTACTCAATCAAAAATCTCTTGAGTATGTATGTTAATACAGAATACCATGCAGGGTTAACTCTTTTAACGCACACATTTATCCACTTTCGCGCACACATATACACACACATATGCATGCGCATGCGCACTGTACACGCCGCATATGTACATGTAGGCACGCACGGTACACACACACACACACACCACAGTAACACGAACGCACACACACCACACACACACTACACACCCACACACAGACACACTAAAAAGCTCAACAGCACACCATAGGCATCACACACACACTCCATACACATACACACGACACTCTTCTCTCTCTGCTCTCTCTGTCTCCTCTCTCTCTCTCTCTCTCCTCTCTCTCTCTCTCCACACACATACACCAGCTTCACACAGTATGAATGTGTCAGTACACCAAACACTAGGTCACACAGAAACGCAGACATTTTTGCATCAAATAACAACACTTAAAGACGCCCCCCACGTCACGTGTCACATTCCCATCTTACGCTAGGAAGATTTCTTAATTGATTTCTAACCAGCTATTATAAGAGGGAAAACACGTGAAACCGTGATTTTGACACGTTCGACGTAGTGGGTCTTTAAGGCTCTATCTTGGAAATGTTCATCGGCTAGTCAGCCACACAGACAAATAGGATTACAAGTAGGAGGAGAGAGGGCGGGGAAAAGCCTATCCTGTCTAAAAGTTGACCACAATTTACAACAAAAATAAGGGGGGGGGGTAGAAAAAAAAGAAAGGGGTGGTGACGGGGGGGGAAGGAACAAGGAGGAGGAAAGGAAGGAAAAAGAAAAGACAAGGGTTACAAATGAAGGCGGAAGTGGTGGTGGGTTGCATGATGAGTGAACTAAAGGGGATAGCGGAGAGCGGATGAATGAGTGGGTGTGGTGTGAGAGTTACATATTTTTTGTTAATGTAAATTTATGTTTCATACTTTTATTTAATATTTTTTATTTTACACGGTGGAAGACAAGTTTCCATGTGCGTTGTACAATGCCAATCGGACAATAAAGAAACTGCATGAGCTTAGGAGGGTTGATTTTTTTCTCTTGCTCTCGTCTCACTCTGCAATCTATGAAACCGACGTACAACATACATTTGCGCTATTCTACACGAGGTTATTAGATATTAACTCTCGAATGTAGCAATAAACAGTTGTCCAAAATGAAACTTAAAATAAAATTCTTGACACGCTGTGCGCTATTTCTTGCTTAGTTAGCGACGAGCTATAACGGCAAGCATGAGCGCGACCATCCTGCGCTGCATAATAATTGATAAGGATGGCTGTCAGCTTAGCGAATCTGAAGAGAAGAGAGGAAGTAAGAAGTAGGTCGTAGTAGTAGATAGAACCAGAGAAGATACCTTGATAACAAAATATCTGTCGGGGGGGCTAGAGGGAGTCTTTAAAACAACTGCTAACGGTTGAAAAGCGGTATGCCGCTAAGCAGGCAGTGATGTTCATTTTCTCGACAGTTTCGGGTCCATTGTGGATGATGATTTTCGTCTTCGGCATTGTTGCTTTTAGCAGAGAACCTGTAGGGGTAAACGCTGAAGGTCAGAGTGCTGCAAGAGCTACACGTATTAAGATACAGCTTAGTTAGTGTATTATAGCAGTAATAGGCAGTGGAAGGCCTCCCTTATAATTACGCAATCGCCATTAACTAGACCTCCCATCTCGTCATATAAGACCTAGTCGTTTCTGTTAGGTCACATTGCCCTGCTTTGTAAATATTGTAATTGCCTTCCTTTATAAGTACCCCCCGTCTTCCGTCTTATAAAGTATCCCGATACCTTATTTTGGATGAATTTTTGTAAGGTCTTATAAGGGACGTTCAGTCTGTATTCTGAAAGAAATCATGCAAGTAAGTGTGTGTGTGTGGCGACGGCGAGCGTGCATGTGAATGAAAGCGTGTAAACGATGTGTGTGATGTCCGCGTCTAAATGTGTGTGTGTGCTTTATATTAGCTTGTGTGTGTGAAGTGTGTGTGTGTATGTGTGTGTGTGTGTGGCATGTGTAGTGTGTTAGTGTGTGTGTGTAATGTGTTTTGTGTGTTGTGTGTGTGTGTGTGTGTGTGTGTGTTGTGTGTGTGTGTAAGCGTGTGTGTGAAGGTGTGTGTGTTACGTGTGTTGTGTGTGTGTGTGTGTAAGCGTGGCTCTGTAGAGTGTGTGTGGTGTGTGTTGTGTGGTGTGTGTGTGTTGGTGTGTTGTGGTGTGTGTGTTGGTGAAGAGAGTTACACTCGCTCTCTCTCTCTGTCTTTGTCTGTCCAGCTCCAGTGTGTGGTGAGTGTGTGTGTGGCGCTGTGTGGTGGTGTTGTGTGTGGTGTGTGTGTGTTGCTGTGTATGCGTGCGTGCGTGCGTGTGTGTGTGTTGTGTGTGTGTGTGTGTGATGGAGAGAGATCTAGAGAGAGAGAGAGAAAGAGAGAGATGAGAGTTAGAGATGAGAGTAGAGAGGAGAGAGTAGAGAGAGAGAGTAGTAGAGGAGAGAGGAGAGAAAATGTACAAATGTGACACAATGAAAGTGTTTTTAATGTCATCATCATTCAGTTAAGCATGAGAATGCATTATGAGAGTAGGAGGGAGAGAGAGAGTGAGCTAGAGAGATCATGAGAAGAGAGAGAGAGTAGTAGCGAGAGAGAGGAGAGTAGGAAGGAGAGAGGATAGAGAGAGTAAGATGATAACACTTAGAACACTATTCTAACCCAGAGGAACAAGCATGACATCTAAGACCACATAGATAGTATCAGAGACAGACTAGACCGACAATCCCTATTACATTGGACTGTTCCTCCTCCTACCGAAGGCGATCTGCGCGGAAGCGCGCGCTTTGAGCACGTGGTACACGTAGACGTCGTGGATTGGACAGAAACCGGGGCAGCAGTCCACGACTGTCTGGGCCATGCATTCTCTCAAGGCTTGAAAGGATCTGTAATCATCGATTGACATAATCTTAGACTTAGTTATTATGATAACTATAATTTGTATATAATATATTGGTGAAGACGGGGTAAAACGCCCAAGGGCGGGTAAGAAGCCCATGCCAATTATCTGAGCATGAAAAATAAAGAAAATTTCAGTCACATTTAATTTGCCCATGAGACGAATGCTAAACATTTAACACTCGTCTCATGGGCAAAATTGTCGCCATTC
This sequence comes from Phymorhynchus buccinoides, assembly GCA_017654935.2. Taxonomy (NCBI): domain Eukaryota; kingdom Metazoa; phylum Mollusca; class Gastropoda; order Neogastropoda; family Raphitomidae; genus Phymorhynchus; species Phymorhynchus buccinoides. Next base: position 15,887,385 of record CM065711.1, read on the forward strand.
GTCCTGATGGACAAAATTTGACTGAGGTAATTGTTCTGGGCTTTATTTCTATGAGATTAAGTTGGCATTATATGGGCTTCTTTGCCGGCGGCGCGGGCATGGGACTTTTTTACCCTACCAACGCGGCGTCTTAATCCCTATGTACATAGGTTGTAAGCTCATTAATCGTGAAAACCATCTATCATGAATATACACCATCATTTATCTTATTGTTGTTTGTTTGGTGGTGGGGGTGTGGTTTGGGGGTGGTTTCATTTTTATGTTTTATTATTGTTAGGCGCTGTAGGGCTGTGTTTAAGAATAATAAGCGGATATGAATGCTCGTTATTTATTATTACTTATGGTGTTAAATTAACCGACTTTTAGAACAGATGTATGCTAGTCTGTCGTTTCCTGCTGGAAGTGAATGACATATGACTGCATGCGTGGCTTTAGATATAGATATGGCGGAGGGCTGGGGCGAGTAATTTGTTAAAAGTGGAGATGCCGTTGCCCAGGGTAGTCATCCCCACTCTCTCTCGGTCCAGAGTTTGGATTTGAGGACACACAGCTGGCGCGTTGAGGAAGGTCCCCAAAAGGCCAGCCCATTCCTGTTGTCTGCAAGCCAGCAACAGAGCCGGTGGGTGCATTAAGCCCCCCCCGCGTACCCGCCGCGGCCCGCCGTGCTCGTTTAGAAAGAGTCATTGTCTTCCACAAGATACTAAACTGTACCGGTGATTTTCCCGATGAGCTGCAGAAAATTCATCTACTGTACAGCTCTCGTGTTTACTGTTGGCCCCTACTACAGGCTATAATGACAGATAGACAAACAAAAAAACATACTATTTAAAATCTGTCATCATACTATAAATGGTTGAGAGGAAGAAATCGAATTAAAACAAAAATAAATTTTGTATTTAGCGGTAAGGAAAAAGAAAGAAGGATAGTAGGTCCAAGCCTTCCAGGCTCACATCGAAAAAACATGTGGGATAACAACCAAAAAGATTGAGGAGGGTATCTAATGTACAAGATTGCCAATGCCAATAACATTTTATAGTAAGAACGCCCCCCGGTACACCCCACGTAATCAGCGTGTCACATTCCCTCTTACGCTGAGGAAGATTTCTGTTATGTATTTCTTACCAGGGTCTAATAAGAGGGATTTAACAAAACACACGGTAAAACGGGGCTATGATTGTTTTGACGATGTGACGTGGTGGGTTCTTTAAAGGGTAAAGTAAATGTGATTGCTCCACACGTATACCCTTGCCCCATCGGCGCCCCACCCCTGCATTTCTCGCGGATTAATTGCATTTAATTCCAGTTTTTTCCGTTTTTGCCTTTCTTACCTTTTTTACGGGCATAAAGCATAAAGCTGTATTTAGGGACATTTTCGCAGGCTTTCTTACTCCTTTTTTGGAATACTAATCGGGCTACGCTAACCTAACCCTAATCCTACTACTATGCTTTTGCCCTGAAACGATTAAAAAAAACTCTCCGTACTAAACCCTACCCTAAAGAGTTTAACCTTAAAAAAAACCCCTACGCACATTTTATTGGACAATACTAACTTTCTACCTAAGCCTATTCCCTAAGCCTAGGCCCTAAACTATAACCTAAACCTACCCCCCACTATGTAGCTTGCTACTGCAGTACACGCAGTGCGATTTGTCACAGTTGTGGTTCGTTGCTTTTTTTTGTTTTTTTTTTTTTTTTTTGTTTTTCCGTCTTATAATGGGTGAGTGGGGGGGTAGGGTTAGAGGATATACGTAAGCCAGAAAGGGGGTTAGGGATAGGGTTAGCGAATGATAGTGGTTACGTGTATTCCTGTTCTAGACTAAAAAAAAAGGTTAAAGTTAGCGTATAAAAAAAAGCGGTCGTAGGGGGAAAAGGTTCTCTAAAATACAGCTTTATGTATAAGGACTACGTAGTCAGAAAGAGCAAAAACGGAATAAAAAAAAAAAAAAAAAATCCGTATCTCAATTTAACGCGAAGGTTATGGTATGTAGTAGCTGGGGGGGGGAGAAATGTAAGGGAGGTGGCACATCTTCGGAGTCATTCTTTTGGAACCATTGTCTCGTCAAAGTGATCTTCTCGTTTTCGGCAACCATTGGCGATGAGTAGAACATGAATGATGCTCTAGGGAACAGGACCAGTGAGCTAGTCGTTATTCTCACATTGGTTTCACTGTGGAATACTTTCTTCTTAGCTCATGTTTCCTTCTTGAATACTCTCTAACCCACTAATCTAAAATATTATTTGTTTGTTATCTGTTTGCCACAGTGTGTGTTTTAAGAATTTAAAGCAAATTATTCAAAATCATCACTTAATGTATTGACCATTCCACAAAGCTTGCATAGACATCTATACTCGATGTGTGGCATAACCTGACTTGATGTAAAGAAGAACAATGTAACGCCTTGGGGGTAGTATTCCATTTTAAGGCTAGCCTACTATTGTTTTATTCCCGAGTAACATTGCTAACGTTAAAGTGTTTGGAGAAAAGATAGACCAGCTTAAACGGGACGCACAGGATGCTAACGGATAACGACACACACACACAGTACTTAACAGAACAACCACGACCTGGGGCACACACTGAAGCCGGGAAACATACACACGACAGGCGCACAACACTATACCCACAGCAATGACACACACGAGGCTGCGCGCGTAGCGCGGAGGCGGCAACACGCACAATCGCACATCCAGCGACACATCGCAAGCACGCTACGTCACGGGGAAACGACCGCACGCAACCACGCGCGCGCTAGATCTGCACGCACGAAACTAGCATAACAGATACACTCACACACACAACGTCTACACACACACACACACACACACAGCTAAAAATACTGAAACGTAACTTACGAGCAATCATCAGTAACAGTAGTAGGACACTGCATGTATCTGAGCTTCATGTTCGAATCTCGCTTCATCAGACAGTCTAGTTGACTTTCATACACTGGGAGGAAGTGAACATACAACAAAAACAGAAAGAAAAAATAACACGATTTTTTATTCCAATTCATGGTCATTGATTAGCATTACAGGGGGGGGGGGGTGTGGGGGGGGGGGGGGGGGGGGGGGGGGGGGGGGGGGGGGGAGGGTTGAACTTATTTAATCATAGTACTTAATCAATTCATGGTACTAGGCCATTTAGAAATATCGGAATAGCAAAATGCATGGCCCAAGAATTAATATTATATCATTTAACATTTGATGTATGTACATTTCAATGGGGGTTTTTTTTTGACTTAATAAAATAGCAACAACAAACTTGCATCACACAAAGTTACACAATAACTTTTTATGAGAAGAAAAGTTGTTTGATGATGAAAACAGTAAAACAAAAAAAAAAAAATCAACAAAATCTAACAACATCAACATCAACGAGACGGGAACGGAACGCACGTACATAAGCGTTAGCCGCACGCACGCGCGTGGAAAGGTCATTGCGCGCGCGCAGCTGTTATATACATATATCGACACACGCAGACCACGCACACGCTACACACCACACGCAGCACGCACACGCACACACACAACGCACACATAACTGAACACACAATTTACGCACGTTTTTAATCGCACACAGCGCACAAAGACGGAATCGAATCCACTTCATGTGTACAGAGTTAGAGAGAATCACGAATGTTTAATAAACATGAGGGTAAACGGATAAGCTCAAGCTTCTTTACACCATGCCCTCGAGGGGAAAAAGAAAAGCCAAATAACAAGAAAAGGAAAACAAAAAGAAAGTATAACAATGCATAAAAAGAATAGAAAATAACAACAGGCATGGTTCACAGTAAATTGAAGAACATAAAACACATTCAGAGAGAGAGAGAGGAGACTGGGGAGGAGGAGAGAGAGAGAGGAGAGAGAGAGGAGAGATAGAAAGAGAGAGAGAGAGAGAGAGAGAGAGAGAGAGAGAGAGAGAGAGCGGGAGAGAACAGTGAGTCGGGGAGAGGCTCGGGAGTGAGAAGAAAAAGATAAAGAAAAATAGTAGGGTTTTTGTGTTGGTGGTATTTTGGTGGGAGGGGGGGGGGGGGGGAGAGAGATGAGACAACAGATGACGAAAGTAAGTCTCTATAGGTGTTCAAACATGGCTGTATGCTTCTTCTCGGCAGGTGTAAGCTAAATCCATCCAACCGTCCCTTGAAATCGAGGAATAGCCAGTTCTGGCTGATCACCTGGCGATTCCTTCACCGAAGCTTCCAGAATACAAAGCTGTTTCTGTCCGGAGACATGAACTCTGCAACAACACAAGTCGCACAATGATACTTCTTCTTTTTCCTCCTCTTCGATCGCATCAGTAGCACAGTTTCCTGTCAATTATGAGTGCAGCGCAGACGGCTGCA
>CM065711.1:15919230-15921730 GCA_017654935.2 Phymorhynchus buccinoides
ACGATGATAATATTTATACGACGATGGATGATGCTAACAGAGAGCAGACGACCGGGCCCACTGCAATGTCGTCTACGACGTCAGGAAGGGGCGACAGGAGGGGGGAGGCTGGGCCATCTACAGCTCATCAACCGAGGACACCATCATCATCAACATCAACAACAGCAGCAGCAGCAGCAGCAGCAGCAGCATCGTCATCGTCATCAGCATCAACAGTAGCAGGAGCAGGCAGGAATCCACCCACCACCGAGCGATCGGGAGAGGCTGGTGGTGCTCGAAGTGTCAATGCCAAGCATACCTTACTTCAGCCTTTGAGTGAGTACGCTTTTTTTAATATACCGTATTTTACGGACTTATAAGGCGCACCCGATCATAAGGCGCACCCTCCCAAAATGTTACACCCAATTCAGATTTTGTTTTATGCTTTTTATTTATAATAGTTTCTTAATGATTAGTCACATTATAAGGCGCACGACTCTCAATTTTGGGGACAAAAAGTATCGCCTTCTTCTTCTTCGATCGCTCAGACAGTTTTCTGAGTTTTCTAATAGTCCGTAAAATACGCGGTAGTAGTATTTTGGAAGCCAGCCCTTAGGCTTAAGTCATATTACTTAATGTAATAATGGGTCGACATTAATTGGCTTGTAGTAAGAGTCAATAGTAAAGAGAGAACTGCACAATCAACGATTTTCTTCAGTAGCGAAAAATCATGGGGGGTGGGGGGGTGGGGGGGGGGGGGGGGGGGGGGTAAGGGGGGTGTAAGGGGCAGATCCTCCCACGGAGCAGGTGCGCATTATCGCTTATATTGCTACGTGCTTTGCTCTAGAATCATTTAGAGCATGTAATAGCCCACACGCTATCCCCCCCCCCCCCCCCCCCCCCCCCCCCCGCCATGTCCTATGTAAGTTTGGAGGGTGTGTATCAATTTGAGAAAGGTTGAGAGCAAAAAATTTGCTCGTTTGGTTGTTGTTGCTTTTTTGTTTTATTAATGACAACTGAACTCATTACACATTTTCGGTTTTCATGGTTTTTTATATGCAGATAGACTTTGGATTTTGGATTTGGTTATCGAAAGGATGCTTAGTAATTGAAGATTCTGTGTGATTCTGGGTTTTATTAATCATTTCTAGGCATTAGCATGAGGGGGGACAGTCTTGCCCCAGCCTGTAGGTGGACATGCCCCGCCTTGGGGCAAATATGCCTACGTAAGGGTGGTGTACTTCAAGCAGCATGCAGAAAAACACCCTTTGTCATTTAACTGATTTTTTTTTATAATGTGTGTTGTCCTCCATACATTTACCTAACTATTGGTCTAAGAAACATGGAGCTTCTATTTCATTTAGCGTGCCATTTATAACGAGAAAAAGCTGAAAAACCTGCCCCGTTCTCCCCTACAGCTTTGTCTGTCGTGGGAGACTATGACTCTCAATCTAGGTGGGGGGGAGGGGGGGGAGGGGGGGGGGAGGGGGGGAGGGGGGGATTTTACACTGGTTCTTAATGCTACAGCCAAGGGATCAGCCAAGAGATCGTTTGGCCTTTGGGGACCTTCCTCGACGGCACAGTGGCGACGAACTGCTGATGCATGGCCCTGAGAAATAAAAGGTCTCCACGTCCTCCTTCGGTTCTGAAAGTTTATGGTGAACATTATTTTGAAGAGAAACAAAATAAAAAATCGATGGCTTGGAGTCAAAACGGACTGTCTTTAGATAGTCCATTGACGTATTATTGAACTTATTACGAAAACTAATAACTTGCATAAAAAAAGACTGCTCAAATATAAAAAGCAAAACCCCCTTTTTATATTTCTGCAATCATTGTTTGATACAAGTTATTAGTTTTGTGTAATAAATCCAATAATACGTCAATGGACTATCTAAAGATAGTCCGTTTTGACTCCAAGCCATCGAATTTTTTTATTTTGTTTCTCTTCAAAATAATGTTCACCATAAACTTTCAGAACCGAAGGAGGACGTGGAGACCTTTTATTTCTCAGGGCCATGCATCAGCAGTTCGTCGCCACTGTGGAACCGACCCCTTTGTTTCTTTCCTTCTTTCCTTCTTTCTTTCAATCATTCATTCATTTTTAAAAACAATCTTTCTTTTCTGTCTTCTTTCAGCACATTTTCCTCTACACATTTTACGATTAATTTTCCACCAGCCCCATTTTATTTTTTTTAATTTTTTTTTTTAATCACATTTTCGTCTTCAAATTTCACCATCAATTTCCAGAAACGAAGAAAGGCGCGGAGATATTTATCAGGAGCCATATCTCCCTTTCTGTCTTTCTTTCAATCTGTCTTTCTTTCTTTCTTTCTTTTTTTCATTCTTTCTTCATTTCTTTCTGTCTTTCTGTCTTTCTTTCTTTCTTTCTTTCTTTCTTTCTTTCTTTCTTTCTTTCTTTCTTTCTTTCTTTCTTCTTTTCTTTCTTTCTTTCTTTCTTTCTTTCTTCTTTCTTTCTTCCTTTCTTCTTTCATCACATTTTCCTCTCCAAATTTCACCA
>CM065711.1:15926730-15939230 GCA_017654935.2 Phymorhynchus buccinoides
GGCATTCGCCACGAGAGGACGACCTTGAATTTCACCGAGTTGAATTTAGAGAGTTGAATTAGAAAGGTCAGCGTAACTCGGGCAGAACGAGTGCGGGCAAATTAGTAGTCTAGCATAGAGTACGAACACTCGGGGCAAATGCCCTATTAATCTTTCTTGAACTTTAGCTTGGTGAATAGGTAACCGAGGAGCCAGTCCTGTGGGGAACCAAAAGTGACTTTACTATATCAGTTTTTAAAAATTATAACCGAGCTGCTACTATCCGAGGTCTATTTAGCAATAAAACAGTAGACCTTTGGCCGGGAACCAGTGCTTTCCTTGACTGTAACCGAAATTGCTTATAACCGAGTTTACTATAAACAGGGAGTACTGTACCGCAAGTGGCCTTGATAATAGTAGTGGTGTGTCATTTAAAGGTCTCCGTACACGGGAACACTTTTCACTCTGTCCGCATGGCAACACAGTGATATAGGCCAGTCATAATATGACTTGCATGTATCCCTGTGTTGCCATGATGAAAGAGTGAAAAATGTTCCCGTGTACAGAGACTTTTAAATGACACGCAACTACTACCACAGAGACAAATATGAAATAGTGAGGCTAAGAGAGAGGATATTGGGTCTGTATTGTTGAGGCAACTACTTTCACTTTGCAGGCGAAATGGCTTTAGTACATCGATACACGAAACCTTTGTAGCGCGGAACGAGTTTAGGTGTTTACGCTGAGATCTTCTCCATTAGTAAGAGACAGAAAGGTCTTGATCTTGATCTTGATCTAGATTTGTTATCCCGGCAAAAATCCAACTTTGGATGTAAACACGTGGGGACAAAACAATGTTTAGTTTTATTACAATAATTAATCAAATTAGGTAGGGGTAGTGGTATAGCCAAAAGGCAGGGAGCATTCAATCCACAAGGCGCTCTAAACACCTAGCCTATCACGAGTGTACTTCACATGTCTCAGTTCAGTCTGACGCAACACGGGACAAAGACTGTGGGAAGACTCATTTACATTTTGAAGTACCCTCACGTGCTCTGTGTCAGCAATACGAGTGGTGGTGAAAATCAAAGTGACCCTTTTGTTGTAAGCCGACTTACATTGAGCACGGATGCTATATATATATATATATATATATATATATATATATATATATATATATATATATATATATATATATATAAAACAACATATAAGTATATTATACTTAATGTAGTGTCCATTCATTGAGTGAGCAATGCATGCAGGGTTGGAGAGTTATTTGTCTTTGTTTTATTGAATTGCTTGATCCTCTCTCAATCTCGTTGTTTCTGAGTTCTATATTTTAGTTACATTCATTTGCTTTATTATTGATATACTATTGATAATTTGTAGGCGCAGGCAAGCAGACAAGCGCCATGGGTGAACATGCACACGCATAATTATACACTTGTAAGCTCGTGTATCACACGCAGAGGGGCATACATATGCGTGGAAACATACCAATAAACACACAAGGACCGATAGATACACAATTATCAACACACACACACACACACACACACACACACACACACACACACATGCGCATGCGCACCCACCCGTGCGCCCGCGTGCACGCGCGCTCGCGCATGTATAGGCCTACATATTAATTATTGTTAGACTGCGAGATCTCAGGTTCTTTTGCTTTCTTGTTTTTCTTTCTTTCTTTCTTTCTTTCTTTCTTTTTTTCTCTCTCTTTTCTTGCATTCTTTCTTCCTGCGTTTCTTTCTTTCTTTCTTTCTTTCTTTCTTTCTACAATGCTTATGCTAAAAATTATGATGATGACGATGATGATGATGATGACGATGCATGACGATGGCAATGATGCTGATTGTTCTTGTTGGTGTAGTTTGTGTCGTTATGGTTTGCATTTTCTTTTTTCCCTATGTTTGTCATTTTCTTTCTTTCACCCTTCTTTCTTTGGTTCTGGTTATGATTTAATTAAAGTGATTATGTTGATGAAGACAACGATGACCAGGATGATGATGATAATGAAAAGACCCCTTTTTTCCTTTCTATCTTTCTTTCCTTTTCTATGTATTCGTGTTTTGATATTTACTAGTTTTATGTTACACTGTTTTATTCCTCTGTTTGTGATGTAGGCTTGCAGGTATGCACGAATTGTTCTTATTTCGATCATTATGTATTAAATAGTGATTTTGTTAATAACTTTTTTTCATTTCTTGATCTTTACTACTGTTCTAATTGAACTGCAACGGGTCATGGGCCTACATACAATTAAACATTTGTCAATTGTCAATTCTTTCTTTTATTCCTTTCTTTCCTTTTCTTAAAAAAACACACACACTTGACCAGGCCTCTTTCAAGACGAGGAGGTTAATGATAACGACAATGTTGCTGATGAGGCTGATTGATCTTGTTGATGTTATTTTTGTCGTTATTTTTGCTTATCCTTTTCATTTTTTTCTTTGTTTCTTTCTATCTATCTATCTATCTATCTATCTATCTATCTATCTTTGTTGTTGTTGTTGTTGTTGTTGTTGTTGTAGGAGGTCAGAGTTGGATTTTTCCCTATGCGACCGCCTCATGAAAGGCAACGCGAGGCGAAGCCTCCCAATCCTGGGTAGTCCATAGAGTATCGTAGGGAATAAACACTTCAGCCTATAGGCTAATGTACATTTTTTTTTCATGCATTATTTGCTGACCTACTCTCTCTCTCTCTCTCTCTCTCTCTCTCTCTCTCTCTCTCTCTCTCTCTCTCTCTCTCTCTCTCTCTCTCTCTCTCTCTCTCGGGACTTCCGGGAGGTGAGTGAAGCATGGCGCAGCAAATATTTTTCAGTGGAGCAAATTACGACGTTTGAACACAAATTTCGACGGCTACAATGAGCGCTGTGACTTTACAGTAAGTTTGAGAAGACGATTATGGTATGCGCATTACGGAAAAACAGCAAAATGATAGAAACTGGACTGTGGAGAGCGAGAATTGGACATTTTCATTTAGCATGTGTTGCAAAGTTGCTGAAGCGTGAAAAATGGGAGAAGTTATCACTGACAAGTGTGTCACAACAAACGACGTGCTGTGTACCTGGGTTTGCCTGCTGTTCTTTGCTAGCTTTGTTTACAGTGCGAGACAGGTGTTGGAAAATGCAATCTACTCTCCTTTTGCTGAAATGGGAACTGAAATGGAAGACATTCTGCCAGTGTGTGGGACAGAGCCAGTGCGCAATGTTGACATTGTGACCGAGTTATCTCCCAACGTGCTGTGCTGTGTAGTGGAGCAGTTTGCCCCCACCCTGTGCTTGGCTGTGTTGGTGCTGGCTTCACGACGTCTGAAGCTAAGCAATGACATCGAGGAGAATCCTGGTCCGCAGTCTGAAGCCTCTGAAGCGTCTGAAGCCACTGAACCCAACATGACTGAAGATACAAAGTCAGTAAGTGCAAGTCTGAAGTTATTAGAAGATAGCCTGCAAGACAAACTTAACCAGATTCTTGCAGCTATGCAGAGTCAGGGGTCGATGTTGAAGGAACAAGGAGAGACACTGAAGGCTTTTGGTGAAGATCAGAAAGAAACGAAGAAGACAATCACCACTCTGTGTCAAGACGTAGCCACGACCAAACAGAATCTGCAGAAGACTGAAGAATCAGTTAGGAAAATGTCAACCAAACAAGATCAAATGAACGAGAAAATTGAAGGGCTAGAGGCAGAAATAGGGCGTTTGCCACGAGTGTTCGTTCTCTATACTAGACTACTAATTTGCCCGAGCTCGTTCTGCCCGAGTTGCGCTGACCTTTCTAATTCAACTCTCTAAATTCAACTCAGTGAAATTCAAGGTCACCGGCGCGTGGCAAATGCTCTATTGATCGCCTAGAAGGCTTTTCTCGCAGGAACAATGTGAAACTGTTTGGTCTGCCTGAATCGAGTGGAGAGAAAGAAGACTGTGCTGGGGCATTTAGGCATGTGCTGAATACGTACACTGACAAGGTTTGGCGAGATGACGTCATCGAGAGAGCCCACCGTTTAGGCAAACCCAACCCCCAGAATCCCCACCCCAGGCCCATCATCGCCAAATTTCAACGCTGGGGGGATGCCATGGATCTGATGAAAGATCGAAATGCTAGGGCCAGCATGGAGAGGGATAGATTAAGGGTCTCACAAGATCTGACCAAAAGACAGTCCATGAACCTGAAGAAAATCAGAGAAAGTGGCAGGATTGGCTACTATGTGAATGGAAATCTTCGAGTCAAAGAGCAGCGTGACACGCCCCCCTGGGCCGCTCCCCTTCATGCCACGCCCCCCTGGACCACTCCCCTTCATGCCACGCCCCCTCGCCATCATCCCCCTCCTCCCCCCAGGTCAGAACCCTCTACTACAATGACCCGTGACGTAGAGAAAACCTCCCTTGACCCACATGAACGCGAGCCAACCAGAACAGAAGAAAAAACGGCTGACGTCACAGGAGGAAAGAACGGAAAGAAAGGAGACGGCAGCAGCGCAAATCCCGTGCAAAGTGATGCAAACGAGCGACCCAGAACCCGTTCTGTCAGTCGTCAACCTCTCCTGCATGAAATGATGGGGGGTAGCAGGGTAGAAAACACCGCGCGTATTTCTCACAACTCTGATAGTGACAAATAGGGATTGGGCCGAAGCCTACAATGTGAAAACACGGCACACACACAGCACACACATCACGCACACACGGATCAAACCAATACACACAGACACAGCAAACACACAAAGCAGAACGATACAAACCAGAGTAATAAAAGAAAATCATTTACCTTTTGTTGTTGGAATGTAGGCGGTTTAATTACGAAATTACCTGACCCTGATTTTGTAAATTACATTAAATCTTTTGATGTTTGTTTTCTTTCAGAAACGTTCACACTGCCCTCTTTTGATTTTGATGTGTACTTTAGAGACTTTATTGTTTTTCATTCCCCAGCTATCAAACTTTCCAAGATGGGTCATTGTTCGGGTGGAACTGTGCTGCTGATAAATAAGAAACTGTCTAATTATGTTGAAAAAATTGAAACTCACTTAGAAAATGTACTATGTAGTGATGTTTATTGGTATCTATAACCATCCAGTGAAAAGTGTGTACTATGAAAAGAAAGATTATGACTGTACTCTGGAATTGGTGGAGCAATTTATTATGTTGTTGTTAGAATCTAGAAATGAACATTGCCTCCTGATTGGTGGCGATTTAAACTCCAGGATTGGTACATGGTATTTGGAGACTGATGTTGATGATGATGATTTTGTTTGTGAAGCAGATGCCATGTATGAAAGACATTCTCAGGATAGTATCGTAAATTGTTTTGGTAAAATGTTAATACAGTTATGTTCCATGTTTCAGTTAACTCCTTTAAACGGTTTTATGAATGGAGATTGTGAGGGTAAATTTACTTTTTTCTCAGAGAGAGGAAATAGTTTAATTGATTATTTTGTTTCGTCTGTTGATTTTGTGTCATACATAACAAGTTTGTCTGTCGTTAGTGTGTGGAGTCACAACACATGCCCGTGGAGCTTGTTACGTGTGCTGCCCTAGAGAAGAAGGTAAACACGGGAAAGCCCCGTAGTAGCGTGCAGGTGTTAAAGTGGGACACGGAGAAAGGTGATCTATTTTTAGACTATCTGAAGTCAGAGGAGGGACGTGCGGAAATGAGTGAAGTGGAGGGTAGTATAGAGGAGAGCGTGGATACCGCATTAAGCCAGTTTGTTGCCTTGCTGATTAAAGCCAGTCAGTGCATGCGGCGCACTGTGTTTCAAGGCCGTCAAGTGAGGCGTACGAATAAATGGTTTGACGAATTATGTTATGTAGAGAAATGTCGCCTTAGCAACACATTAAATCATAGCAGACGCACACTCGATGAAGGAGACAAGGCGCGTTACTTAGAAAAAAGAGCGGAATATCAGTCTCTTCTAGAATGTCGCGTTTGTCGATTACATGAAAGCATTCGACTCTGTTGATAGGGGTAGTCTTTGGTTAGTTTTGCAGAAAGTTAAAACATCAACTAAAATGCTTAAAATGCTTCAGGGTATTTATAGTTCAGTTCAATGTTGTGTTCGTTGGCAGACGGAGGTATCTGAGTTTTTCGATTGTCCAGCAGGTGTGAAGCAAGGGTGTATGTTGTCCCCCCTGATTTTTTCCTTGTTAATAACTGAAGTTGCTGAAAATGTTACCAAAAAAGGAAAACATGGTTTTCAGTTTTTGCCGGGTTTGCGGGAAATTTTCTTACTCCTTTTTGCTGACGATATATGCTTGTTTTCATCCACACCAGTAGGGCTTCAACATCAAATTGATAATCTTGCTGAGGCGTCAAAATCGCTTGGTTTAAGGGTCAATCTTAACAAAACAAAAGTAATGGTTTTTAGAAGAGGTGGGTATTTATCTAGGACAGAAAAATGGTTTTACGAAGGAACAGAAATAGAAATTGTCAATAGTTATAAATATTTAGGTTTTACAATAACTACTAAATTATCTTTTGATTCAGCTCTGGAGGAATTAGCAGGTAGAGCTAAAGGCAAAGTTGTAGAGATTTTTAAAACAATGTGGTCTCTTGGAACAATGGATCCGACAGTTTTCTTCAAATTGTTTGATGCACAAGTAAAACCGATGCTGTTATATTCTGCCGAAATTTGGGGCATGTCACGTTTCCAAATTATAGAATCTCCTCATCTATTCGCTTGTAAAAGATTTCTCCAAATTAGTCCTAAGACCCCAAACCTGATGGCATACGGCGAACTAGGTAGATATCCTTTATTTGTGGATTGTATTTTAAAAGCAATCAGATATTGGTTTAAGTTACAAAAATTAGATCGGTGCAGATTACCAAAACAGGCACATGAAATGTATAGAAACAAGTGCACCCAAGAAACAGAAAATCAATTTGACAAGCATAACTGGGTCAGTACAGTTAGACGTTGTTTAGATACATATGGTTTTTCAGAAGTATGGTTAAATGGTGGGGTGGGAAATGAAAAAATATTTTTACATGTGTTTAGACAACGGATAATTGATTGCTATAAGCAAGAATGGTCTGGTAAACTCCACGAAAGTGACAGGTTTGATACGTATCGATGTTTTAAATCCTGGTTGAACCCGGAAAAGTATCTTACAGACATAACTATTATGAAATTCCGTACTGCATTCACAAGATTTAGACTTGGCGTTTCTGGTATAAATTTTCACAGACGATATTCAAATAAATCGAAGAGCTGTCCAAATTGTAACGTTATAGAAGATGAACGGCACTTCTTGCTAGTGTGTCCACTGTATCAAATTTTAAGAAAATAAGTACTTAGCTAAAGCCTTCAAAAATACAAATGAAAATATGCATTTATCTGTACTATTGCAAAACGAAACAACATTTATAAATCGCTCCGTGGCAATGTTTATATATTATGCCTTAAAGAGAAGAGAAGAAGAAAATTTAAACTAGATAGTATTTTATAAATATCTCTATCCAATGCATTTGGTGTTTAAGGAAATTCCACTGTTGTATTTTTTGTTGTTGATGCGAAATGCTTAACTCGTACATGATGTTTTGTTTTGTTTATTTTATTTTATTCATATTATGTTGTGTGTCATATTTTGTTACCTCCCTTGCAAACAGGCCGGTGGCCTTGCAGTAAACATTTTCAGTGTTCAGTGTTCAGTGTTCAGTGTTCTCTCTCTCTCTCTCTCTCTCTCTCTCTCTCTCTCTCTCTCTCTCTCTCTCTCTCTCTCTCTCTCTCTCTCTCTCTCTCTCTCTCTCTCTCTCTCTCTCTCTCTCTCCCCACGGAGTGGGTCCGCAGTTTGGCATTCTTCTTTTTTCTTGCTTCTGTTTGGGCGAATTTCTTGCTGCTTTCTGGCAGTGCTGGACTCTGCTTTTTGTCTCTGTAGGCTAGCCTACGTTCCCGCGGCACAATTTGGCCGGCTGCGATCAGAGGGTGTGCTGAGATGTTTTCTGTTGTCTTGCTACACTGCATTAGGCCTAGGCGGTCGTCTGCTCGCGTTGGTTTTCCATTTGGGTTGGGCTCCCTCTCGCTCTCTTGCTCTCTCGAGTGCGGGCTTCGTAGGGGTTGGCTGAACGGGTGTTATCTGACTTTGTCGGTAGGCGAGGCCTACTCTTCCCACACTCACACTTCACACCATGCACTAATGTGTTCAGACCCATCAAAGTTTTCATCATCCCTCCTTGATCTTCTCTTTTTTTCAGTGTGCCTTTTTGTTTTATTTATTTGGCTGCACACATTAATTCTCTCTCCCTCTCTCTCTCTCTCTCTCTCTCTCTCTCTCTCTCTCCTCCCTCTCTCTGTCTCTCCCTCTCTCTCCTCCTCTCTCCCCCCCCCCCCCCCCCCTCTCTCTCTCTCTCTCTCTCTCTCTCTCTCTCTCTCTCTCTCTCTCTCTCTCTCTTTAGCTGAAAAATAGTAAACATTAGTGGCATACATTTATAACCATTATACAAACCGCGTGCTGTCTAGTGATACACACACACTCGCCTTCTCTCTATCTATTTCTCTCTTACTTTTCTCACTTTTTCTTCCCTAATTATTCGTTAAGCAGGTGTGATCTAAGTTTTAATTCCCTTTCCCAAATCAGTTCGATTTTTTGTCTTGCGCCATATCTGTATTTGCTGATACAGAGCTTTGCTAGTGTGATGAGGTGGTTTACCACCCGCCTGTGTTTTGCTATCAAGATTGAGGGTTCGTGGTAACCTAAGATTGCTATTTGTTCAGTGATATTTATAGTCCGATTACATCTGACTTGTATTTCGTTTGCGACTTGTGACCATACCGGTTTTATTTCTTTACATTGATAAAAGAAGTGTTCGATGTAGTCTTTTTCCCCATTTCTGCAGGCATCACACGTTTCACTTTGTGCTATGCCCATCTTTTTTAATAAGATGTTTGTGGGATAAATGTTGTGCATTATTTTCCATTGGAGGACTCGGAGACGAGTTTCTTTATAAGCTGTGAAGTTTGTTTCCCATTCCTTATGGTCTAGGTTGTAATCATATTTTCGTTTCCAAAAGCTGGATTTTGGGGGTTAAATATTTTCTCAGTTCCTGTGTTGTGTATATGTGTATTGGTTTTCTGTTTATGCAAATGTCTCGTATGTCTTGTTCAATGATGGTGTTGAGATCTAGAACTCCTTTTGTGCGAGCTGATTCCAAAGCACTCTTCACTGCGTTGTATTCAAATTGCCTGTGTGGTGATTGTCCCAGTTTATTTTCCATTTCTTCAAAACTAATGATTTCTAGAGTTTCTGTTAGGATGTCTTTAATTCTAGTTATTCCTCCTGTTATCCAGTCTCTAATATGCAGATTCCTGTTTTTGAATTGGAGGTTTTGATTGTTCCAAATCAGAGAGTTTTGGTGTGTCTTTTCGGGGTAGCTCTGGGGATCTCTTTGTTTAAGGTTCAGCCAGAGTTTGAGTGTTTTGACCCAAAAAGTATTGTTGTTGCCTATTCCAGTTAATTTGTGTTCAAGACAAAAGGTGTGTAATATCTCTAGTCCTTCCCCCGTCCTGGTTTTCTTCTTCCATATGAAGGAATATAAAATATGGTTTATATTATGTAGCACTCTATCTGGCAGACCAATTGATTGCATAATATAGATGAACTGAGACATAAGAAGGGTTTTTGAAACCAGAATTTTCCCAAATATGCTTAGGTTTCTCCTGTTCCATGTATTGATTGTTCTTTTTAAAACTTCGATTCTTTGCTGCCAGTTGCGATCATTTTCAGATGCTGTTGTTTTGTTGCTGAAGTATATTCCAAGAATTTTTATTTCATCAGTCCAGGTCAAATTGTAAGGTTTATCGTCCAGGTGTTTTGTTATCCCAAGCCACATTGCTTCTGTTTTTCTGAGCGACATTCGAAGGCCCGAAATGGCAGCAAAGGCATGGAAAATTTGTAGAGCTTTTGCTAAGTCGGGTTTGTCTTTAAGGTACAGTGTTGTATCATCTGCAAATTGCTGTATTTTAATTGTTTCTAAAAATTGTTTGTGCTCAATTCTGATTCCTTTTATTTCGCTATTTCTGATTTTAATAGCTAACAGTTCTACGGCTAGAACAAATAGTAGGGGTGATAAGGGGCATCCTTGCCTAATGCCCCGTTCTATTTGAAAAGGCCTGGATATCCAATTAAAGTGATTGATGCAGCTTTCAGATTTAGACATAATAGTGAGAATCCAATGGTGAAATTCTGGACCAAAATTGAAGTGTTTTAAACTCTCTAAAATAAGTGTTTTTGATATAGTATCAAATGCTTTAGTAAAGTCTACTGCTAAGAGCAATCCTGGTAATTTTTTCCTATTAAGGTAGCTGATTATATCGTCGGTTGTTCGTAGCATAGTTGCGATGTTTCTTCCTTTTATAAACCCACACTGGTCTTCATCTACTATGCCATGTATTACAGCTTTTAGCCTGTTCGACAAAAGTTTTGTTAAAATTTTGTAGTCTGTGTTTAAAAGGGTGATAGGTCTCCAATTATTAAGACGTTCACGGCTAAGGTTTTTTCCTTTGTGTAAAAGAGTAATGATTCCTCTTTGTTGTGTTTGTGAGATGTGTCCCCGCGTGTAGGAGTATGCAAATGACTGTAATAAATTATATTTAATTTTTATCCAAAAACATTTATAAAATTCTGTAGTAAGGCCATCACACCCTGGTGCTGATCCGTTTTTCATTTCTTTTAGGGCTTGGGCTGCTTCTTTCTCACCAATGTTGCCTTCGCATGATTGTTGTGCGTGCTCATCAAGTGTAGGGTGTTGTGCCTCTGACCCTAAGAACTCATCGATATATGACTCGTGTTCGTTGAGTAGATCATCATCTTGCTTATAGAGCGTTTCATAAAATAGGACTTGTTCTTCTATAATGTCTTTTTGTTGTGTTAGTTCTCTCCCATCATCAGTTATTAATAACTTAATACTGTTATTAGCTGCTCTGTGTTTTTCCAGTGCAAAAAAATACGCGGTATTCTTTTCTCCCTCCTCTATGAATTTTGTTCGTGATCGTGATCGTATCTGTGCTCCACGTGCTTTTGCTAGACTTACTATCTCCAGTTCTGTTTTGATTTGATTTTTTTCTGCCTCCAGTTGACGATTGTTCGGGAGGTTCCCAAGTAGTTTCTCTATGTCGTTAAGCTTTTTTAAAAGAATTATTTCTTTTCTTTGTTTTTCTAATGCTTTTTGCTTACTATAATCTATTGTGTGTTCTTTTATTTTGATTTTCATTAACTCCCATTTGTCATGGGGAGAGAAGTTGTTAAGTGATTCGTCTAGGTTTCCTATGAAAGCGTTCATGTCCTCTACATATTTAACATCTTTAAGTAAACTGTTATTAAATTTCCAGTAAGATGGACCTCTTTTAAAATTATGAAATTTGAGTGTCATTTCAACAGCCCTATGATCACTAAGAGGGACCGAAATAATGTCGGTATTGTCAACAAAAGTTAGCAATGATGATGACACAAAGACATAGTCTATACTCCTGGCTATGAAAGGGTTGCTTCTATGCCACGTGTATTCTTTGATATCTGCATGCTGCAGACGCCATGTGTCGTGGATATCTGTATCTATGATCATTTGATTAAAGTCTTCAACTTCGTGTCTATTGTGTTTTTCGCCTGATATTATATCCAATGTATTATTTAATACAGAATTAAAGTCACCCATTATTATAACATCGGTTGTATTAGATTCATGAACATCAATTTTTCGACCCATAGAGGCAAAGAATTGCCGTTTGTCTACGTAATTGGTCGGTGCGTAAACATTCATAAAACACAAGTCCTTTCCTTCTAACTTTACTTTAACAACTAACACCCTTTCTTCTTCGTGTATGAGTTCTGCATCCTGCATTAGTTTTCTGCTCACTAACGTAACTTGCCCTTTACTGTGTTCTGTGCCTTTGGAGTAGAATAATTTTCCACCCCACTCTAGTTCCCACTGATCCGCTTCTTCTCTAGTTGTTATGTGAGTCTCTTGTAATGCTATAACATCGTAGTTTCCTTGTCTAACAAATTTAAATATCGAATATCGTTTTTTCTTATTCTTTAAACCTCTGGTGTTAATTGTAATCGCCCTGAGACGATCCATCCCGAAACATTAAGATCCTAATCGTTGATTAGTGTCTCGTTAGTCCATTGTCCGTGCGGCCGTTACCAGAAAGACACTGGGGAAGCCACGCCTCTAGGTTATGTCTGTGGCTTGCTCCGTGCCTTCCATTTGATCGTTTCCTCTCTCCTCTTGCGACGACTTTTTGGCATTCACCCTCTCCTTCTTGGGGGGAGTCTTGCGCGGTGGTGAAGGTGAGCGATTTCGTTTACTCGCTGGGGTGTGGGATCTGTTCCTACTGTCACGATGAAATGGCAGTGTGGCTTGTGTCAAACCCTGTGTAGATGGCTTAGCAGACGGCAGTGCTGTCTGCTGCTGCTGTGTAGGCCTAGTTTTATCAACTTCTGCCTCCTCGTTTGCTGGGGCGTCGCTCGCAGTATTGGATGCACTTGGCCTATTAGGCCTTTCGCCCGTTTCTTCCA
>CM065711.1:15944230-15969230 GCA_017654935.2 Phymorhynchus buccinoides
GCTCTTCCAGTGGAAAATCTCCTGCACAGAATAAAGAACCATACTCCAAATTGAACACAACATTTCAGCCTCTCAAGTTACAATCTGAAAAAGAGGAAAAGGTGAGATCAACTACAGAACAATGCTCCGGTGCCTCAAAACTAACTTCCCCGGTTTCCCTCTTGCCCCTGAGTAGTTCACCAGATGACAAAAGGAACAAACAGGTGCAGAAAGCTGTACACAAAGGACGCTTCGAAAGAATGTACTCCGTCATCAATCAAAACGCTCCTGAGGTCTTTCACCACAAGACTGTTACTCACACAGACCAGAATATCTCTCAACAACCAATCCCAGAAGTCTCTGACGGACCATCACGTAACTTGAGTCAACCAATCGAGGCTGGCCACGTCATGCTGGAAGAGGAAGTGGAGAAGGCCAGACAGAACCCGGATGTTCAGAATTTTGTGGAGTTTGCTTCTTCTAACGAGGCTACAAAGGATGAGGGATTGGAACATCTTTTCCGAAGGGCTGTGATTCCGGACGTTAAGGCTCGTGAGGAAATGGAGGAACTGCTGGTGGATTATTTCCAGATGGTATCCACGTTTGAAGGTTTGTCAGAGTCACAGAGAGAGAGAGAGAGAGAGAGAGAGAGAGAGAGAGAGAGAGAGAGAGAGAGAGAGAGAGAGAGAGAGACAGACAGAGACAGACAGAGACAGACAGGCAAAAAGATGACAAAAGAAAAATACGAGGCTGGCAAACTCAGTCAGTTATGCACCAACACTTGAAGATAATGAGTAGGTCATAACTACTTATTTACCAGGCATTGCCATAACAAAATCTGAAATACATTCTGATTAGACATAATTATATTCGCAGCACCTGATTGCAGCTGGTTGGGCAACTTACATGCTTAATGCTTAATACATGCAGATAAAAATGTGCAAGTGAGTCTGGTTTGTTTTGTTAGAAGGGCTGTTTAAAAAGTTACCAAATGGGTGCATGTTTAACAACATTGTGGCGAGAGTTAAGACCATCTTGTGAAGGATTCATAAAACGTTTGAAGGTAATAAGTCATCATTATTGTTGGTACATTTATGTAATTTGTTTTTAATCTTGTCAGGCCTATATCTGATTAACTGAATGGACAGGAAAATTGCATGTGCTTGTTGTACACAAGCCCACTGTTCTGAATAGTCTCCTTCAGCGAAGGTTTTGCTTTGTCAATTTATTTTAAGTTTCTACTCCTACTGTTTTTCATCCTTGCAGAAATTCGCCAGAAGAAACAGGAAATTTGCCACCCTGACCTTGCCACCAACGAGGAGACCACTCAAGCCCTTCAAGGCCAGTCTACGCCGCCTACTCCCTCCCTCAAAGCCACATCTTCCACTAATTTGCAGGAAATGTCCCTCCTGGTTTTCCAACTTCTGAGTCAGGTACGCCCATTCCCCCAAACTATTCAGCTGTTCGTTGCATGGTCCATTTGGCCTTTGTACTCACATTGCTATTATTATTATTATTATCATTGGTTGACAATTAGCCATGAAATAGGGGAGACAAACAAAATGAGAGATATACAATCAATTATTTTCTATCTAGTGATTGGAGATCATGGCACAGCTTAGTCTTTCGAAGAAGACTATGACTCTCAAACTAGAAGGTATTCCTATTCGCACTGGATTTTAGCACTGAAGTCAAAGGGAATTGTTGGCCTATGGGGGGACCTTCCCCAACAATAGAGTGAGAATGTACCTTCGCCCAGACATTTTCGCTATTTGAAAAACAAACAAACAAATTCTAGCCCAATCATGTAGAATAAAAGCTGCCCTCTCTGCTTTCTCTGAGTCATAGTCTGAAACAAAAATGGCATATAAATGTATTGATACTACTGTGGATGGTGTTGCTGCTGCTGCTGCTATTACTACTGCTACTACTGCTGCTACTACTGCTGCTACTGCTGCTGCTGCTTGTTGTTGATGTTGTTGTTCTTGTTCTTGTTATTTGATTTGATTGATTTAATTTAAAGTCTGTTCACAACAATGGTGATATTAGACTTAAATAAACACATTAATTAAACAAAACCCAAACAGACATAAACAAATATTGAATTAAAATGAGGGGAAACGAGTGTGTGTGAGTGTGTGTGTGTGTGTGTGTGTGTGTGTGTGTGTGTGTGTGTGTGTGTGTGTGTGTGTGTGTGCGCGCGTGCGTGCGTGTGCGTGTGCGTGCGTGCGTGCGCGTGCGTGCGCGTGTGTGTGTGTGTGTGTGTGTGTGCGTGTGTGCGTGTGCGTGTGCGTGTGCGTGCATGCATGTGTGTGTGTGTGTGTGTGTGTGGTGTGTGTGTGTGTGTGTGTGAGAGAGAGAGAGAGAGAGAGAGAGAGAGAGAGAGAGAGAGAGAGAGAGAGAGAGAGAGAGAGAGAGAGAGAAATACGAATGAAATACGAAATACGAAATACGAATGTTTTATTGAGGGTAAAAAGGATAAGCTACAATAGCTTCTTTACACCTTGCCCTCTCACTCACACATTCATACCATGCATCAAGCAAAGAAAATTTGACATAAAACAATCAAGTCAAGAAAATGGAACAAAAATTGGCACATGAAATAATTGAAAAAGAAATCAAAAATGGGATTTAAAGCAAACATGGATAATACTTAACAATGGTGAACTTGAATTGGTAGTTTAAATTGAGTGCGAAAAAAGGGAAACCATTTTGAGACAATGACAATTTTTCAGAATAAACCCAATTTTAAGGAAGAAACAAACAAAAAAACAAAAAACATTAAATGATAACATGGGAATATGAGAGAGAGAGAGAGAGAGAGAGAGAGAGAGAGAGAGAGAGAGAGAGAGAGAGAGAGAGAGAGAGAGAGAGAGAGAGAGAATGTCCGTGATGGGGGAAGGAAACAAAAAACAACAACAAAACAAAAAACAGAAAAAAAGGATTTGGGGCAAAGAAAAGTAAATTAATATTAACTAACGTATCAATTATAGTAATCTTGCAATTCCAGAGCTGGATATGACAGAAGCTATTTTGATCATTTCATGGCTGTAAACTACATCTTGTAAAGTTCCTATGATTGCTACTTGAATCCCAGACAAGGTGTATAGCGATGTTAAAAATGGACATTCAAAAAGAATATGTTGAACTGATAGTGGGTGACCACAAGCGCATTCTATATCTTTCGAAAATTTAAGTCTTCCATGAATTTAATCGAATTTTGTAAATCAGGCTAGACAAAGATCTTGAACATGACAATATTTCAGATTTTGAAGGAAGTCTCTCTTTACACATACAAAGAGTTCTTGTTTTTGTTGTTGTTCTTGTTCTTTGTTTCTTGTTATTGTTGTTGTTGTTGTTCTTCTTCTTCTTCTTCTTCTTCTTCTTCTTCTTCTTCTTCTTCTTCTTCTTCTTCTTCTCACCCCACTACTGCTAGTACTAGTACTATTACAACTACTATTGCCACTTCTACAACAACTGTTTCTAGTACTATCACTGCAGCAACTGCTATTACTTCTTCTGCTACTTCTACTACTACGTTTACCAGAACTACCACTACAAACACAACTACTGCTTCTACTGGTATTACTGTTGTTATCCCCTCTCTTTTTATTATTTTCCTTTTCTCCTTCCTCTGCTTACTCTTTCTCCACTAACACAACCCTCCCTCTTTCCTTTTTCGCCCCCTCTTTCTCTTCTTCTTCCTACTCTTCCTTTTTTCATCCCCACCCCCCTGTTCTCCTTCTCCAACACTCCTTCTCCTCTTATTATTTCTCCTCCGCCTTCTCCTCTTTTTATTTTTCCTCCTCCTTCTCCTCTTATTATTTGTTCTCCTCCTTCTCTTTTATTTCTCCTCCTCACCCTCCCTTTCTCTTCCTTAACGTCACTTTATCATCGTCATCATCATCATCATCATCATCATCTTTCTCCTCCTCGTTCTTCTTCTTCTTCTTCTTCTTCTTCTTCTTCTTCTTTCTTCTTCTTCTTCTTCTTCTTCTTCTTCTTCTTCTTCTTTTTTCAAACTTTGTTTTTAATGAACGAGTGAATCAAATACAAGCAAACATATACATGCAGTTTACATTTTAACATACATCCATTCATTCTTTTTTTTTAACTTGATAAAGACAGACAGATGAGCAATAAATAGATTATCCAATGAATAACTCATTCAATACAGATACAGAAATAGAATAATAAGAGGGGAAAAAACAACCAAAAAACAACAACACACACGCACACAAAAAAACCCCACCCCAAAAAACACAACAACAACAACAACAACTCAAAAACAAACAAAGCAAAAACACACACACAACAACAACAACAACAACAAAAAAGAAAAAGGAAGAGGCATTGGATAAGCGTTATGAAAGACGTGAATATGTCATGTATATGCGAGAGGATCACATATAAATGACAATTTTTGTACTTTATTTAATACATAATTTGTTTTAAAATAATGAGTGCTCATATATTTACCAAAGCATTAGCTCAAGACAGTTTGTTAACCACAACGGACACAAATGCCATACAAAACCCCCCCATCTAAATTACACTGGTCTAAGAAAAAAGAAAAGAAAACGTATAATACATAATTATATTATTGTTGAAAAAGTTCGATACGCTTTCCCTTCCCCTTCCTCAAGACCATAATCTTTCAACATCAGAAAAACAAGGGTTTGTATGGGTCCCAGAGTTGTTCAATCTGATCGACTTTCATTTGGATTCTGGCATTGTATTTTTCAACTGAAAACCTATATTTTAAAGTATGTGTAAATGGCATGAACAGCGGTGATTCTTTTTTTGTCTTGCATTTATAAATGTACGATTTTGCGAGCAAGATGATCAAATCTATAATCTCATCTGTGCGAACATTCTTTTCACAACCGAAAATTACTAAGTGTTCGCTAAATTTAAAATTCTGTGCGATTGAGCATTTTTGAGTAAGTTTTGTTTGAAATTCTTTCCAAAAAGTTTGAACAAATTGGCAGTGCCAGAAAAGGTGTTGGATATTTTCTTTTTCAATATTACAAAAAGAGCATTTATTTGTTGCTTCACAATTCATGCTTTGAAGAAGAATGTTAGTTCCGATAATTCTATGAACAATTCTAATTTGGGCCCACTTTAATTTAACTTCTTTCATTTTTTAAATTTTTCGAAATATGATCTTCCACGGCACATTCCTTGCAAGTCTACTATCCCAGTTCTGGCAACACCTTGGGTTTACTTCATTACTTACCAAATGCTCATAAAACAGTCTTGCGCCTTTGGGGGAAGAGAGCAAGACAGACAGTACTTTATTTGTTGAAAATGAAGAAAAATTGCCATCAGTTAATTGTACTGCCTTTTTTTTAGCATAATGTTTCACCCCATTTATGATTCCGAAGTATGTAAGAATGTTTGTAGGAATGCCATACTTTACCAAAAACATATCATAAGACAAAAGCTTGCCATTTTCATCCCGCAAATGACTAATTTTATAAACATCTTTCTCAATCCATATTTTATAAAAGACGGGCTTCTGTGATATTAAAATATTACAATTACAAAATAAAGGCTCAGATATCAATTCATCAGCGCCTTCAACCACAACCTTTTCTGCCAATTTATCATAAGCGTTAAACACATCACACCAAAACATATTTGTGTAGTTAGTAGTATTAACTACAGTGCCTATTTTTTCTAGAAATGCGGCTCTTACATTTAACTCTTTTACAATATGAGTCCATTTATGATTGCTCGAACATACTCTTTTTATCCATGTAACTTTAAGTGCACTCATATATTTACCAACATCTGGGATCCCTAAACCACCCTGTTCAATATTTTTGTGTGACATTTTCCTACTTATTTTGTCGTTCTTTTTATCCCATACAAATTGATATATACTTTTCTGCAAACAGTTTACAATGTCATCTGGGGGATTAGGCAGCAATATCTTCTTCTTCTTCTTCTTCTTCTTCTTTTTCTTTTTGTTGTTGTTGTTGTTGTTGTTGTTGTTGTTGTTGTTGTTGTTGTTGTTGTTGTTGTTGTTGTTGTTGTTGTTGTTGTTCTTCTTCTTCTTCTTCTTCTTCTTCTTCTTCTTCTTCTTCTTCTTCTTCTTCTTCTTCTTCTTCTTTCTTCTTCTTCTTTTGTTGTTGTTGCTGTTGTTGTTGTTGTTGTTGTTGTTGTTGTTGTTGTTGTTGTTGTTGTTGTTGTTGTTGTTGTTCTTCTTCTTCTTCTTCTTCTTCTTCTTCTTCTTCTTCTTCTTCTTCTCTCTTCTTCTTCTTCTTCTTCTTCTTCTTCTTCTTCTTCTTCTTCTTCTTCTTCTTCTTCTTCTTCTTCCTTTCTTCTTCTTCTTCTTCTTCTTCTTCTTCTTTCTTCTTCTTCTTCCTCCTCCTCCTCCTTCTCTTCATTCTCTTCTTCACCATCATGCTGATTCTGTAATAATTGTTCCCCTAACCAGGTAGAGGAGTGCTGCAGGGAGATGCTGACCTTCACCAAAGTGTACCTACTATCCGCCCTTTTCCTCCACACCTCCACCAAGCTGACCACAGAACAGTCAAGGGCCGAAGCCACGGCTCTCCTTCGTGACGTCATCATCCTCTCTGAGTGGACCTGCATGCAAGGCTGGAAGTCCCTGGTTCCTCTGGAAGAAGAAGTCACATCCCGACTGTCTGCAGAAAAAACCGTAGAAAAGTCACATGTGTCTGCAGAAAAACCCATAGAAAGGCTTAGGCACTCTGGAGCGAAAGCCCAGGAGAAGTCCAGTCTGTCTGCAGAGAAAGACAGCAAGAAAGCCATGCCATCTGCGGGCCAAGCTATTGACTTCCATCAGCTGGAGGAGACAGTGGCTTTGATGAAAACGTTTCTGGAACATTCTTGAAGCCTTTCCCTTGTTGATGTAGCATACCTTGCTGGAACTAGACTCCTGGTTTATCTTGCTAATGATAAGAGGGTATGAAAGAAAGAAAGAAAGAGAGAGAAAAAGACAGAGAGATATTGGTTCAGAAAGACAAACATTTAGGAAGACAGACATACACAAAGAAAGATAAAAAAGAAAATAACAAAAACAAAAGGATAGAGCGCGAAAGAGAATGTGTGAGAGAAAGACAGAAAGAAGGAGAGAGAGAGAAAGAAAAGGAAGAAAAGAACTATTTCAAAGTACACTTTTTTTCTGATAAAAATAATAATAGTGCTTATTCTCCTTACGGGGCTCTAAGCGCTTCACAAAGAAGTTTTTAAAAAACCCAAGCAAACTCGCACTTATAAGGAACAACACGAAACAAAACCACGATCACTACATTTACGTCCTCCCCCCCCCCCCCCCCCCCCCATTCACACTCCACTAGAATCCAAACCATTACAAATAGCATTTTCCACGCAAAAGCCATTTTCTTACACTACCCCCCCCCCCCCCTCCGCCTACACCCCCCCCCCCCCCCTTCATAGACCTCAAGCTAACCTACTTTTTATAGGTCTCCCAGCACGTACACATGCGCGCGTGCAGAGGGACAAATGCCTCCTAACACGGACGCACGCATGTACGCACGCACACGTGCGCACACGCACGCACACGCACACGCACGCACACACACACACACACACACACACACACACACACACTCACACACACACACACACACACACACACACACACACACACACACACACACACATACACACAGGGTGTTTATGTGAGCTGAAAGAGATGGGGTTTTGTGGATGCCTTGAAAGAGCTGACAGACTGATAACAAGTATGACAAACTTGCTGGATTGTGTATATTATAATACTGCTGAAAGTTAACCCCTTCAAGACTTCACCGCCTTAGACAAATATCCTAACTGGCCTGGGGTTGCTTAGAAAAAAAATAACAAAAAAGAAATGCAACAAAACTCAAAAGTGTCAATGATTCAGTTTTGACAACATTACTGGTTGATCCAAGTTTATTTTTCACTTTCAAATCGTGGTTATATTGCATTATAATTGGAATCATATGTCTCCGTATTACTATCACTGTTAATGAAAACATTAATGGAGTATTTTCTGAGGTTCGTGTAGGGCCCATGTTTTGGACATTTTCAACATTACAAATTGAAACAGAAGTGCCAAACATACGTGAAACGAGAGTTGGAAGAGTGTTGAAGAGAAGTATCTCGAAAAATGTGGTTTGGATTGAAAGAAACATGGATTTAGATAAATTGTAGTCTCAGAAATCGCTGTTCCAAGAATACTCGGGCAGCCACACTCCGACTTCTGAGGATGTACCCTCACTGAATGACATTCCAACAAACCAAAGGGTTGTGACACTTGGAGATTCCCTGCCAAGGAGGTATGTCCGTCTTCCATCTTCTTTATGCTTATTGAGATAAACGGTTCTGGCAGGGAATCCTTGTTCATTTTTATTTAGATAAAGTGTTCTGGCAGGCAATCCTTTATTTGTATTGAGGTAAACAGTTCAGGCAGGCAATCCTCCTTTATTTGTTTTATTGAGAGAAACTGTTCTGGCAGGAAACCATTATATAATTTTTATTGAGATAAACTCTTCAGGCAGGGAACCCTTCTTTATTTGTATTGAGATAAACTGTTCAGGCAGGGAACCCTTCTTTATTTGTATTGAGATAAACTCTTCAGGCAGGGAACCCTTCTTTATTTGCATTGAGATAAACTGCTCAGGCAGAGAGTCCTTCTTTATTTTTTTTAGATAAACTGTTCAGGCAGGGAACTCTTCTTTATTTTTTTTAGGTAAACTGTTCAGGCAGGGAACCCTTCTTTATTTGCATTGAGATAAACTCTTCTGGCAGGGAACCCTACTTTATTTGTATTGGGATAAACTCTTCTGGCAGTGAACCCTTCTTTATTTGCATTAAGATAAACTGCTCAGGCAGAGAGTCCTTCTTTATTTTTTTTAGATAAACTGTTCAGGCAGGGAACCCTTCTTTATTTTTTTTAGATAAACTGTTCAGGCAGGGAACCCTTCTTTATTTGCATTGAGATAAACTGCTCAGGCAGAGAGTCCTTCTTTATTTTTTTTAGATAAACTCTTCAGGCAGGGAACCCTTCTTTATTTGCATTGAGATAAACTGCTCAGGCAGAGAGTCCTTCTTTATTTTTTTTAGGTAAACTGTTCAGGCAGGGAACCCTTCTTTATTTGTATTGAGATAAACTCTTCAGGCAGGGAACCCTTCTTTATTTGCATTGAGATAAACTGTTCAGGCAGGGAACCCTTCTTTATTTGTATTGAGATAAACTGTACAGGCAGGGAACCCTTCTTTATTTGCATTGAGATAAACTGTTCAGGCAGGGAACCCTTCTTTATTTGCATTGAGATAAACTGTTCAGGCAGGGAACCCTTCTTTATTTGCATTGAGATAAACTGTTCAGGCAGGGAACCCTTCTTTATTTGCATTGAGATAAACTGCTCAGGCAGAGAGTCCTTCTTTATTTTTTTTAGGTAAACTGTTCAGGCAGGGAACCCTTCTTTATTTGCATTGAGATAAACTGCTCAGGCAGGGAATCCTTCTTTATTTGTATTGAGATAAACTCTTCAGGCACGGAAACCTTCTTTATTTGTATTGAGATAAACTGTTCAGGCAGGGAAACCTTCTTTATTTGTATTGAGATAAACTCTTCAGGCAGGGAACCCTTCTTTATTTGCATTGAGATAAACTGTTCAGGCAGGGAACCCTTCTTTATTTGTATTGAGATAAACTGCTCAGGCAGGGAATCCTTCTTTATTTTGTATTGAGATAAACTGTTCAGGCAGGGAACCCTTCTTTATTTGTATTGAGATAAACTGTTCAGGCAGGGAAACCTTCTTTATTTGTATTGAGATAAACTGCTCAGGCAGGGAATCCTTCTTTATTTGTATTGAGATAAACTGTTCAGGCAGGGAAACCTTCTTTATTTGTATTGAGATAAACTCTTCAGGCAGGGAACCCTTCTTTATTTGTATTGAGATAAACTGCTTCAGGCAGGGAAACCTTCTTTATTTGTATTGAGATAAAGGATAAACTGCTCAGGCAGGGAACCCTACTTTATTTGTATTGAGATAAACTGCTCAGGCAGGGAACCCTTCTTTATTTGCATTGAGATAAACTGCTCAGGCAGAGAACCCTTCTTTATTTGCATTGAGATAAACTGTTCAGGCAGGGAACCCTTCTTTATTTGCATTGAGATAAACTGTTCAGGCAGGGAATCCTTCTTCTTTTTTTATTGAGATATTATTTTTGATTGAGATAAACTGTTCTGGCAAGCAATCCTTCTTTGTTCCTATTGAGATAAACTGTTCTGGCGGGCAATCCTTTATTTAATATTGAGATAAACTGTTCAGGCAGCTTTTGATATTTGTATTGAGATAAACTGTCCTGGCAGGCAATCCTCCTTTATTTAATATTGAGATAAACTGTTCAGGCAGCTTTTGATATTTGTATTGAGATAAACTGTCCTGGCAGGCAATCCTTCTTTATTTCTATTGAAATAAACTGTTCAGGCAGCTTTTGATGATTTATTTGTATTGAGATAAACTGTTCTGGCGGGCAATCCTTCTTTATTTCTATTGAAATAAACTGTTCAGGCAGCTTTTGATATTTGTATTTAGATAAACTGTCCTGGCGGGCAATCCTTCTTTATTTCTATTGAAATAAACTGTTCAGACAGCTTTTGATATTTGTATTTAGATAAACTGTCCTGGCGGGCAATCCTTCTTTATTTCTATTGAAATAAACTGTTCAGGCAGCTTTTGATATTTGTATTGAGATAAACTGTTCTGGCGGGCAATCCTTCTTTATTTCTATTGAAATAAACTGTTCAGGCAGCTTTTGATATTTGTATTTAGATAAACTGTCCTGGCGGGCAATCCTTCTTTATTTCTATTGAAATAAACTGTTCAGGCAGCTTTTGATATTTGTATTTAGATAAACTGTCCTGGCAGGCAATCCTTCTTTATTTCTATTGAAATAAACTGTTCAGGCAGCTTTTGATATTTGTATTTAGATAAACTGTCCTGGCAGGCAATCCTTCTTTATTTCTTTTGAAATAAACTGTTCAGGCAGCTTTTGATATTTGTATTTAGATAAACTGTCCTGGCAGGCAATCCTTCTTTATTTCTATTGAAATAAACTGTTCAGACAGCTTTTGATATTTGTATTTGAGATAAACTGTCCTGGCAGGCAATCCTTCTTTTTTTTTTATTGAGATAAACTGTTCTGGCAGGAAACCATTATATATTTTTTATTGAGATAAACTGCTCAGGCAGAGAGTCCTTTATTTTTTTACATAAACTGTTCAGGCAGGGAATCCTTTATTTTTTTTATTGAGAATTTTTTTTTTATTGAGATAAACTGTTCTGGCAAGCAATCCTTCTTTGTTCCTATTGAGATAAACTGTTCTGGCAAGCAATCCTTCTTTGTTCCTATTGAGATAAACTGTTCTGGCGGGCAATCCTTTATTTGTTATTAAGATAAACTGTTCTGGCGGGCAATCCTTGAGATAAACTGTTCTGGCAGGCAATCCTTCTTTATTTCTATTGAAATAAACTGTTCAGGCAGCTTTTATTATTTCTATCGAGATAAACTTCTGGCGGGAAAATCCTTCTCTATGTTTTATTGAGATAAACTGTTCTGGCAGGCAATCCACAATTCCATTGTTGAGCTCTCGAGTCACAAAATTGAATTGCAGCTACTGTTTTTGTTGTTGGTTTAAGTACTCTTAATTAACCAGCAACACATATTTTGCATTTTTTGTTTTGCAGTTTGTTGTTGTTGTCGTCGTCGTCGTCGTCGTTGTTGTTGTTGTTGTTGTTGTTGTTGTTGTTGTTGTTGTTGTTGTTGTTGTTGTTGTTGTTGTTGTTGTTGTTGTTGTTTATGAACTGCCACAATGTGTTATTTCTTGTGCATATATGTTTCTGAACTTTGCTCAAATGGCTTTTGCTGCTTGCTGACATGAGCCTGTAGTAGAGGCCAATACGTTACTGAGAGCCGTAAAATAAATGATTTTGAACAGTATTTGAATGTCAGGGTTCCCCGTTCCTCGTTAAAATAGTTCCCCACCTTCTAAGTTCTGTGTAACTTCCTTTATTCTGCTCTTTTCCATCTGCTTTCTATAAACTACTATCTTTCTCACTTATTGGCCCATTCTCCTGCCTTTAAAAATAATAAAATCTTCCAACTAATTTTTCTCCTTTGAGCTCCTCCGAAATCAGAATGTGTCAGCTGTACGCAGCGGGGAGACCAGTGAAAACTGAAAACCGGACACATACGTTCCTTACCCATTATGGCCCATATGGCCTGGGAACGCAGAAGAAGAAGAGAAGAAGAAGAATGTCATGGTACAGTTTAGTCTTTTGTGGAAGACAAGACAAACTAGGGGGCATTGGCACCGACTGCTAGTGCTGCAGCTAAAGGGACTGGTTGACCTTTGGGGACCTTCCCCAAAGCCATCTGCTCTCAAATCTCTTTGGTTAAAAGAGTATTTGGTATTGGTATTTGGTACTTTATAGTCACAGAGGCGTCTCTATGAAAGACAGGTTGCTCGCACCTGGAAAGAGCATCGCAGACAGAGGCGCGCCACCCTATTTTTTCCTTCTTTTTTTTTGCATGTGATTTTTGTGAGACTGTTGAGGAAGGGAAGGAGGGGGGGGGGGGTAATTTTGACCAAATAACAACTTACGTTGCTACTGGGTTTAACGTGTGCTAAGTGCATGGGCACGTGGGACTTCGGATCATATTTGTCATCTCAAAGGTGTGTGTGTGTGTATGTATGTGTGTGTGACCCAGCACCACGAAAGGAACATTAAGTGTCAAACTGAACATTCTGAGAAAATTATATATTGGAAAAATTCAGACAATGCTCTTGCTAATGATCCAAGAACCATTCTTGTATCATTTTCCGTTCCAGAGTTCTTCTTCTTCTTGCAAATAGCGTCCTCCATCATCAATTTGATGATTATGACGCTTTCGACGTGGGGGGCTTCCAACTAATCAGTAGACTTGTATAAAAGACTTACTGCCCAGATGATCAGCTCAATGCGGGATTGAAT
The DNA here is from genome assembly GCA_017654935.2 of Phymorhynchus buccinoides. NCBI lineage: Eukaryota > Metazoa > Mollusca > Gastropoda > Neogastropoda > Raphitomidae > Phymorhynchus > Phymorhynchus buccinoides. The sequence goes on from CM065711.1 coordinate 15,957,229, forward strand.
GGGAGGGGACGAGAGGGGGGTGGGCATGATTTGGGGGAGAGGCCCGGACAGTTGACTCCGTTGAGACAACGGAAAGGGAGGAGGACAGGGGGAAGGGGGAGAGGGAGGAACGAAGGGGGTGGAGGATGGAGGGGGGAGGGGAGGGGGTTCAGATCTGGGATTTGAATTCCTCCACCGAGGCTGATGATATTGCCTCAGGTGGAAGAGAGTTCCACTCACTCACAGCCCTGGGAAAGAATGAGTACTTCCTGCAATTTGTTTTACAGGCAGGATGTAGGTAGGCCGATGAGTGAGTCTGTCGTATCTGTCGTGATGGAGGATGGGGGAACTGGCTGGTTTGGGGTGTTGATGGCCACCTCTCCATGGTGGAACTTGAAGAAGGTGGCCCTTAGTAACTACTAACTAGTTATGAGCATTTAAAGTTAGTAGGGTGAGTGTTAGCCATTTTGAGAAAACACAGACTAACGTCTTGCCTAGCTGCGTGCGTGTGTGTGTGTGTGTGTGTGTGTGTGTGTGTGTGTGTGTGTGTGTGTGTGTGTGTGTGTGTGTGTGTGGTGTGTGTGTGTGTGTGTGCGTGCGTGCGCGTGCGCGCGTGCGCGCGCGCGTGCGTGCGCGCGTGTGATATTTTCTGCAACTATCCAACTATATCATTACTATCACTGTTGTTATTACTATTGCTGTTATTATTGATGTCATTATTATCAGAAGCAATCTCGTTATTGGTGGTTTTGCTGATGCACTGTCGTATTCGTTTTCTTCTTATTATTATTATTGTTGTAGTTGTTCTTCTTCTTGATGCTATTTGTTCTTTAAAAAAGCAAAAAATATCATTATCATTATTTTGTTGTTGTTGATATTGTCGTATTTGTCCACTTAAGTGTTCAATGAGCTCATGTTTATCCTTTTATTCTTCTTGAGATCGCTAACGTGGGATCAGTGAGCAAGTGGGCGGATGAATGATTGGGTTTGGTATGAGCGTTACATGTTACAAATTTGTTTAAATGTAAATTTGTGTTTCATATTTTCAATTAAGTAATTTTGCTTTTTTAAAATTTTAATTCATATTATTTTACACAGTGGAACACAATTTTCAATGTGCATTTGTACCATGGACAACATAAAAAAAACCTTTTGACTTATTCAACGGCAAGTGTCAGTCAGTCAAAAGGTTCTCAAGGCTTAGTGGGTATGAACCTTGGGTAAGGCATCCCACTCTAAAAACAACACAACAAAACTCATTCCAGTTTTCCAGAATATCAGCTGCTAGCTCTGAAATCTGGAGGTTGTCATGTAACACGACTGGCCACGTATGCGAAGAGCATGCATTTATCTATTCATTTACTTCAATTATACTGTGCTTTGATTATTCCGTTGTTGTATAAACACACACGACATACATGCGCACCCACGCACCCACATGCAGACATTAAGCATGCAGTAGGAATGAGTCATCACACCTCACACTAGGTTATTCAGAAACCCAGAAATGTTTGTATCACAAATTATGTTATGAGGCTGTGTGTCGTCATAATCATGCTACACTTGACCAAACAATATTTGCACAGGACATAATGAATGGTGAAATAAAGATATGCATTCATTTATTATGTTCTGTATGCTACCTTTTGTTCTGTGTGTTTATTATTAGCTGTAATAAAAACTTTATATTGTACACAGATTACTACCAAACAACAATTTAACATGATACAATGATTTGCCAAAAACAATATAAATTTCTTTCAAAAAGATACACATGTTGCCATAAACAAACAAAAAACCAATTAGGCAACAAACCAATCACTTAAGGAAAAGAAACGCCCAAATCTGTTGATGGGATCAAGAGTCGCACCGGCCATGCCTACCCTACCAAAACGAGAGCAGCCCTGTTCCAGCCTTGGAAGCTCGTGTTGTGTTACTGGGGAGCAGGCACACACGGGATATTCCATTAAGCATACAGAGGCACATAGCTACTCTCGACTTGGTGGCATTGGCTTCGACGCAGAGGAGTCCTTGCGAAATTTCCCCATGGGTGTTCCAAGCTTTGTTGTTTTCATATTTGCAGAAACCACCAACAAACGACAGCCCACTCATAAACCCAGCACGCACCCAACAGCCCCCACCAAAGACAGGTGAGGCCAGTTCATCTCCAGACAAAAGCCACAGGCTCTCGACTTAAGGACTTGTATGGCTCGGAAGAGAGTTCCCAAATGTATTGTGATCTTATAGTCATCCAAAGAGGGTCAGGGCAAAACTAATGAAAAAGAAACACCTGAAGATGCTGATGGGCAACAGAGATGCCTGCCGTACCAACACGAGAGCAACCCTGCTCCAGGCTTGGAAGTCTGTGTTGTTTTTTCTGGGGAGCAGACACACACAGGACCAGCAGCCAGCCAGCCAGTGGACAAACCAACCAAAAGTATAGACCCCCCAATTAATCAGTTATGTATTGTCCCCTTTTAAAAAACAAGGACATTTCTTGACATGCACACTTTCATAAACATTATCGATCGTCCCACATAAGAACACAGAGGAATGTGAACATATTATTTTCTTTATTACTTTCTCTTCTCACCCCCCCAGCCCCCCAACTCTTTACATTCCTCTCTCTGTCTGTCTCTGTCTCTCTCCCTCTCTCTATCTCTCTTTCTCTCTCTGTCTGTCTGTCTGTCTGTCACTCTCTCTCTCTCTCTCTCTCTCTCTCTCTCTCTCTCTCTCTCTCTCTCTCTCTCTCTCTCTCTCAATCTCTCTCTCTCTCTGTATGTGTATGTATATGTGAGTGTGTGTGTGTGTGTGTGTGTGTGTGTGTGTGTGTGTGTGTGTGTGTGTGTGTGTATGTGCGTGCGTGTGTGTGTGTGTGTGTGTGTGTGTGTGTGTGTGTGTGTGTGTGTGTGTGTGTGTGTTGCGGTTATGTGTATGGCTGTGTGTATGTGTGTGGCTGTGTCGATAATTGATATTTACAAATATTTGTCATCTCTCTCTCTCTCTCTCTCTCTCTCTCTCTCTCTCTCGTCTCTCTCTCTCTCTCTCTCTCTCTCTCTCTCTCTCTCTCTCTCCCCACCCACTCTCGTTCTCTCTGTGGACTGACAACTGCTTAAAATGTATGCAGAAAAAAATATGCATCAAATACACTGGTTTAAATAATGTCAACATTATCTTGAAGCCAGGTCAACATTTCAGCTTCTTGCTTTTTACTCCTTTTTTCAATCAAAGTGTTGAAGGTATAGACACATGGATTGATTACAGCGTTAATAGGTAAAACAAATACACCTAGACCCACATTCACTTCCACTGGGATAGGAATGCCAGTTAAAGCCAGTATTCCACACAGACCAACGGGAAACCAGCACAGGAAATCAGTTACTGCCACAGTGATCAACCGCCGAGCTATGGTAATGTCTTTAGACATTTTGGTTGAGCTAGTTTTTAGAGCGTTGGCCTGAATTGACCAATAAACGAAACACTGTCCAGCAGCCACAAGCAGAAATATTATAAAATTTAATAAAATCAAAACGCTGATTGAATACGTTCTTCCTTTGAAGTCTCTTCTTGTGACTGGCAGAGGTATGCACATGCCTGTCTGGCCGTAGAATTCCCAATGGGATGTCAGGGGAAGTAGTGGTATCAACGCTAACAGCCATCCAACCAACCAAGTCAACACACAGGCCACTGTTGCTGATGTTCTGTCAAACCTCCAAGAGCTGAAAGGAAAGCGAAGGACAATGAAACGATCCAGTGTGATAAACCAAATGATCAAAACCGACACTTCACTGGACATCAGAGAAAGAAATCCTGCCACCTTACAGGTCACACTGTTTTTCCATTCATCATCATTATAAAGATATCGTCCACGGAACCGTTCATCTGCCGCCCCAATCATGGCAATGTATACCCCCATCAGAAAGTCAGCCATGGTCAGATTGGTGACGAATACACTGAAGCCACTGGAAGACGCCATGCTCTTCACAAACAAACGAGCACAGCAACAGAAGACGTTACCAGTCAGCGACAGACAGGCCATCAGCCACAGAAACGCTCGGTACGTCCACGACTGCAGCAGATCTTTACAGGAGGAAATTTCATCTTTGGGGGCCAGGCAAGCCGAGCTGTCAAAGTTATGTGGAAGTATTTCATCACAGCACAGCCTGTAGTTTTGTGTGGATATGTATCGTAGGTTGGAGAGACCTTTGAACACATCAGGCTGAAACTCTTTCACAGGACTTCCACCCATGTGCAGGTCAGTTAGCTGAGGGGTGGAATAGAACACATCAGCACCAATGGTGTGCATGTCAGTTAACGTTAAATTTAGTAACTGTAGGAGAGGAAAGGCAGAGAGAACGTTGGTTTCCAGAACAGTGAGTGTGGTGTAAGACAAGTCCAACAGAGTGAGGGAACTCTGGTGTCTAACATCTGTGTAGAGAGAAGACAGAGGATTGCTGGACAAAGAAAGGTTCTCTAGATTTATTAACCCGGTCAGAAAAGTGAGGGAAACATACCTTAGGTGATTATCCCGAAGATCAAGAAACCTCAAATTCACCATCTGCACGTGGTGCAAAGAAGTCAAAGAGCAGCGAGCTAGACTGACCCCAATGAGCAGAGTGTTGTTGCCGACATCCTGCAGTGTCATCCCTGACCCTGTGCCGTCCAGGTAGCGGAGCTGAGGGAAGAGAGCTGCCGAGAATGGCTGAGGACAGAGAAAGCTGTGACCCTGACAACGACAGTTCATGGGGCAGGTTGTGCCACAATACAACTCGTCGTCATTCATCGGACAATGGGGCCAGTTGTCACATAAATGGCTGCTGTGTAAACATATAAGTGACTGTCGGCATCGAAAAAATCCTGGACATGTTAGTGTAGCACACTCCTCTTCATCTTGACGACCTACGCAGTCGTAGAAACCGTTGCATCTTGTGTAGGATGGCAGACAATCTGTTAGGTGACTAGGGCATCTGTAGTGGCTCTCAGGACAGGATTCATTCAACTTCAGTGGGAAGGAATTAAAGAATTTGACGCCATCAAAATAGACAATCACTGGAGATGGTAAACATGGAGACATCGGTCTTGATCTCGTTGAAAATAGCGGACAGCTCTTTTCGTCTGACTGGTCATAACAATGAAACAAATAATCACACACGTTGTCAAACGATAGGCATTGACCACTGTCACATGTAAACTGTTTCTTACATGGGGAGTATTTGCAAAATGATTCATCGCTAACATCAGGGCAGTCAGGCTTAAAGTTGCACACAAGGCTGTATGATAAACTTGTCATACCATGCCGACATACGAATGTTGGCACATCATTTGGCACAAAAAGTGATTGATCAACTTCGTTATTGTATGACAATTCAGAAAAAAAGGTACACACAGGTCTGTGATGTGTTCCACATGTTTGCTTCTGATCAGAACCACACAGGAGAAAATTGTGAGTCACGTGACCTTCATGGCATTCTGTCATAGACTGTAGTTTCATTTTTGTCAAACAGTTTTCACAACTCAAATAAATCTTTGGTGAAATGAGAACGTTTTGTTCAGTTTTGTTTGTGGTAAACTCGCACATTGCGCCCATAGAGTCCTGTGCGCATTGGTTCGTAGAGCACGCACACGTGTATCCACCTAGAACCAACATACTGAGTGTCCTCAGACACAGCTTGGATTTGATTGTCTTAGACATATAAGCCCTCACAGTGTGATGCAGGACTGTCCCATCTGAATGAACCAGGCTGTGTACATACATGGTCGGCAATTCTCTGTCCTCAGTAAACAGTCCTGTCCAGAGTTTTGCTACCCTCACTGGGTGTATTTTCGTTCTGCCCTGGAGTGTGTCCTGATTCAAACACTTAGGTAAGCTCAGCTGGCCTCCTAGAGAATTACAAAACTCATCAGCTCTTTTGTTGACATCTGTTTTGTCACTGCGGAATCCCCGTAAACTGTGCACAATTTGGTAACAGCGGTCACAGAGAGCTATCCGCCCATGGCACTGAGCACTGCTGTAGGGGCAGTGGCCTGTTTCGTCCTGTCCATCTTCACACTCTGTTTTCAGGTTACAGGCCAGGTGATGGTGGAACCTGCTGTAATAATGATTCACTGAACAGTTCCACAAACCGGACGGTAATTTGATCAGTTTGCAACTTTCATTAAAAAATGAAAAGTAAAGTTTAAAGCACATTGTGTTCAAACACGATCTGCTGGCAACCAGAACGCCGATTTCAGCTTCGTTAAACATGTGGGCAAAATCTGACACTGGGTCACGTCGAGACCAGATTTGTGATTTTTTATCTTTGAAACGCTGATTGGAATGACTGTAAGACTTTGTCGTAGAAAACAAGACAACATATGGCAAAGCCTTTGCTTTTCCTTCGAAGCTGATCATTACTGATGTGTTAGCTGGTATGCGTATATTCCTCCACAAATACTTAGGGTCATCGAGGCTTACATTACCTCTGACCGTTAGGTATCCAGAAAATGGAGTCATCATTGCCAGAACAAGATGATCTGTCGAAATGGAAAGAAACTTTATGAAGAGTCGGACAGCAGAAGATCTTCAGAGAAGAAGCTCTCCCCATTCCCTTCAACCAAGTAAAGAGCTAAGCAGTAAAGAGATATCTCCTGAAGAAACTCAATGTGTATTAATTTTCAGTGAAGTTGCCCAGTCAACAGTAACCAATGATAAATCTCATTTAAACGATTTACACCCCCTTAAACAATTATGTGACTCACAACTTCCGAACTTAATATCCTAGATCCTATTAATGTCAGTTTATGAAGTTTACACCGCTCTTTGCAACTTAAAGTAAACATGCTACCACGGTCTGGATGAAATCGATTGGAAAATTAAACAAATAGCTGCCTCTATCATTTCCGAAACCCTCACTTATGTTTATAATCTTTTCTTAAGTAAGAAGCAGTTTCCCAAAGCTTTCAAAGTAGCCAAAGTAATACCAATTTATAAATCAGGTGACCCAGACAATCCGTCAAACTACCAACCTATTTCTCTTCTATCTACCCTCTAAACATCGTTAGAAGACCACTTTAGAAAAGACATCCTTACTTATTTTGAGCAATTTGATTTGTTCTATCCTATTCAGTCCGGTTTTAAGAAACACCATTCCTGCCATTCTGCACTTACAAATTTAATCGAGAAATGGCTATCCAATATTAACAATAACTTAATTACTGGTGTCGGTTTATAGACTTTGCTAAAGCTTTTGATGTGTTGCTCTTAAAAAAGCTAACGTTATACGGCCTCTCTAGTAATACCATAGAATTAATGTCGTCATTCTTAGATGAAAGATACCAACTTGTTTTCACTAATGGTAAAAAATCCTCTCTCCTCCCTTTAAAATATGGAATTCCTCAAGGGTCAATCCTTGGCCCGATCCTCTTTTCAATTTACATTAATGATTTGCCTTTTAATTTTCAAGCTCTCTGTGGCATGTTCGCGGATGCCACTACTCTCCATACAAGCAACTCCAAAGTAGAAAACATAGTTCATGTATTGCAAGAAAGTATCAATCAGTTAACAGAATGGTCTGAACTAAGCCACATGAGTCTAAACCCTAACAAAACTAAATTCATGCTTGTGACCACCAGGCAAAAACGACAACGTTTTTCCTGTTCTCTCCCCTTGCATATAAATGGCAACGATATTGAAGAAGTTAACTCACATAAAGTACTAGGGGTCTTAATTGATAATAATTTATCTTGGTCTAACCATGCAAAAACTCTTTGTAAAAGAAGTTCCCCCAAACATATCTTCTATGCAAAAAAACACAGATTCCCGCAAAATGTTCTTCCATCCATACATTGAATCTCACATAAGCTATTCGTCTACACTCTGGGATTCAGCAAGTGAGCAAACCCTAAAGCCACTGCATAGTCTCTATATACGAGCACTGAAATTAGTCTTACTAAAATCGTCGAGTCTTACTCAATCCGATTATGTAACATTAGACATTCTCCCTCTTCATTTTAAATTTAGATATAACAATAAAGCAATATTTATGTTCAAAATTATGTCAGGCTATGCTCCTCCTTCTCTACAAGAAAAAAAAATTCAATTCAACATGAAACGTCTTCCTCATAGACTGATGTCACCTCTTCCCAAATTAGATTGATTGAAATCTAGCTTACAATATGCACAGGGTCTCCTCTGGAACGGCATTTCTTCCCACATTAACGCTCATGTTTGTCTAAACACATTCAAAAAAAGATACCATCAAATACTCATGAACGAATACTCTAGCTCAAACATCCAATACTGTATAGTTTTTATTTGTATCCTTTTCCAAATCTCTCATTTCTTATAATACATGCTTATGAGTTAAGTCTTCTTATTGTTCATTGTATTTACTATGCTTTATTTTACCTGCATGTGTTATTTCATTGCTTCCATCTTTTCTTTTCTTTTGACCTCCCTCTCTCTGTCGGTCTCTGTTTGTCTGTCTGTCTGCCTGTCCTTGTCTCAGTCTCGCTCTTATTTATATGCCTTGCACGGTGCGTCCGTTTACGACCTTGATTGTCCTTTGCCGATTTACGATCGCAAAGGAGTATGTTTTCGTTCATGTATGTTTGTTTGTTTGTTATCCGTCACCATAGGTGATCGGAGTTTGTGATGGGCTGGTTTGTATTTTTTTAAATTTTTTGTTTCGTTCTGTCCCAAGGATATCTCCCGAACCGCTTGACCGAATCGCGTCAAATTTTGTGTGCTGGTGTGTCACCATGTGAGGAAGGCATTCGCGCAAAACGTTTTGCCGTCGTGATCTTGACCTTGGTGTACGACCTTGAAAACCGAAAATATTTAAGGGGTCATAACTCCCACACCGTTGGTGTTAGAGTCTTCAAATTTGGCATGTAGGTACTTTGGCTTCTGCCCGTTCTGATGGTGGCATACCGATCACGGTCAAAGTCACGGTCCGGGAGATCGGTAGGCCTTGAAAGTGGTAGGGGTCTACAAATTGGGTTTTAAGCCATATTTTCCACATTTGTACTTGACAGAAGCGCTTCAGATTGTGTGTGGTAACTGTATACCCTAGAGAAGAACACATCCGAGCATAAATTATCACCATGTTGATCTTGACTTTGAAGTGTGACCTTGAAAACTGAAATTTCCTTCTTTGCGCTAAATATGTTTCTTCTTCAAGCTGTATCTCATGAACTAGAAGACAAAATCCCTTCCAATTCTGTGTCAGAATGTTACTGCTACGGGGTGCCGCAAGTGCGTGGCATTGCTGGTGATGGACATGTCTGCCGATCGGCGACGCCCTTGTTTGTTTTTCTGTCTGTCCCAATGATATCTCCCGAATCGCTTCACATTTTGTGTGGTGGTGTGTCACCATGAGAGGAAGGCATCCGCGCATTAATTATCGCCATAGTGACCTTGACCTTGGCGCATAACATTGACAAGCGAAACTGTTTAATGGGGCTATAACGTCCACACCGTTGGTCTTAGAGACTTCAAACTTGGCATATAGGTACTTGGACTTAAAGCCGTTCTGGTGATGGCATACCAACCAAGGTCAAGGTCAAGGTCAGGGAAATTGGTAGGCCTTGAAAGTGGTAGGGGTCTAAACATTGGGGTTTAAGCCATTATGTCCAGATTTGTGCTTGACATAAGCGCTTCCGATTGTGTGTGGTACTGTATAACCTAAAGTAGAAAACATCCGAGCATAAATTATCGCCATGCTGACCTTGACCTTGAAGTGTGACCTTTAAAACCGAAATGTCCTTCTTTGCGCTTTATATTTCTTGTCCAAGCTGTTTCTCGTGAACTAGAAGACAGAATCCCTTCCAAATTTATATCAGGATGTGACACTAAGAGCATAACACATTCGTACATAAATATCCTTCGCAATACAATGTTGCCGAGCGGCAGACATGTTTTTTGTTTTTCTTCACCCTCCTATATCTCGTCAAATACTGTATAGAAACACTTCAAATTGTGTGTGTGTGTGTGTCAAAAGACGAGTAGAAGATATTGCAGTAAGAAAAGGACAATTATGCCACATGGTTGTTTTTTTGTTTTTTGTTGTTGTTGTTGTTGCTGTCCCATCTTTTGGGCTGTACAGTGGCGTTGCTCCCACGCCGCTCGTTCCGAATCCCAATTCGCAGCTACACCCGGGTTTGTTCAAGTCGCAGAAACCGAGACCAGCAGTCCAAGGGGAGCGAATCTATGTTAGGCCGTCAGGAGGCAACCAACCGAGGAGACACTGCACTTCTGCTGAGTCACTTCGGTGGAGTTCAGTGGAGCCTGTTCAGGACACCACCTACTAAGCCCCCTACTGACGACACTATTCTCTTAGTCGCGGAGCCAGCGTGAGTGAGGTCCTCCTCCGAGGGCGCCACCACGACCGTCCACCGACAGCTCCCCAGAACACACTGATCCCCATGACTTTGACCCGAACGCACCAAGGCATAGACTGGATTGGAAACCGAAACTGAGGTCACCATGAGAGCAGGACATGCAAAGCCACAGAATTTGAGACATTTTTTAATTTTATGATTGATGGAAAATGAGGCCGATGATAACGATGATGATGATGCTATGGAGTTCCGTATCGGTCTGAGACTGCATGGCAGGGCTGTATTCTACGCTTCCTTTCATAATGATATCCCGGCGTTAACCAGGCCCGAGAACTACAGACACCTGCAGTGTTGGTCTTGCAATTAGAGCAACACTCTCAGAATCGCATCCGTTAAGCGGATGAAACTCGACTGTGTGGTTTCAGTCTTCCCATTGAGCCCATAGCCACTCACTCTGGGTAGGAGTCGGTCCAGGACCGAAAAAACCCTCGCCTCTGATGGTATTTTTAGTCTTGAAAAGGCCTACTTTCCAATCGTGTGGTAAGGATTTATGGGGGGGGGGGGGAGAGAGAGAGAGAGAGAGAGAGAGAGAGAGAGAGAGAGAGAGAGAGAGAGAGAGAGAGAGAGAGAGAGACAGACAGACAGACAGACAGAGAGACAGAGGGTGTGTCTGTGCGTATGTTTCCACTGTCTTTCTATTTATGATTTTGCTTGAGAAATAAATTTTATTGGACGTGCTTCGGAATCTATATGGGTCAAAAGGTGATTGAGCAATCCGTTTGAGATTCTTTCGACTTCTCATAGAGTTCTCTACTTTTGAGTTAGTTTAACAACGGACACATCGTCGAACAGCGTGTGTCATCCTCTAAAATAGAAGATTATCTTGCAAAATATTTGCCTTCAAATTTTCGTAGCATCGTACCAAAAAGGGAAGTATCCCTATAGTAATTTGTATGATTCGCCCTAGAGTACAAGAAATATGTGAACACTTTTAACAAGGAAACTCACACATCACAATCAGGTGGATGTGGCTCAAAGATAAAGGTTTAAAAGTCTTTAAATAAGAAATAGATGAACAGTTTTAAAACAACTTTTGTTGTAGAATCTTACAAGTAATGGTGAACAAATAATTGGTTCAAACGTTAAATGGGTTATTAAATAATAATAATAAATAATTAATAATGCTTATATAGCGCATAATCTTGCAAAGCAACTCAATGCGCTTTCAACCATCATCCGCGCAAACATTCCCAACAGACCGGCCCACGCAGCCTCATCATACATCTCTCTAAAAAAAATGAATACATTAGAGAATGACAACACACTAACACCCACCTCCCTTCAAGCCCCTCCCCCAAAAAAACAAAAAAAACAAAAACCCATCCCCCCCACCCCCCTACCCCAACCATCCCCCCCCACCCCCACCCCACCCCTACCCCATACACACGCGCACGCATTAACCTCACACTCAACGTCAATGAGCTGGAAGACAAGAGTGGGGAAAGGATAATAGACTTTGCAGAGAGAAAGCTTTCCTGAAGAAGTGGGTTTTTAGTTGGGACTTGAATGAAGGAAGAGTGGACTGGTTACGGGTATGGTCAGGGAGAGAATTCCAAACGCTTGGTGCAACAAAACTAAACGCCCTCTCACCCGAAGATTTCAAGGACCGCTTAGGAACTTTAAGAAGTTTCTGGGAAGAAGAA
>CM065711.1:15974230-15989181 GCA_017654935.2 Phymorhynchus buccinoides
GGCATTGTTGCAAGGGGCAAACATATTCCACATAGCTGTCTCCGTTTAGAGATTATATCAGTGCATTTCCACTAATTTAAAGCATTCAGTACAGCAGGCGATCGCGCTTGGTTCTTTTGAAAAATAACTTGGCAGAAACTTTTTTTCAGGCAGAGTAATAATTATCTGCTTTTAGGTGAATACATATAATCAATGTTAACTGCTCGAGAGTGTTAGATGTTTGTATGTTTATGCATCATGTGTGGAGAAATCTTCCGTTTGTGCTACACCACTATCAGTGTGAAAGATGCTATAGCTGACATACAGTCAGTCCCCCCAACAAATTAATTATTAAAACTCCTCAAGATGTAACTGTTTTTTAACAAATTAAATAAATCGGTTGTATCATTTGAGCATTGGACTGTAGAAGGGAAGCATTGGTTTTCGAATTTTGATCTTGTTTGTTTTTTGCTCCTTTTGTTGACTCCTTTTTGCTCCTTTTGCTATTTTTCCTGTTTGCTGTTTTCTTGTTTGTCTATGTCAATAAAGGCGCATTCGCCGAAATATCCAGTAGTTTTGATTTGTCTCTTGTGAATAAAATAATGTTACTTTACACTTGTTGTGTAGTTGTTTGTTTGTTGTATGTTCCAGTGATGTTGCAGTCTGTTTCAGGTTGTGTTTTTAAAATAATAAATCGCTGACAATAAATTATGTATAGTGCACCATGCCATCACACCATGAAGCAGGTCAGAAAACAAAGAAAACTAAGCAACAATTGCAAAATAAAGCTTACAAAATGTTTCTATCTTTGCATCTTGAAACAATCAAATAAAACAGGTAAACAGACTGGTGTTATTCATCTCTTCACCATGAAACAAATGAATTACGTAACAATGGAATGAAACAAGGAAACCAACACAAAAAGATGTTTCAACATTTGACACTGAGACAAAAGTTCGACCAAATAAATTGAGCATTAGACAATCTGCAGGTGAACCAAAATAAAAATAAATGACATAAAATGATAATGGTCACTGCCATCAACAAAAGAAGAATCAAACTGCATGGATGTGCAGCTCACCAAACCAAGTTGGCAGTACTACTCGAAATGGAAGGCCTACTCTCACTCGCATTGTTATCCTCAGCTTGATCAGGAAGCATGCTTGAAGAAGGTCTAACGGAAAACGAGCCTATGTTTTTCTGACCTTTGTCTGGTCGAGGCCTCTTTATGGGTGGCATTTTTATGTTGTTTTTTCCAGTATTATTTTACTTATCAACAATGGTTGAATGAACAGCAGAAACAAAACGTGAGTCGATCGTCTGCAAATCGCTGAAGACATGAGAGTTTTGTTCCCCTTGTCACAATTCCTGGAAAAGACCAATAGGCTCTTCGGCCTTCGCCTGCCTTCAGCATGGACACTACATTAAAATATAACATCCATGCTTTCAGTTAGGCCTAGAACATGTGTATTTCGTTAAAATAAAAAGATGTTGCTACGGACTGCTTTGCGATCGAGAGCCGATCTGTGACAATGTATGTTGCATTGACCGCGAGTTACGTAAATCAATCGGTCAAAGGCCGCCAGGATTGAATTTCAATCTGACAAATGTCCTGATGGGAGGTAACGCGTCCGGTCAACATCTATGTCATTCAGATGACAGACGATGGCCGGTGCCTCGGGACATGACTGCCTATTCTCGTAGGGTGTTACAAATTCGTGCAATTTCGTCCAGTTTGCATGATTGATTACTCACTTTGGACATGACTGCCTATTATAGTGGTGTGTTACAAATTCGTCCGCCATGCAATCTCGTTCAGTTTGCATGGCTACTCACTTTGAAACTGCATTGTACCTATTCCAAAGGATGATAAACACACATAAATGTTGTAAACCCTAAAAGGAATCCCAGTAATGAAAACAATACTATTCATTAGTTTATTCACTACAAATAAGTTTGTGTGATCTGCATGAAAATCTGGATCTAAATAAGTCTTAGCAACTGCCTGAAGACAATCACATACCATAAAACTGTAAACCACACAGAAACGAGTGCTTAACAACAAATGTAGATATTCCTTTGTTTTCACAACAACATGAGTGATTTTATCATGCATGTATTTTAAGATGAAAGATTTTCAATAGGCAATTTAAAAAAAAAAATTAGATTAATGTATTCATTTATGAGAAATCAACTGGACGAATTTGTATTGTAAAAAGACAAGGATCCATGCAATTAATATACATTACAGTTACAACATTATTTTGAAAGCAACCATTGCACACAACCAGTGTATTTATTTATATTTTCTATTGTCAATCCAAACAAGGTTTTGGTACTGTGATAGTAATGCTGTCGCAGACATTACAGGCAGGTTTCTACCCACATACTAGTAGTATACTAGGAGCCGACCATACCGTTTTTTTATATCACACTTTGAGGCGCCTGAGGCCCTTTTGGATGACGTAAGACTTGATCACGTGGGTAATGACGTCATCGCCGGTCACGTGACGCCTCAAATTGCTTCGGGTCACGTGCCATGAGGTTCCGGTCATGCGCGGTGAAGTTAGGTAACACTTTTGGGATGATGTTATGATGACATCATGGTGACATGGTATTTGGTCATGGATGATGTCATGAGATTATGTCATGGTCATGGATGATTTCATGAAAGTTCTGTCATGTTCGGTGATGCAGATAGGTCTAGAAAGTTTTAGACTGGTTATGCGTGACTGAGTGGGTTAAGAAAAGTTCTGTAAGAAAGTTCTGAATGTATTTGTTTTGGTTGACTGAGTTTTGGAATGGGTTATTTTAAAATGACTGAGCATGAAAGGAGAGAACATCTTAGAAGTGATGTTATTGTATCTGATTATGCACGGTCATTTTGTAGTAATATAATGTTTCTGTTTTCTGGTGATGTTATGTTTCCATTTTCAATAATAATGATAATAATAATAATAATAATAATAATAATAATAATAAATAATAATAACAATAATTAACATTTATAGAGCGCCCTTTCTCTCATGGGGTCACGGCGCTTCACAATTTTTTAAAATATATACATAGATCATCTTAGAAGCAAGCATGTGTGGTGATGTCATGATTTCAGTTTTCTGGTTATAATGAGCAGTCATGTGTGCTTACGTGTGGTCAAGCGTGGTGACGTCATGTTACTGCTCCTGACCATGTGTGGTCATGCTCTGCAATGTCATGTTTACAATTTAGGTCATGTGTGGTGATGCTATGTTTCCGTTTTCGGTCATGGGTATGAAGTAATAGCTTATTACGTGAGGAATGACGTCATATTTGGTCATGGGACACCTCAAACAGCTTTCAGTGTGTGACTTGTGGGTCATGAGCGGTGAAGTGATGTAACACTTTTGATCATGGATATGACATAAATAGCCTATCACGTGAGGGATGACGTCATATTTGGTCATGGGACGCCTCAAACAGCTTTGAGAGAGAGAGATCGAGAAGAGTAACACTATTGATCATTGTATCAATCCACACACAATGGCAACGCGCACACACTCAAGGGCACACACACGCGAACGCACACGCACACAGACAGACACACACACACACACACACACACACACACACACCCACAAACACACACACACACACACACCCACAATACACACATGTACACTTGTGGTATACTTGTGCGGGCATACATGCGTATAACCATACACACGCACACACCTGCACGTGCGCGCGGCACACGCAAGAATACATGCACATACGCACACATATATATGTTGAAGCACGTATAAAAGAACTATACATTTTAGAACAGGGCAAACTAATGCAGCCTATGGTATGAAACCGGTAACAATTAGCAATAAAGTGCGGACAATTTAAACATTGATTTTAGCACATTGTTGGAGAATAGTAAACAAACAGAGTGATGTGAAATACATGACATCGTATTAGCAATATAGCGTATCGGGATATATAAAGAAAAACAAAAGAGAAAAATAAGAAGAAAACAAAATCATGGAGGGTCGAATGTAAGTGTCTCTCGGAGACTCGTTTTGAAGGTTGAGATAGAGGAGCATAATCTAATGTCGGACTGAAGGGAATTCCATATGGAGGAAACCCGAGAAAGTAAAACTTGACTTGAATTTATCTATTCTCGTGTGTGGTAGAATATAGTTACTCGAACCATAGCGATGTGAGGCTTGTGTAAGTAGATTTTTCAGGTATCGTGGAGCTAATTCATTGTGTACTTTGTACATGAGAATGGTTTTATTGTAGCTAAGCTGTGATTGCAGTGTAAGTATGTTTAACTGGGCTTGTTTTTGTGATGTACTGAGTTCAGGATCAGGAAGTATTATTTTAGCTCCCCTTTTGTGCATTTAATTGAGTTTTAGTAGGTGACAATTAGCAGCAGAGTCCCAGACTACTGATGCGTAATTAATGTGGGAGAGACAGTGGGCATGAAAAAACGTTTTGCGTGCATCTATATCTATGAAGGGTATGTAAGTGTTTTGTTTTATAGGAATAAGCTGCGAGAAGTTACGTGTCATCTTTTTAATATGGAGTGCATTTTAGTTCGTCAGTATTATACTCCCAGGACTCGGTGCTCGCCGTACTTGGGATATGGCTTGTCACATAATAAAAACATTTAAATAGAAGGTTCTATTTGAGGTCTTGTCTTGAGGAATTAAAATGCTTTTGGTTTTTTTTAGGATGGAGGGACATAAGGTTTTGGTTACACCAATTCAGCAACATCATGCAAAGCTGACTGAAGAGAGGGTTTGAATTTTTTCCGAAAGTGACAGGTGATGCACTAGAAGGAGAGAGAAGGTGTCATACTGCAAAGAGCACACGAGACCAGAAGTCAGCCGATATTGAATAAAGGTTAGATCATTAAGAATAGGCAGAATAGAAGAGGCCCTAAGACAGATCTTGGGGCCACAGCCTTTATGATCTCAGGCATGAGTTGTGCCAGACTAAAGACAAAATGGGTTCTGAATATTAGTAAGATAAGATGCAAAGACAGAGATCGTGTTTTTCTCTCGTAAATATAGCGCAGTTTTCTAAGTAGTATTTCATGATTCACAAAGTCAGAACGCTTCTTAAAGTCAGGAATACAGAGCTGTCATTTTGCCTTGGTTTGATTGCTGAACGCCATGTGTCACATACGTGGACTAGGGCAGTTGACAGGATGCGTGACGTCGCGAAGCCAGATTGTAAGGGGTGAAACACATTGATTATCTTTAAATATTGCAAGATGTTTAGGATATGTTTTTCCTAGTGGTTAGACAGAACTGAAAGAAGAGAGATGGGCTAACATTGATCAAGTCAGAAATATCTTACTTTTAGGCAATCGGTATTAACTTTTGCTGATTTAAGATCAGGTGGAACAATGTTATGTCTTAGACAGCGTTATATATGAAAGTTAAGAGGTTATTATGAGGGGAAGTGAGAGTTTTAAGAGGAGAAGAGACTACTTATCTTATCAGGTCCAGATGATTTAGTATTTTGTACACGAAATAAGGAGCCAACTCGTGAAAACAGCTAGAAAGGTATTTTAAAAAAAATGAACCTCCAGGTTTTAGCGTAGTATTACAGAAGGTTTGAAAAGAAGGTGGTGGATATAGTCTTTTGCCAGGTTGTGATGTAATTGGTGGATTACAGACTCTGCTAAATTTATAATTAGTTATGAAGGCAACGGCGACAAAGTTAAAGTATTACTTGTCTGCTGGCGATTAGACGTATGGTGAATGTTACAATGGCTCGCCATCAAAAGTAGATGTGTCGTTGTTTGCAAGATTACCATTTGTTGAAGGTTGTTTCCTGGAGTCACTGAAATGAGATCCTTGGACTTTGTTTTTAAATTCTGAGTCAGCGTTTCACGCTATAGTTGCTTTTCTGCTTAACATCATTCAGGTTAGTGAATCAATTTTTCTTTCTTAGCACTTGTATTGTATTCCGCTTGATTCGTTTTTTCCTTGCTTTGCTAGTGGGAGTTAGCCATCTGAAGAGTAGACCTTTTTACTCTTTTGCTTTAAGAGGCGCGTGTCCCCGTGTGTCTCTATACCGGATAGAATGTAGAATAAAATACATCTAGAGTTGGAATAGGACATGAAACAATGAAAGTACATTATGAAGTGTGCCAACTGAAATCAGGAAAAATGCAGTTTATCCAAAGTGTTTCAATCAGAGTCTGTATAATAGTAGTTGTCCTTTGGTTTTTGAGTCTTAGGAGGGTCTGTACATCCATGTGCATGTAACAGGGATGTGGTCACTAATAAATTGTATCTAGAACATTGATATCAGGTGACTAGGGAAGTGTGTTGGTGTATACGTGGTCACGTAGTGTTGCTGAAGTGAGAGTACTCTGGTAGCGTAGAGACAAGTTGCGGGGGCCAAATAGGGTATTCGTGATCGACAGATGTTTGATTGACTTAAATAAGTCATATGAACATCACCCCACAATAGCAGTAATTATGATCTTTACTGACATATCCATCATAAAACACGAAATCATCCAGCAAATCATACGTGAGGCGGGGTTTCTGTATACGAACCAATTAAAAAGGTGATGATTAGAATATCTTACTCTCTAGCCAAATGCCACTCTATATTTAGCGGTTTCTAAGTCCACTCTCTTTGTGCAAAGGGATAAAATAATTTAAGGACACACCATCAAGCGATGAAAGCCCGTTTTAATACACATAATAATCGCATTTTTCGATCTACTAGTAGGACTCTACAAGCAGAAGTAAAACTTAACGTGAGATAACAGACTACCTAAATACCGTATAACGTTTACAACAGGAATGAGGTTACCATCATAGTCAAATTTTCTCTTGCCCCTAGCACCCAAACTTCTAAAGACAATAATTTTTACTTTCGTACTCATGTTAACTTTTAACTCCTGAAAGTGCTGAAGCAGACCGTTGCAAAAAATATGAGATGAAGTTTGTAAACCAAACTACCCCCCCCGGTCTCAGATATCAGAGCAACATCAATCCGATAGTAACAAAATAACAAAGCAAAAGCATCACAGGAAACGTTGGCACATGTCGTCCCCAAATCTTATTACTCTAAAGCCAATGCATTATAAAAAAGAGAAAATAATTAAAGGGCTTGGCAATACATCACTTGTTTTTTTTCTTTGCACTCCAGAATTACAACTAATATAATTCCGTTAATTTGCCCGAGACCTAATCTCACATTTAGCATCTCATACAGGAGGAAGTTCAGTTAATGCGCGTTATGGCTTTCCCATGTACGACGGGCTGAACAAACCAACGGGGTATAAACAAAAATTACATTCCTGAATCAATGTCTTAGCCAAAAGGCCAGAAGCGATCAGAAATGTCTGATATTCAACATACTTCTGACCAGTTTTATATATAAGCTTGAGAGGACCAGCTCTCTGCAGGCAGCATGGCACTCTCTCTCTCTCTCTCTCATTTTTTTGTAGATAGTGTTCATAGATCGTGTAGTGTGCGTTGAAGTGTACGAGTGCAGCATGATGCCTGGGAGTGGAGCATGTATTATATTGGTGTGTGTTTTGTGCACATTCTGTCACCAGATGTACTGGTTATGTGGATTCTTTTTTGGCACAGTTTTAAGTATTCTTCGCCGGTCAAGTAAGCAATTTCCCAACTCCCACCTTTCCCAACATCTGGATTCCATTTCTCCATCCCTACAGCCTACACAATCCCTTCCGCTAACAAGCGTCCTCTGTCTTCAGAAGAGGATTCGTGTCCCTACCATTCCACCCCCACTACCCAACACAACCCTCCCTCCTGACTTCCGCCCGCGTCTCTGCTTATCCAGGCAACAGCTTTTATCCTGTAGCCCATCAACACTGGACCCCTCTATAGTGGATGCTATTTAGAGCGGCAGGAATTGGATACCACCTCCCTCGCGTTCGAACACCTAGGGGGGACGACGAAAGCAGAAGAAATCGGCATTGTGTGTGGAAAACAGGCCTGACACTGCACTACTACTCAACCCCCAGCAGCATGACATCAGTAAAATTCTCAGAGCAACAACACGGCGTGTTCATCCTTCGGTTCCCGTCTTCCAGACGCGCCTAGCGACTAGTAATAGGCCTTAGCGACAGTACAAACGGCTACAAATAAGCGTGGCTGCTAAACACTGAGACAACTTGATTCAAATTCCTCTTCCTGCTTTGTTCGCAAGACACTAAACACAGTTGCTCTTTCACGCCAATCGTTTTGGCCCAAAATTGGAGACAGAAAAGAGCTGGAATCACTCCTTCATCACGACAATGAAATTGACCTACTGTTTGTGGTAGAGAACATGCTCAAACTGCAGGGGGATGAGCCGTTTGTTGCAGATTGACCCCGAGGGTATGCAGCAAGTCTCTGCCACGTCGTTGGTGGCGGTATCGTTGTTATTACAGAGACACCCTCACCCCACCTCACCTTCAACTCTACCTTCCCATCGACCATCTTCTTCGAACTGTTCCAAGTGACACGAACCAGAAGGGGGTGTACAATAAAAAATAAATAACCGCTCTAACTAACAACCCCAACAAACACAGGACACAGTGAATTTCAAGTAGGCCATAAAAAGCAAATCACAAAGCAGTTTTTTTTTTTATTTTTTTTTTTTCTAAAGAAGAAACAAGTATTTCCTAACTGCACAAAGCTAAATCCGGACAAATACAACCCCCAGCGATTTAGCCTACAAAAACAATGTCCCGTTACAAAATATTACACACAATAGCATAAACCCAATAATAATAGTAATATATACTCTACTTAACAAAACCCATTCGACAACAAAACTAATAAATGCAAATAAATCTAAAGAAGTAACCCAAAAACGGAATAAAAGGGACCAACCGCCGAAGCTTACTAAATTGTTTCTTCTTAAAAGAACAACAACCTAAATTCCTCCCATTCAATCCACTATGTGCAATGATAATAAAAATATTTTAAAAAAATAGAACAAGGATCAAATAAACCATACACTGGTGTAAAACAATCACCCAAAAATTGCAGTGACCCAGCAACTCACTGGTCAACTATTATTACAATTAAATCTGTTTAGAAAGAATACGATGGTTGGAGTATCAGCTAAAGACAAGGGACGGTATCAGTCGAGATAGCATGGAGACGTAGCATGATGATAACCATAGAAGCTCTTCAAAAGTCCTATTAAATCCTATAGGAAATGGGAAGAGCTTCAAAGTTAGCATCATGCTAAGTTCTCATGCTACCTCGAACGAATACAGTCCCAGATCACACACAAAGGTGTTACTCAGAATGATCTGTCTTTCCAACTAAAACTCCCCCAATATTACAATTACGTATACTGTAACTAGAAAAGACAAAAACAGATGGTTGAAGTATAGTCAAAGAACAGATCTCACACACGGGTTTATCACAATGATCTTTTTTTTCAACTAAAACTCCCACCAACGTATAATTACAATTCACTCATAACTGAAAATTATTCCTTCACTCAAAGTGAATAAACCCACTATTCCAAACTCAAAATCACAAACAATCGAGTGTCAACACTAGTAAACACTCATTCCACCTACAGAGTGAACAAGAAACCGAATACCCACGAAGTATATATATTAACCCAAAAATACACCCCAATGTGTCGCGCCTTACTATTCAACGCTGCAATGCTGAAAACCATTTCAGCAACCAAACAAACAACCTCGTGGTAATAAACCACGACCAAAATAAAACTTATTTAAACAATGTTTTTTTATTCGAAAACTTCAACTGTTATTATCCTTGCAGTGAAGGCTACTTGACTGCCACTACAAGGCAAAACTCGATAACAAAAACCCCATCCCAATAACCTATTAATGAAGTGTAGGAATACCCCACACTAAAATAGTCGCTGTCACAAGTTATCGCTGTGGCGACAACTAAAAACAAAATAGCTGGCGTTAACTGGCACAACCGCACTGCGCCTTAAATAGTTTTTTAAAAAAAAGGTAATAAAATTCAGAAAAGAAGTCGACGCGGAAGGGTAGCCCTCCAAAGCGCCAGGGACAGCCACGAACGGCGTTGCTCCATTCAGCCTCGCGGCCCTTTACAATAAATGGCTCGGCTGGCGCCACAAGAGCCGGAGAGCAGTTAAACAAGTAAAGCTATTTTAACCCTATGTTCCCTATTAAACTGATCTTCAAAAACTCCCCTTTTATTTCCACCTACCGTACATCCCCACACATTGAAATCAACACATCCCAATCATATTGAATTGACACCTAAATGCCCTAACGCACAAACGCGACCCTAAAATACCACTAGCCTAACTAACTTCCAGCTTGTACTTACCAATTACTGTTTTTCTTTTCTTTTTAACACCGTTCTAATCTCTTACTAATACAAAACATGATAAACACCGTTTATCTCTTTACTAATTACAAAACACATGATAACACCGTTCTCTCTACTAATACAAAACACAAGATAAAACCGCCTCTATCCTCTCTTTACTAATACAAAAACACATGATAACAACGTTCTAATCTCTCTTACTAATACAAACCAATGATAAACACAGTCTATCACTTTACCACTACAAAACACATGATAAACACCGCTCTATCTCTCTTACTAATAAAAACCACATGATAACCACCGCTCATCTCTCTTTACTAATACAAAAACATGATAACACGCTCGATCTCTCCTTTCTAATACCAAACACATGATAAAACCGCTCTATCTCTCGTACTAATACAAAAAACATGATAAAACACCGCTATATCTCTCATTACGAATACAAAACACAGATAACACCGCTTTATCTCTTTACCAATACAAAACACATGATAACACCGCTCGATCTCGTTACCAATTACAAAACACCTGATAACACCGATCTCTATCTCTGTACTAATACAAAACACATGATAAAACACCGTCATCTCTCTTTACTAATACAAAAAAACATGATAACACCGCGTATCCCCTTTTACTAATACAAAAAACACATTGCATCCTTCCCAATTACTGAACCACACAGTGTGTCTCCAAGACAGAACCCACAATTCTCGTGCAGCACAAAGCCACAGCTTGTGCATCCAAATTCTGTGTATGCCCTTGGGCTGATTTATATAAACCCTCGGAGAAAAACCATGGCATTAAAACAACACCAACTAAAATTTACCATTAAAAATCGCTAGACCTATCATCTCTGGTTGACACATCAATGCTTCATTCTATTGTTTTACAACTGTGCTGACATTTGATTTCGCAAAGCCTGCTTATTCACAGCAAGTTTAATTTTATTTTAGGTGTGTAGCACGGTGCTGTTGTACCAACCTTGGCCTAACTTAATTATACTACACCAAGTCTTTGACGTGTAAATGCATGGTGGGAATACTCAATGCATGGTGGATTTGGACTCATGAGTTGGTACGAACAACACAACATAAAATCTTTAATTGGCCATACGACACATCACCACCCCACACTCAGGACATAGGGAAATATGCAATGACGACTCGACTACATGTCTTCTTACTAGAGTCGACTTATTCCACCCTGTTAAAATCTATACCCTGCTTATTGGTGGTATTGTTGTGGTGCACATGGGGTTTACTACATTCATTCATTTAATTTAGAAAGATTAAAAATAAATGTTTACACATTCATACCGTAAACTTAACTATGCCACAATCACAGTATAAACCTGAAAATCGGTTCGGCAAACCGAATACATTTACACAGCATTTGAGCCCCTAAACTGATACTTCCCTAAACAACAAGTACATTTTTTTAACAAAAACCTTGTTCCCTAGGAATGACTCCTGTCATCGTTTTTTACCCCTTTGTCTTATGCTACTTCACACCGACTACCATCACAGCCTATCACAGAAAAATTATACAGACTCGCCTCTGCTCCCACCTTCCAGTGACAATTAAACCTAAACCGAGGCCGAAATTAATTAACAACACACCTAGGCCCCCCCCCTCTGCAGGTCGGTGAACAGTCACAGCTCCCGAACTTGCCAGACAGCCAGGGACACCCCGCTAAGGAGCACAGCAAATGAGCCTCAGGTCAGCAAGATTTGTTCTCGACGACGCAGTTAATTACGAAGTTTCACCCCAATAATCGAGTTTGGGGCGAAACAAGCCTGTTATCTTCGAACGACGGTTATAAAATAAATGAAATGGTGGCACAAAGGGGCTAAAGAATCGAAATTTCCTTTGTGCACCAGAATAACAGGCAGAGACAATTCGCGACAAGTTGCACCCTTATACACCTGTACCGCAGCTCAGAGCTATTTTGACTGGATCTACTATAGACCAATTGAACCACCTTGAGATGGGCGTGAGTTCAGGACAGACTCCACCAATTAAAAGAAACACGGCAACACGCATGTGGCTACACAAGAAGAGAAATTAGGTATAGGAAACTTGAAAACTGAGGGAAGAAAGGACCAAACACAGTAGTAGCGTGAAAAGCTTGAACACGACAACCTAAAAGAATCTGCCTAAACAATAATCAAAACTCATAAAGTGACCTGGACACCAAGTCTCACTGCCTCACCGCTTAGAGTGTTGCATGTTATTGTGTGTGATCGTTCCTGGGCCCACATCTGTAAATAAACTGCCTGAAACTTTGTTTTTTTTGAAACAATTCCCTTGTCTGCTTGGATCATTGTAACAAATTTCATGGAAACCTGTGTCTAGTTAGGGGATTTTAATTTTCTATGTTGACACTGATCATAGCTTTATAAGTTTTTAGAAAGTGTTAGATATGTACAACTTCATCAGCCATCACAAGCATCGCCACACTCTGGAATTGGTGATTGAAAAGGCCCAGGATGGAGGTTCACCGATCCTCAGAGGTCAATCCATGACCCTCGAGTCTGACCATGTTCGTGTGGTGAGTTGTTTGACATAGAGCTCCCTGTCCACAAAACCACGTTGTTTACCGCAGCGTCAGATAATTATTCGTCGCAAACGACAGAATGTTTTCGGAAAGATATAAACAGTAGAATTATCTAAGTACAATCTAGTTCTTGTACTGTTTTTACCGCTGGAGTACGATCGTGCCCCTTGGTCAGTACGGACAAACATGCTCCTGTTTCTGCATGCAAAATTCTTCTAGCAGAGACTCACTTCCTTGGTTTAGTGTGATGCTAACGAAATAAAAGAAGCAAAGAAAAAACGAAGACAGCCAAGCACAATAGATATTCAGGGCTCACTGACATAAACAAATATATAATAAAGCTAAAAATGTTGTGACTCTCTTGACAGATCAGGCAAAACGAGTATGACTAGTAACCACAATCGCAGCGGGCAAGATCTAGTAAAGAACTGTATTCTATTACAAAACGTGTGCAAGGGTTAACATACCAAACTTCGACTGTTTACCCCCCACCATCATTTGACATTGTGGGTAGTTTCTGATTTCTTTCATTCCAAATTGAGAACACTAGGAAAGAGCTTTGACTTTGCAGCCCACTGTCCCACCCCCAGGCAAAGATCTGTAGGATCCCCTTCTTTGTTGCTTTTCTCCTGTGTCATGAGAAAGATTTCTTTGAATGTTTTGAAAGATCTGCCCCCAAGACGTGTGACCTTGACCATTTACCAACCCCCTTTGTTGTATGAATGTCTTTATGTTGTTGTGCCTGTCATGAATCAGATCATAAAAAACGACTCTTTAATGAGTGGTGTTTTCCTTGACCGTCCAAATGCTACTTGTTAAAAACCTTGATAAGAAGCCTACCATGGATCATAATGACTTGAAAAAGTTATTGCCTGTGTCCAACTTAGCATTTGTCCGAAAATAATCGAGGAAATTGTCATTGCAAATTGTCAACATCTGTCAGCAAAATTTTGTTCCAAACCCCCTCCAGTCTGCCTATCGACCTGTCACAGCACTGAAACGGCTCTGACTTAAAGTTCTTAACGATCTCCTTTAGCTCTGACATGGAAAAAGTGTCAGTCTTGACTCTCCTAGACATGCGGGCCAGCATTTGCTACAACAGATCACACCAATCTTCATCCGCTGGAACGTGTTTTTTGGAATCCATTTTCTTACAGTTCTCAGTGGTTCTCCTCATATCTACCAAATCGCTTTCAGAACTGTCTTGATAACAACTGACAGTTCCAGATCGGAAGTTAATTTCTTGTGGCTGTACCAGGGATCTGTATTGGGGACAGTTCTCTTTGTCCTGTACATTGGCTCCTCTCTCTGATGTTTTGATAGTCACCTGTTATTGGACCACTTCTTTGCTGATGATACCCAGCTTCAAAAATCGGCAGCAGAAAACCTACCCAACTGACAGCGCGATTCAGTCTATGGAATCATGCCCTCTCAGCTGTCAAATGCGGGATGACATGCAACAAATTTAAAACTTAATGATGACAAAACGGACGCTCTGATTGTTTCCTCTCAGAGTATGTCTGCAACCTAGTTTCTTCCAGAAACTCTACAGTTGCCAATGCTTGTGTTCAGTTTTCCAAGTCAGCAAAGAATTCGTGAGTACCCTCGATTCAAATCGTACAATGCAAAAAACAGGTTATAATCTCATACGTTCCATTAATTATGAGCTCGGACGAATCAGTGACTGTTCGACACTTTCTGTCGTGCAGCCACAGAAAACTCTTATTTCTGCGTTATTCTTTTCCCGCATGGACGATGCAACTCTCTTCTCTGTGGGCTTGTCCTCAGTATCTCCTCAACGTGTTCAAAAACTGCAAAACAGTTGCAGCACGCCCCTCACTCTCAAGATTCCACGTTCTGATCAATAACAACCTATCTTCGTAAACTTGCACTGGCTATCCAGTAGAGGCTAGAATCAAGTATAAAATAGTTGGATTTGTTTCGGTGCCGTTCACTCCTCTGGTCCGTCTATCTCTCCGAACTAGTAACCGTTTACACACCTGCTCGCTCCCTACGTTCTTCTCGGACTGCTGCCACCTCAAGGTTCTCGGGTCCACACGAAATTCGTTTGGGTGAACGATCGTTTCTACTATTAGCACCTC
>CM065711.1:16002181-16007181 GCA_017654935.2 Phymorhynchus buccinoides
TTGCCAGAACAATTGATATCAATAGAAATAAAGGATTGTCCGCTAGAACAGTTTACATCAATAGGAACAAAGAAGGATTGCTTGCCAGAACAATTGATATCAATAGAAATAAAGGATTGTCCGCTAGAACAGTTTACATCAATAGGAACAAAGAAGGATTGCTTGCCAGAACAATTGATATCAATAGAAATAAAGGATTGTCCGCTAGAACAGTTTATATCAATAGGAACAAAGAAGGATTGCTTGCCAGAACAATTGATATCAATAGAAATAAAGGATTGTCCGCTAGAACAGTTTATATCAATAGGAACAAAGAAGGATTGCTTGCCAGAACAATTGATATCAATAGAAATAAAGGATTGTCCGCTAGAACAGTTTACATCAATAGGAACAAAGAAGGATTGCTTGCCAGAACAATTGATATCAATAGAAATAAAGGATTGTCCGCTAGAACAGTTTATATCAATAGGAACAAAGAAGGATTGCTTGCCAGAACAATTGATATCAATAGAAATAAAGGATTGTCCGCTAGAACAGTTTACATCAATAGGAACAAAGAAGGATTGCTTGCCAGAACAATTGATATCAATAGAAATAAAGGATTGTCCGCTAGAACAGTTTATATCAATAGGAACAAAGAAGGATTGCTTGCCAGAACAATTGATATCAATAGAAATAAAGGATTGTCCGCTAGAACAGTTTATATCAATAGGAACAAAGAAGGATTGCTTGCCAGAACAATTGATATCAATAGAAATAAAGGATTGTCCGCTAGAACAGTTTACATCAATAGGAACAAAGAAGGATTGCTTGCCAGAACAATTGATATCAATAGAAATAAAGGATTGTCCGCTAGAACAGTTTATATCAATAGGAACAAAGAAGGATTGCTTGCCAGAACAATTGATATCAATAGAAATAAAGGATTGTCCGCTAGAACAGTTTACATCAATAGGAACAAAGAAGGATTGCTTGCCAGAACAATTGATATCAATAGAAATAAAGGATTGTCCGCTAGAACAGTTTATATCAATAGGAACAAAGAAGGATTGCTTGCCAGAACAATTGATATCAATAGAAATAAAGGATTGTCCGCTAGAACAGTTTATGTCAATAGGAACAAAGAAGGATTGCTTGCCAGAACAATTGATATCAATAAAAAAAAAAGAAGTATTCCCTGCCTGAACTGTTTATCTCAATAAAAAATAAAGAAGGGTTCCCTGCCTGAACAGTTTACCTCACTAAAAAATATATAACGGTTTCCTGCCAGAACAGTTTACCTCAATCAAAATAAAGGATTGCCTGCCAGAACACTTTACTGAAGTAAAAATAAACAAGGATTCCCTACCAGAACCGGTGATCTCAATAAACATAAAGAAAACGGACATACCTCTTTGGCAGGGAATCTCCAAGTGTCACAACCCTTTGATTTATTGGAATGTCATTCAGTAAGGGTACATCCTCAGAAGTCGGAGAGTGGCTCCCCGAATATTCTTGGAACAGCGATTTATGTATCTAAATCCATGTTTCTTTCAATCCAAACCATGTTTTTCGAGATACTTCTCTTCAACACTCTTCCACCTCTCGTTTCACTTCTGTTTGGCACTTCTGTTTGGCACTTCTGTTTCAATTTTTAATGTTGAAAATGTCCAAAACATGGGCCCTACACGAGTCTCAGAAAATACTCCATTAATGTTTTCATTAACAGTAAGGAGACTTATAATTCCAATTATAATGCAATATAACCACGATTTGAAAGTGAAACATAAACTTGGATCAACCAGTAATGTTGTCAAAACTGAATCATTGACACTATTGAGCTATGTTGCGTTTCTTATTTGTTATATTTGTTCAGGCCAGTTAGGATGTTTGTCTAAGGCGGTGAAGTCTTGCAGGGGTTAACTTTCAGCAAGAACAATACTTTGAAATATACACGATCCAGCAAGTTTGTCACACTTGTTATCGGAAAAACAAAATGTGTCCTTTGAAATAGTTCTTTTCTCTCTCTCTCTCTCTCTCTCTCTCTCTCTCTCTCTCTCTCTCTCTCTCTCTCTCTCTCTCTCTCTCTCTCTCTCTCTCTCTCTCTCTCTCTCTCTCTCTCCTTCTTTCTGTCTTTCTCTCACACTTTCTCTTTCTCACTCTCTCCTTTCTTTTTTCTTTTCATTTCTTCTTTATCTTTCATTGTGTCAGTCTGTCTTCCTGATTGTTTGTCTCTCTCTCTCTCTTTCTTTTTTTCTTTCTTTCGCACCCTCTTATCATTAACAAGACAAAAACAGGAGTCTAGGTCCAGCACGGTATGCCACATCAACAAGGAAAGGGCTTCAAAAATGTTTCAGAAACGTTTTCATCAAAGCAACTGTCTCCTCTAGCTGATGGCAGGCAGTAGCTTGGCCCGCATATAGCATGGCTTTCTCGCTGCCTTTCTCTGCAGACAGAGCCGACTTTTCTCTGGCTTCTTCTGCAGACAGACTGGACTTTTCCTGGGCTTTCGCTCCAGAGAGCCTAAGCTTTTGTCTCACTTTGTCTGCAGACAGACTGGACTTTTCCTGGGCTTTCGCTCCAGAGAGCCTAAGCTTTTGTCTCACTTTGTCTGCAGACAGACTGGACTTTTCCTGGGCTTTCACTCCAGAGAGCCTAAGCTTTTGTCTGGCTTTTTCTGCAGACAAAGTGGACTTTTCTACGGCTTTTTTTGCAGACAAAGTGGACTTTTCTACGGCTTTTTCTGCAGACAAAGTGGACTTTTCTACGGCTTTTTCTGCAGACAAAGTGGACTTTTCTACGGCTTTTTCTGCAGACAGTCGGGATGTGACCTCTTCTTCCAGACGCACCAGGGACTTCCAGCCTTGCAGGTGGGTCCACTCATAGAGGACGAAGATGTCACAAAGGATAGCCCTTGACCGTTCTGTGGTCAGCTTGATGGAGGTGTGGAGGAGCAGGGTGGATAGTAGGTACACTTTGGTGAAGGTCAGCATCTCCCTGCAGCACTCCTCTACCTGGTTAGGGGAACAATTATTACAGAATCAGCATGATGGTGAAGAAGAGAAGGAAGAGAAGAAGGAGGATGAAGAAGAAGAAGAAGAAGAAGAAGAAGAAGAAGAAGAAGAAGAAGAAGAAGAAGAAGAAGAAGAAGAAGAAGAAGAAGAAGGGGAGGAGAGATGATGATGATGATGATGATGATGATGATGATGATGATGATGATGATGATGAAGTTAACGAAAAGAAAGGGAGGGGGGGAGGAGAAGGAGGAGGAGAAATAAAAAGAGGACGAGAAATAATAAGAGGAAGAGGAGTGCTGGAGAAGGAGAACAGGGGGGTGGGGATGGAAAACGGAAGGGTAGGAAGAAGAAGAGAAAGAGGAGGCGGAAAATGAAAGGGAGAGGGTTGTGTTAGTGGAGAAAGAGTAAGCAGAGGAAGAAGAGAAGGAACAGAATATAAAAAAGGAGGATAACAACAATAATACCAGTAGAAGCAGTAGTTGTGTTTGTAGTGGTAGTTCTGGTAAAAGTAGTAGTAGTATAAGTAGCAGAAGAAGTAATAGCACTTGCTACAGTGATAGTACTACAAACCGGTCTACCTAAAATACGAAAACGAGCGAAAACGGGCGAAAACATAAGAGACTGAATCTGATTCAAAGGGATTACGCTGATCTTGGGTCAATACGTCAATTTTAACACCATGGGCAGCATCTAAGGAACCTTTCTGCCAAGTTTCATTAAGATTTAATAGTATGGTACAATTGTGAGAAGTGGAAAAAAAGTTCAGTGGGCGGAAGTAATGGCTAGCGGAAGCGGGTTTATAAAAAGAAATGCAGATCGGAAATTACATCTAAATATGGATCAACAATCAATTAAAGATAAAATCTATGCAAAATTGGGTAGGGTTTAGACAAATTTAACATTTTGTGTTCTTGTTTACGATCAAAAATGCACTTTCGCTTCTGTTTTCGCCCGTTTTCGCTCGTTTTCGTATTTTAGGCACACCCCTACAAACAGTTGTTGTAGAAGTGGTAATAGTAGTTGTAATAGTTCTAGTACTAGAAGTAGTGGGGTGAGACGAAGAAGAAGAACAAGAACAACAACAACAACAAGCAGCAGCAGCAGCAACAGTAGCAGAAGTAGTAGCAGTAGTAATAGCAGCAGCAGCAGTAGCAACACCATCCACAGTAGTAGCAATACATTTGTTTGCCATTGTTTCAGACTATGACTCAGAGATAGGTGAGAGGGCAGCGTTTATTCTGGATGACTGGGCTTGAAGTTTTATTTTTATTTTTATATATAGCGAAAATGTCTGGGCGAAGGTACAATCTCACTCTATTGTTGGGGAAGGTCCCCCCCCCAAAGGCCAACAAATCCCTTTGACTTCAGTGCTAAAATCCAGTGCGAATGCCCTCTAATTTGAGAGTCATAGTCTTCTACGAAAGACTAAGGCCGTGTACACACTTAAGCGGATATTCCATGCGGAAACCCGTGTGCAATCCATAAATAAGTGAAACAAAGAAGGGAAAAGATTTGCGCGCGTGTCCGAATTTCCCCTATATGCGCACACTTTTATCCTTCTTTCTTCCACTTATTTAGGGTTTTCCGTATACGGAACTTACGCGTCTAATGTGAACCCGGCCTTAGCCGTACCATGAATTCCAATCACTATTTTTGTTTTTCTCCCCTATTTCATGGCTAAATGTCAATCAATTATAATAAAATGTTCTTCATTTTTCTTTTCACCTTGTGCTGGTTTGCTTAAATTGTGGACTTTTCGGCCTAGTGCAGAGAAGACACCATTCTTTTTATCAGAAATGTCTTCCTGTTGGGGGGGTTGATCCACAAGATAGTGTTTGTTAGCAGATATACATACTGACGAGAATTCCATAAATTCGAAAGAGATCTCTCTATGTACCTTGCTCATACACTGTCTGTCCCCCATTGGGACAAAAAGTAAACCAGCACAATCTTTTACTTTTATTTGACACAGTTAGTGGTGTTTGTGGTTTCTTTGATCAAATA
>CM065711.1:16012181-16018280 GCA_017654935.2 Phymorhynchus buccinoides
ATTATTCAATGTATCTGTTTATGTATGTTGTTTATGTATGTATTTTGTGTTGTTGGGTGTGGGTTTTTTGGGGGGTTGTTGTTTTTTTACTTCTTTTTTTCCCCTCCCAAGTTTAAATATTTTTCATGTTAAAAAGGTAATACAAATGTTTTAAACAAAGAAAGAAAGAAAGAACAAAGATAGATAGATAGATAGATAGATAGATAGATAGATAGATAGATAGATAGATAGATAGATAGATAGATAGATAGATAGATAGATAGATAGATAGATAGATAGATACATTCAGGAAATAACAACAAAGTCGATGATGTCGTTTACAACACTTGTATTAAAAGTTGACAATATTTCGCTGTAGTCTACAGCTTTAACGAGATTAGATATATAGATACGTGTGCATACACACATGTATACCAATACATGTCCCACCTCCTCACACACGCACATACGCGCACACGCACACACACACACACACACAGTACTCACACACAAGATCGGTGTGCCTGCATGCTCGTGTATGTGTGTGTGTGTTGATGTATGTGTAGGTGTGCGTCTGAGAGAGAGAGAGAGAGAGAGAGAGAGAGAGAGAGAGAGAGAGAGAGAGAGAGAGAGAGAGAGAGAGAGAGAGAGAGAGAGAGAGAGAGAGAGAGAGAGAGAGAGAGAGAGAGAATCAGAGGGAGAGACTGATACATGATGATGTCATTTGTCCATTCGATGTGCATGCTTTCGTTGTTGTTGGATTGTGTCTTGTGCAAAACCAAAACGATTTCCTTTGTATTACGGTGCGTTGGCTGATTAAAGAATCTTGAATCTTGAATCTTGATAGATAGATAGATACATAGATAGATCACAATCACAATCACAATCACAATATTTATTCGTCCAATATAATGGAAATGTGTGTGTGGCAGCACGTAAAACGTTAAACAGTATGTAATAAAAGATCACAGTTCCAATATTAAAATATCAGATTCACGCAAAACTCAAGCACACGCAGACAGCAAGCACCCCCGCTACACCCCCCCCCTCATACACATAGAGACAGACAGACAGACAAACAGGCAAAGACTGAGGGAGAGTGGGAGAGAGAGAGAGAGGGTGGGAAGAAAGAGAGAGAGAGAGAGAGACAGGAAGACAAGAGACGAGAGGAGAGAGAGAGAGAGAGCGTGAGAGAGAGAGAGAGAGAGAGAGAGAGAGAGAGTGAGAGAGAGAGAGAGAGAGAGAGAGAGAGAGAGAGAGAGAGAGAGAGAGAGAGAGAGAGAGAGAGAGAGAGAGAGAGAGAGAGAGAGAGAGAGAGAGAGACAAACACACATAATCATAATAATCATTAAGTAAAGACTTGCCTTGGCATGAGGCTGTGTCAGACCAGTTGACATAAGCTAGAACGCCAAGGCTACATCAAAATGTTGTTATGCTCTGAATGGTTGTGCGGGGATTGTCTTAAGCCATGACAAGCTCCCAGCATAACATCATCAGTCTAAAATCCCCCGAAGACGGAGTGTGGCTGCCCACATGGCGGGGTAATCAAAAACGGTCACACACGTAATGTTCTCATCCCTAGCTGGTGCATTTGTACTGAATTGTTTAAGTGCTCTGGCTGTTGGGGTGATCCCTGGAGTCGTTAAGCCAGGGAACAACAACAACAACAACAACAACATTAAGTAAAGATGTAAGCATGCACACAAGACACGCAGACACACAGATGCACCTATAACTCACACACGTATACACACACGCACTTAATGCATCAATTAGCACATTTCTTAAATAACGTTTCCAAGCTAATGCTCATTAAAATGATGCGTCCATAACTTTTAAAACAGTAAAGCTTCATAAATAATAAATATTCCCTTAAAAGAATCACCAACATAAGAATTTAACAGAAACTAGGTCAAAAGTGATAAAACATGAAATAAATTCCTCAACACCTTCTCCATTCTCACGCACGCACGCGCGCGCACGCACACGCACACGCACGCACACACGCGCACGCACGCACACGCACACACACACACACTCATAAACTAAGGCATACACACACACACACACACACACACACACACACACACACACACACACACACACACACACACACACACACAGACACACATACTAAGCACACACACACACACACACACACACACACACACACACACACACACACACACACACACACACACACACACACACACACACACACACACACACACACACACACACACAAACACACACACACACACACACACACACACACACACACACACACACACACACACACACACACACAGACTCATAAACTAAGGCATGCACACACACACACACACACACACACACACACACACACACACACACACACACACACACACACTCATAAACTAAGGCATACACACACACACACACACACACACACACACACACACACACACACACACACACACACACACACACACACACACACACACACACACACACACACACACACACAAACACACACACACACACACACACACACACACACACACACACACACACACACACACACACACACACACACACACACACACACACACACACACACACACACACACACATTCGTGCGTGCCTGTGCGCACACGGTTATCTTCCCACATAGAAGCCGATCTCAGGGAAAACCGAAATTTCCTTCTTTGGGCTATGTAATTTTCCCCCAGCTTTTTTTCGTGAACTAGTGAACAGAATCGCTTCAAATTTTGTGTGGTGGTGTACCATGGTGCAAGGAAGTTTGTATAAAAGTTCAGCTGTATCTCGTGAACTACTGAACAGAATCGCTTCAAATTTTGGGCTATGTATTTTGTGCGTTCTGTAAGGGTGGAAAGTGGTGTGTTTATTGGGGGGGGGGGGGGGGGGGGGGGGGGAGAGGACATAACTCTGGCCGGGTTTGCATTGTCACAATGCGTTGCTGCCGCTCGGCGATGCCCTTGTTAATTATTGTAGTAAAACTAAACATTGTTTTGTCCCCACGTGTTTACATCCAAAGTTGGATTTTTGCCGGGATAACAAATCTAGATCAAGGGGGAGTTAATCAAGACCTTTCTGTCTCTTACTAATGGAGAAGATCTCAGAGTAAACACCTAAACTCGTTCCGCGCTACAAAGGATTTCGTTTATCGATGTACTAAAGCTTCAAACTTTGATTTTCGTTTTTCTCCAAACTACTGAAACGCTGATGAAAATGATGTTTCACGTCCTCTCGGTCATAGGGACACATTATGGGACATTTGTAAATACAAAGATGGTGGGAACAATACAGGCTGCAATGCCCGGAGGCAGTGCAACACCAGTAAAGTCCCGAGTTTTTAACAATATAGATAGGTGTAGCGGTAACCACGCCTCGGTTAAACCCCATCGGCTATGGTACCAGTGGAAAGGAAATGATTACTGAAACGCGATATGCGCTACTCTGGTTAGCAACCATCGATATAAAGGTCTGTGGTATAGTGAAATGAATAAGGGGAATGAACTTCTCGTAAATTAACTCCCTTTTTTTTTTTCTTTTTACCAAAGTTATTTATGGCACCGATTCGCCTGCAAAGTGAAAGTAGTTGCCACAACAATGCAGACCCAAGTTCATCCTGCAAAAGTAAAAGTAGTTGCCACAACAATGCAGACCCAAGTTCATCCTGCAAAGTGAAAGTAGTTGCCACAACAATGCAGACCCGAGTTCATCCTGCAAAGTGAAAGTAGTTGCCACAACAATACAGACCCAAGTTCATCCTGCAAAGTGAAAGTAGTTGCCACAACAATACAGACCCAAGTTCATCCTGCAAAGTGAAAGTAGTTGCCACAACAATACAGACCCAAGTTAGCCTGCAAAGTGAAAGTAGTTGCCACAACAATACAGACCCAAGTTCATCCTGCAAAGTGAAAGTAGTTGCCACAACAATACAGACCCAAGCTAGCCTGCAAAGTGAAAGTAGTTGCCACAACAATGCAGACCCAAGTTAGCCTGCAAAGTGAAAGTAGTTGCCACAACAATGCAGACCCAAGTTAGCCTGCAAAGTGAAAGTAGTTGCCACAACAATACAGACCCATCCTTGAACTACTTTCACTTTGCAGGCGAATCGGTGCCGTAAATAACTTTGGTTTAAAAAAAAGGGAGTTAATTTACGAGAAGTTCCTTCCCCTTATTCATTTCACTATGTCCTCTGTCTTAGCCTCACTATTTCATATTTGTCTCTGTGGTAGTAGTTGCGTGTCATTTAAAAGTCTCTGTACACGGGAACATTTTTCACTCTTTCATCATGGCAACACAGGGATACATGCAAGTCGTTGCCATGATGAAAGAGTGAAAAAATGTTCCCGTGTACAGAGACCTTTCACCGCCAGCCATATTTCAGCCAAAAGTTTCCATTAAATTTACCTGGGTAGAGAACAAAATCCATCTGAAGTATTGGGGATTCTTCTGTGACATATATAAAATAAGGTCTACCCTTACTTCCCAAAATTAAGACAATAGGGTCTTTGGATAATAGACCCCAAGTTGATGCCTTTTAGTGACATAGGTGTCAAATCACTGTGGTGCTAAAATGCGACTTTGGCGGTGAAAGGGTTAAATGACACACCACTACCAATATCAAGGCCACTTGTGGTAGTGTAGTACCTATTCACCAAGCTAAAGTTCAAGAAAGATTAATAGGGCATGTGCCACGAGTGTTCGTTCTCTATACTAGACTACTAATTTGCCCGCACTCGTTCTGCCCGAGTTACGCTGACCTTTCTAATTCAACTCAGTGAAATTCAAGGTCGCCCTCACGTGGCAAATGCCCTATTGATTCGATAAAATAAAATTAAAAACTCACAAATATTCGTCGAAAGACAACGCCAAATGCCGAAAGAGAAAATCGGCTACATCCGTCGGCCGAACCCGTGTTCTGATCATACACCTGATGCACCCTGCTACCGCCTCTCCTTGCATCTCGCGGCGAATTTCTTCCAACGAGAATGAGCCTTCTCCTTCTCCTCCTTCTTCTTCTTCTTCTTCTTCTTCTCCTTCTCCTTTCTTTCTCTCTGACGCTGACGTGTGCGTGGCGGTGGTGGTGGTGGTGGTGGTGTCAGTGATGACGTCACTCCTCCAGAAGCGCTCGGGGATGATGTAATGGTAGGTGTCGCACAGCGCCGGAAGTGCGTCACGGAGGAAGGCATCATGGGGGGTGGAGTAGAGTATTTTGAACAGGTGTCTGCGAGATGAGGGCGAGAAGGAAAACATTATTTTGTACTCTTTTTTATTTTTAAACAGAAAATAGAATAGAACAGTATATCACAGCATAAACTTACATAAATAACATAAAATAAACTGAAGTAGCAACAATGGAACCAAAACAGCAGAATAGGGCCTTAATTATTAATAAACAGATAAAATAAAGACATATGAAGTACAAAAGGAATGGGGGAAAAAACAGCAAGGCAAATTAGGCTCAAAAACACACCAAAGAATGAATAAATCATTATATACCGATCTTCAAGTAGCGCTAAAGAGGCCTGGAAGCGTGTGATATAAAACAATATCTTGACATATCATTTGCGTATATTAGCCCATAGGCTTAGTGTAAACGCGTGTAAGAATACACCGTTGCTATTAGAAACTTGACGTCACAGTTATTTATCTTGACATATCATTATCATTCTCATACACTCGCATGCGACTATCTGCAGTACTCAAGCCATATTTTCTTTATTTGCATCAAGTGATGTTTAGTAAAACAAAAAGCCCAAACATACTCCTAACCCTATGCCTTAACCCGATAAATGCAAAAGGTTGTTTATGATGAACATTTTACATTGAAAAAAATATTGTGAAGAGTAAGTTTTAGTGAAATTGCAAATTATAAAATTAGCGGCTGACAACCACATATTCAAGTTAGTGTCACTGCAAATAGCGCCTTCTGAGCAGGACACCAAAAAACGTCATCTTAGTGGACTTACGCAATCACTGAAATTACGTCATCATTGAAAGTTCGTCATTGGCGAAATGACAATAACTATGGCCTGTGGTTGCAGTGTAAAACGAATATGTCATTGTAAAGGCTATTTTTTTATACAGCAAATTCCAGTAGGTTCATGT
>CM065711.1:16018780-16026280 GCA_017654935.2 Phymorhynchus buccinoides
TGAGTGGGGGGTAAAGTTCGACCAAATTACACTTTTTCGTTGCCACTGGGTTTAAACGTATGCTACGCCTTTAACAATCCAAAAAATCTCAACGAAAAAAAAGTAATACGATAACAAAAAATCAAAAAGTGCATGGGCACACGGGGACTCGGTTTATCGTCTCATCCGAAAGACACAAAGTTCAGACCGCAAGGCCTAGTGCAAAATGAGAGGAAAAAATCTCCTGTACCCAGTTTCGAAACTCGGGGTATACTTGACACGAAGCGAACGCGATACCACTGTGCCACTCTACACCGATGGTATGATGGTAACAACGATTATGATAGTTTTGTAACAGTAATGATAGAGTTGATAGTGTGTTAATTAATCATCAATGGTTGACATTACGTGCATAATTGTTTTATGTTGAAACTACACACACACACGCAAGCACGCACAACGCACACGCACACGCACACACACACACACACACACACCACACACACACATACGCACGCACACTCACACTCACACACACACACACACACACATATGCACTCACACTCTCACACACCACACACACACACACACACACACACACCACACACACATACACACACCACACACACACATACACACACACACACACACACCTCTCCTCACACGCTCGCGCATACGCGCATACACGCCACACACACACACACACACACACACAGCGTATGAATGGTCAGTACACCAAACTCTAAGTCATACAGAAACCCAGACACTTATGTATCAGACTAAAACACTAAACTATACCGAAGAAAAATGTTCATCTTAGCTCATCACACAGACATATGTATGAGAGAAGTGAGGGGGAAAAAGGGGTGGGGGGGGGGGGGGGGGGGGGAGAAAGAGAGACAAAAAAAAAAAAAAAGGAAAGAAAACAAAGACCCCAAAAAGAAATGAAAAGAAAGGCGGGGACAGTGGAGGGTCAAAAAAACCAAAAAAACTATCATGTGACCCAGCACCACGAAAAGGGACATTAAGTGTCAAACTGACCATTCTGCGAAAATGACACATTTGACAACTTCAGACAATTCTCTTTCTAATGATACAAGAACCATTCTTGTATCGTTTTCCGTTCCAGAGTTATGAGCATTTCAAAGTTAGTAGGGTGAGCGTCAAGCCATTTTGAGAAAACACAGTCTAAAGTCTAGCCATAGCTGAAGAAAATGCATTGATCTAGGGGAAGACGGGGTAAAAAAGCGCATGGCCGGGTAAGAAGCCCACCCCAATTATCTCATGAAATGAAGCAAATTTCAGTCTCATTTTGCCCATGAGACGAGCGTTAATGTCTAGCATTCGTCTCATGGGCAAATTTGACTGAAAGTTTCTTTATTTCATGAGATAATTGGGGTGGGCTTCTTACCCGCCCATGCGCTTTTTACCCCGTCTTCGCCTACTCGTCTTAACCCTTTCGCCGCCAGCCATTTTTCAGCCCCAAAATACCATTAAACCTAACTGGGCAGAGAAAATTAAATATCTGCAACATTGCGGATTCCTCTGTGACACATATAACATTAGGCCTGTCCTTATCTCCCAAAATTAAGAAAACAGGGTCTTTGGATGACAGGCCCTGGTTTTGATGCCTTTTAGTGACATGGGTTTCAACCACCGTGGTGCTATAATGCGACATTGGCGGGGAAAGGGTTAAAGCACTGAATAGACCATTTAGAGACCATGTTAAAGATTGTCCTTTCTAACTCAAAATTGAAAAAAAAAGTGAAATTTTAAGATTTTCTAGGCTGTTGTGAGAAACTAGCTCAGCGACTTAATGTCCCTTTTGTGGTCACATCTTTTGTAGTCTCCTGTGCACGAATCTGATCCAATATCTGAGGTTGTTTTTTTTGCATCTGCGGACATTTTTATTTGAATTGATTCGTGTATTGCGGGTCTATACATGAGTATAAGAGTTATTTTTAGACGGAAGCATTTCATGTGAATCATGTTTCACGTTCATGTTTGGATCATAAACTAAGTTTCCTTTTAATTCTCTTCCACCTGGTGTATGCTTTTGCTTTATACATTCCTTGGTGATGTTCGATTTATGATGTGTGCTGCTTCTTAATATCTTATCTTTTGTACGTGTTGATCTTAGCATCTTGTATGTACGTTTTCATCAATGTCTGCATTATGGTTTTTGTTCCTGTTTCCCTCTGTGGTGTTTGAGTTATATAATTATAATGTATGTTTTGGTATTGTTTGTTTATCGAGCCTGTGCATGTGCTTTGTAGTTTCCTCAGGGATCAGTAAAGTTGATTGATTGATTGATTGATTGATTGATTGATTGATTGATTGATTGATTGATTGATTGATTGATTGATTGATTGATTGATTGATTGATTGACTCACAGACATTGTCGCCATCGTATCGTTTTGGTGTTACGTCGTATGCAGTATGGGTGGGCTAGGCCTTTAGATTTTGACCGCTTGAGAAACGTGATCAATTCACTGGTAGTAGTGTGTAAGAAAGAGTGTGATCCCTCTCCTCCTCCTCCTTCTTCTTCTCTTCTTCTTCTTCTTCTTCTTCTTCTTTCTTCTTCTTCTTCTTTCTTCTTCTTCTTCTTCTTCTTCTTCTTCTTCTTCTTCTTCTTCTTCTTCTTCTTCTTCTTCTTCTTCTTCTTCTTCTTCTTCTTCTCCTTCTTCTTCTTCTTCTTCTTCTTCTTTTCTTCTTCTTCTTCTTCTTCTTCTTCTTTCTTCTTCTTCTTCTTCTTCTTCTTCTTCTTCTTCTTCTTCTTCTTCTTCTTCTTCTTCTTCTTCTTCTTCTTCTTCTTCTTCTTCTTCTTCTTCTTTTTCTTCTTCTTCTTCTTCTTCTTCTTCTTCTCTTCTTCTTCTTCTTCTTCTTTCTTCTTCTTCTTCTTCTTCTTCTTCTTCTTTTTCTTCTTCTTTTCTTCGTCGTCGTCGTCTTCTTCTTCTTTTTCTTCTTCGTCTTCTTTTTTCTTCTTCTTCTTCTTCTTCTTCTTCTTCTTCTTTTCTTCTTCTTCTTCTTCTTCTTCTTCTTCTTCTTCTTCTTTCTTTCTTTTTTCCGTCTTCTTCTTCTTCTTCTTCTTCTTCTTTCTTCTTCTTCTTCTTCTTCTTCTTCTTCTTCTTCTTCTTCTTCTTCTTCTTCTTCTTCTTCTTCTTCTCCTCCTCGTCCTCCTCCTCTTCCACCTCCTCCTTGTTGTTGTTGTTGTTGTCGATGGCGATGGTGAGAATGGCATCAGTTATGATAATGATGACGAAACGATGATGATGACAACAACGACAATGATGACTACGATTAAGACGACGACATCGACGACAATAACAACGAAGACAACGACGACGACGACAACTGTGATGATGACGATGATCATAATGACGATGATTCTAACGACGACGACGATGATAATATTTATACGACGATGGATGATGCTAACAGAGAGCAGACGACCGGGCCCACTGCAATGTCGTCTACGACGTCAGGAAGGGGCGACAGGAGGGGGGAGGCTGGGCCATCTACAGCTCATCAACCGAGGACACCATCATCATCAACATCAACAACAGCAGCAGCGCAGCAGTAGCAGCAGCAGCATCGTCATCGTCATCAGCATCAACAGTAGCAGGAGCAGGCAGGAATCCACCCACCACCGAGCGATCGGGAGAGGCTGGTGGTGCTCGAAGTGTCAATGCCAAGCATACCTTACTTCAGCCTTTGAGTGAGTACGCTTTTTTTAATATACCGTATTTTACGGACTTATAAGGCGCACCCGATCATAAGGCGCACCCTCCCAAAATGTTACACCCAATTCAGATTTTGTTTTATGCTTTTTATTTATAATAGTTTCTTAATGATTAGTCACATTATAAGGCGCACGACTCTCAATTTTGGGGACAAAAAGTATCGCCTTCTTCTTCTTCTTCTTCGATCGCTCAGACAGTTTTCTGAGTTTTCTAATAGTCCGTAAAATACGCGGTAGTAGTATTTTGGAAGCCAGCCCTTAGGCTTAAGTCATATTACTTAATGTAATAATGGGTCGACATTAATTGGCTTGTAGTAAGAGTCAATAGTAAAGAGAGAACTGCACAATCAACGATTTTCTTCAGTAGCGAAAAATCATGGGGGTGGGGGGGGGGGGAGGGGTAACGGGGGGTGTAAGGGGCAGATCCTCCCACGGAGCAGGTGCGCATTATCGCTTATATTGCTACGTGCTTTGCTCTAGAATCATTTAGAGCATGTAATAGCCACACGCTATCCCCCCCCCCCCCCCCCCCCCCCCCCCCCGCCATGTCCTATGTAAGTTTGGAGGGTGTGTATCAATTTGAGAAAGGTTGAGAGCAAAAAATTTGCTCGTTTGGTTGTTGTTGCTTTTTTGTTTTATTAATGACAACTGAACTCATTACACATTTTCGGTTTTCATAGTTTTTTTATATACAGATAGACTTTGGATTGTGGATTTGGTTATCGAAAGGATGCTTAGTAATTGAAGATTCTGTGTGATTCTGGGTTTTATTAATCATTTCTAGGCATTAGCATGAGGGGGGACAGTCTTGCCCCAGCCTGTAGGTGGACATGCCCCGCCTTGGGGCAAATATGCCTACGTAAGGGTGGTTTACTTCAAGCAGCATGCAGAAAAACACCCTTTGTCATTTAACTGATTCTTAATGCTACAGCCAAGGGATCGTTTGGCCTTTGGGGACCTTCCTCGACGGCACAGTGGCGACGAACTGCTGATGCATGGCCCTGAGAAATAAAAGGTCTCCACGTCCTCCTTCGGTTCTGAAAGTTTATGGTGAACATTATTTTGAAGAGAAACAAAATAAAAAATCGATGGCTTGGAGTCAAAACGGACTGTCTTTAGAGAGTCCATTGACGTATTATTGAACTTATTACGAAAACTAATAACTTGCATAAAAAAAGACTGCTCAAATATAAAAAGCAAAACCCCCTTTTTATATTTCTGCAGTCATTGTTTGATGCAAGTTATTAGTTTTTGTAATAAATCCAATAATACGTCAATGGACTATCTAAAGATAGTCCGTTTTGACTCCAAGCCATCAATTTGTTTCTCTTCAAAATAATGTTCACCATAAACTTTCAGAACCGAAGGAGGACGTGGAGACCTTTTATTTCTCAGGGCCATGCATCAGCAGTTTGTCGCCACTGTGGAACCGACCCCTTTGTTTGTTTCTTTCTTTCCTTCTTTCTTTCAATCATTCATTCATTTTTAAAAACAATCTTTCTTTTCTGTTGTTCCTGTCTTCTTTCAGCACATTGTCCTCTACACATTTTTACGATTAATTTTCCACCAGCCCCATTTTTTTTTTTCTTTCTTTCTTTTCTTTTTTATCACATTTTCGTCTTCAAATTTCACCATCAATTTCCAGAAACGAAGAAAGGCGTGGAGATATTTCTCAGGAGCCAGATCTCCCTTTCTGTCTTTCTTTCAATCTGTCTTTCTTTCTTTCTTTCTTTTTTTCATTCTTTCTTTCTTTCTTTCTGTCTTTCTTTCTTTCTTTCTGTCTTTCTTTCTTTCTTCCTTTCTTTCTTTCTTTCTTTCTTTCTTTCTTTCTTTCTTTCTTTCTTCCTTTCTTTCTTTCTTTCTTTCTTTCTTTCTTTCTGTCTTTCTGTCTTTCTTTCTTCCTTTCTTCTTTCATCACATTTTCCTCTCCAAATTTCACCATAAACTTTCAGAAACCAAGAAGGACGTGGAGACCTTTCTCCACAAGTTTGTCACCATTCTGGAACCGGCCTCTTGGTGCAGAAATTCATTCGTTTTCTTCCTTCTTTCTTTCCTTCCTTCCTTCTTTTCTGCGTCAAATAAAAGTGTGTTTTTTTCTCTTCAAATTTCACCACCAATTTTCAGAAAGCAAGAAGGACGTGGAGACCTTTCTCAGGGCCATACATCAGCAGTTCGTCACCACGGTGGAACCGACCCATTTCTTTCTTTCTTTCTTTCTTTCTTTCTTTCTTTCTTTCTTTCTTTCTTTCATTCATTCATTCATTCAATCACTTTTTTCTTTCTTTCTTTCTTTCTTTCTTTCTTTCTATCTTTCTTTCTTTCTTTCTTTCTTTCTTCCTGTCTTCTTTCATCACATTTTCCTCTCTAAATTTCACCATAAACTTTCAGAAACCAAGCAGGACGTGGAGACCTTTCTCAGGGCCATACACCAGCAGTTCGTCACCACTGTGAAACCGACCCATTTCTTTCTTTCTTTCTTTCTTTCTTTCTTTCTTTCTTTCTTTCTTTCTTTCTTTCTTTCTTTCTTTCTTTCTTTCTTTCTTTCTTTCTTTCTTTCTTTCTTTCTTCTTTCTATCTTTCTTTCTTTTCTTTCTTTCTTTCTTTTCTTTCTTTCTTTCTTTTGGTTTAAACAAATCTTTATTCACTCACTTTCTTTCTTTCTTTCTGTCTGTCTTCTTTCATCACATTTTCCTCTCCAATTTTCACCATAAACTTTTCAGAAACCAAGCAGGACGTGGAGATCTTTCTCAGAGCCATACACCAGCAGTTCGTCACCAAAGTGGAACCGGTCAAGTCAGGGCTGCATGACCTTCTGGTGCAGAAACGAGTGCTGACCGACACGGATTGCGAGTCGTTGACCGGACCGCATTTGCCTGTGTCCAGGGATCGAGCCAGGTGAGGCCGCCTGTCTGCCTGTCCGTCTCTCTGCGTGTGTGTCTGTCTCTGTATCTCTCTGTCTGTCTTCTCCGTTTGAGTAATGTCTGAACTCCATGACTTGTTGGTGCATAAACAGAGAGTTCAGACTGATACAGATTGTGAGTCGTTGAGTGGACTGCATTTACCGTATTTTTACGGACTATAAGGCGATACTTTTCCCCCAGACTGAGACCTCT
This sequence comes from Phymorhynchus buccinoides, assembly GCA_017654935.2. Lineage (NCBI taxonomy): Eukaryota > Metazoa > Mollusca > Gastropoda > Neogastropoda > Raphitomidae > Phymorhynchus > Phymorhynchus buccinoides. The sequence continues at coordinate 16,025,616 of CM065711.1, forward strand.
GCGCCTTATAATATGATTATATAGTAAGAAACTAGAGTAACAAAACCTTAATGTTGTGTCAAATGTGGGGGGTGCGCCTTATAATGTGACTGATAGTATAGTAAGAAACTAGAGTAGCAAAACCTTACTGTTGTGTCAAATTTGGGGGGTGCGCCTTATAATGTGACTGATAGTATAGTAAGAAACTAGAGTAACAAAACCTTAATTTTGTGTCAAATTTGGGGGGTGCGCCTTATAATGTGACTGATAATATAGTAAGAAACTAGAGTAACAAAACCTTACTGAATTTGTGTCAAATTTGGGGGGTGCGCCTTATAATGTGACTGATAGTATAGTAAGAAACTAGAGTAGCAAAACCTTACTGTTGTGTCAAATTTGGGGGGTGCGCCTTAAAATCAGGTGCGCCTTACAGTCCGTAAAACACGGGGTACACTGTGCCCAGAGACATTGGCCACTGCAAGTAGGGTTATTAACGCCCTTGACGGCAAGAGTTAAGCCCTTGTTGATATGATCAGCATCCAAAAGGGCGTTCACTCTTATTGCAAAATGCAGCCATTAAGTGGCCTCAAATAGGGTTATGGGCGAGAGTTGTTCCTTCGTTTGGTCAGTACTCAACCATCTTCCCCCACCCACCTGCACTCCTGCAAAAGGTGTTCCTTTGCAGT
>CM065711.1:16038780-16056280 GCA_017654935.2 Phymorhynchus buccinoides
GAAAGAGAATGTGTGAGAGAAAGACAGAAAGAAGGAGAGAGAGAAAGAAAAGGAAGAAAAGAACTATTTCAAAGTACACTTTTTTTCTGATAAAAATAATAATAGTGCTTATTCTCCTTACGGGGCTCTAAGCGCTTCACAAAGAAGTTTTTAAAAAAAACCCAAGAAACTCGCACTTATAAGGAACAACACGAAACAAAACCACGATCACTACATTTACGTCCTCTTCCCCCCCCCCCCCCCCCCCCCTCCCCCCCCCCCCCCCCCCCCCCATTCACACTCCACTAGAATCCAAACCATTACAAATAGCATTTTCCACGCAAAAGCCATTTTCTCTACACTACCCCCCCCCCCCTCCGCCTACACCCCACCCCCCCCCTTCATAGACCTCAAGCTAACCTACTTTTTATAGAGTCTCCCAGCACGTACACATGCGCGCGTGCAGAGGGACAAATGCCTCCTAACACGGACGCACGCATGTACGCACGCACACGTGCGCACACGCACGCACACGCACACGACACGCAACAACACACACACACACACACACACACACAACTCACACACTCACACACACACACACACACACACACATACACAACAGGGTGTTTTATGTGAGCTGAAAGAGATGGGGTTTTGTGGATGCCTTGAAAGAGCTGACAGACTGATAACAAGTATGACAAACTTGCTGGATTGTGTATATTATAATACTGCTGAAAGTTAACCCCTTCAAGACTTCACCGCCTTAGACAAATATCCTAACTGGCCTGGGGTTGCTTAGAAAAAAAATATAACAAAAAAGAAATGCAACAAAACTCAACAGTGTCAATGATTCAGTTTTTGACAACATTACTGGTTGATCCAAGTTTATTTTTCACTTTCAAATCGTGGTTATATTGCATTATAATTGGAATCATATGTCTCCGTATTACTATCACTGTTAATGAAAACATTACTTGGAGTATTTTCTGAGGCTCGTGTAGGGCCCATGTTTTGGACATTTTCAACATTACAAATTGAAACAGAAGTGCCAAACATACGTGAAACGAGAGTTGGAAGAGTGTTGAAGAGAAGTATCTCGAAAAATGTGGTTTGGATTGAAAGAAACATGGATTTAGATAAATTTTAGACTCAGAAATCGCTGTTCCAAGAATACTCGGGGCAGCCACACTCCGACTTCTGAGGATGTACCCTCACTGAATGACATTCCAACAAACCAAAGGGTTGTGACACTTGGAGATTCCCTGCCAAGGAGGTATGTCCGTCTTCCATCTTCTTTATGCTTATTGAGATAAACGGTTCTGGCAGGGAATCCTTGTTCATTTTTATTTAGATAAAGTGTTCTGGCAGGCAATCCTTTATTTGTATTGAGGTAAACAGTTCAGGCAGGCAATCCTCCTTTATTTGTTTTATTGAGAGAAACTGTTCTGGCAGGAAACCATTATATAATTTTTATTGAGATAAACTCTTCAGGCAGGGAACCCTTCTTTATTTGTATTGAGATAAACTGTTCAGGCAGGGAACCCTTCTTTATTTGTATTGAGATAAACTCTTCAGGCAGGGAACCCTTCTTTATTTGCATTGAGATAAACTGCTCAGGCAGAGAGTCCTTCTTTATTTTTTTTAGATAAACTGTTCAGGCAGGGAACCCTTCTTTATTTTTTTTAGGTAAACTGTTCAGGCAGGGAACCCTTCTTTATTTGCATTGAGATAAACTCTTCTGGCAGGGAACCCTACTTTATTTGTATTGGGATAAACTCTTCTGGCAGTGAACCCTTCTTTATTTGCATTAAGATAAACTGCTCAGGCAGAGAGTCCTTCTTTATTTTTTTTAGATAAACTGTTCAGGCAGGGAACCCTTCTTTATTTTTTTTAGATAAACTGTTCAGGCAGGGAACCCTTCTTTATTTGCATTGAGATAAACTGCTCAGGCAGAGAGTCCTTCTTTATTTTTTTTAGATAAACTCTTCAGGCAGGGAACCCTTCTTTATTTGTATTGAGATAAACTGCTCAGGCAGAGAGTCCTTCTTTATTTTTTTTAGGTAAACTGTTCAGGCAGGGAACCCTTCTTTATTTGTATTGAGATAAACTCTTCAGGCAGGGAACCCTTCTTTATTTGCATTGAGATAAACTGTTCAGGCAGGGAAACCTTCTTTATTTGTATTGAGATAAACTGTTCAGGCAGGGAACCCTTCTTTATTTGCATTGAGATAAACTGTTCAGGCAGGGAACCCTTCTTTATTTGCATTGAGATAAACTGTTCAGGCAGGGAAACCCTTCTTTATTTGTATTGAGATAAACTGTTCAGGCAGGGAACCCTTCTTTATTTGTATTGAGATAAACTGCTCAGGCAGGGAATCCTTCTTTATTTGTATTGAGATAAACTGCTCAGGCAGGGAATCCTTCTTTATTTGTATTGAGATAAACTGCTCAGGCAGGGAATCCTTCTTTATTTGTATTGAGATAAACTCTTCAGGCACGGAAACCTTCTTTATTTGTATTGAGATAAACTGTTCAGGCAGGGAAACCTTCTTTATTTGTATTGAGATAAACTCTTCAGGCAGGGAACCCTTCTTTATTTGCATTGAGATAAACTGTTCAGGCAGGGAACCCTTCTTTATTTGTATTGAGATAAACTGCTCAGGCAGAGAATCCTTCTTTATTTGTATTGAGATAAACTGTTCAGGCAGGGAACCCTTCTTTATTTGTATTGAGATAAACTGTTCAGGCAGGGAAACCTTCTTTATTTGTATTGAGATAAACTGCTCAGGCAGGGAATCCTTCTTTATTTGTATTGAGATAAACTGTTCAGGCAGGGAACCCTTCTTTATTTGTATTGAGATAAACTCTTCAGGCAGGGAACCCTTCTTTATTTGTATTGAGATAAACTCTTCAGGCAGGGAACCCTTCTTTATTTGTATTGAGATAAACTGCTCAGGCAGGGAACCCTACTTTATTTGTATTGAGATAAACTGCTCAGGCAGAGAACCCTTCTTTATTTGCATTGAGATAAACTGCTCAGGCAGAGAACCCTTCTTTATTTGCATTGAGATAAACTGTTCAGGCAGGGAACCCTTCTTTATTTGCATTGAGATAAACTGTTCAGGCAGGGAATCCTTCTTCTTTTTTTATTGAGATATTATTTTTGATTGAGATAAACTGTTCTGGCAAGCAATCCTTCTTTGTTCCTATTGAGATAAACTGTTCTGGCGGGCAATCCTTTATTTAATATTGAGATAAACTGTTCAGGCAGCTTTTGATATTTGTATTGAGATAAACTGTCCTGGCAGGCAATCCTCCTTTATTTAATATTGAGATAAACTGTTCAGGCAGCTTTTGATATTTGTATTGAGATAAACTGTCCTGGCAGGCAATCCTTCTTTATTTCTATTGAAATAAACTGTTCAGGCAGCTTTTGATATTTGTATTGAGATAAACTGTTCTGGCGGGCAATCCTTCTTTATTTCTATTGAAATAAACTGTTCAGGCAGCTTTTGATATTTGTATTTAGATAAACTGTCCTGGCGGGCAATCCTTCTTTATTTCTATTGAAATAAACTGTTCAGACAGCTTTTGATATTTGTATTTAGATAAACTGTCCTGGCAGGCAATCCTTCTTTATTTCTATTGAAATAAACTGTTCAGGCAGCTTTTGATATTTGTATTGAGATAAACTGTTCTGGCGGGCAATCCTTCTTTATTTCTATTGAAATAAACTGTTCAGGCAGCTTTTGATATTTGTATTTAGATAAACTGTCCTGGCGGGCAATCCTTCTTTATTTCTATTGAAATAAACTGTTCAGGCAGCTTTTGATATTTGTATTTAGATAAACTGTCCTGGCAGGCAATCCTTCTTTATTTCTATTGAAATAAACTGTTCAGGCAGCTTTTGATATTTGTATTTAGATAAACTGTCCTGGCAGGCAATCCTTCTTTATTTCTTTTGAAATAAACTGTTCAGGCAGCTTTTGATATTTGTATTTAGATAAACTGTCCTGGCAGGCAATCCTTCTTTATTTCTATTGAAATAAACTGTTCAGACAGCTTTTGATATTTGTATTTAGATAAACTGTCCTGGCAGGCAATCCTTCTTTTTTTTTTATTGAGATAAACTGTTCTGGCAGGAAACCATTATATATTTTTTATTGAGATAAACTGCTCAGGCAGAGAGTCCTTTATTTTTTTACATAAACTGTTCAGGCAGGGAATCCTTTATTTTTTTTATTGAGAATTTTTTTTTTATTGAGATAAACTGTTCTGGCAAGCAATCCTTCTTTGTTCCTATTGAGATAAACTGTTCTGGCAAGCAATCCTTCTTTGTTCCTATTGAGATAAACTGTTCTGGCGGGCAATCCTTTATTTGTTATTAAGATAAACTGTTCTGGCGGGCAATCCTTGAGATAAACTGTTCTGGCAGGCAATCCTTCTTTATTTCTATTGAAATAAACTGTTCAGGCAGCTTTTATTATTTCTATCGAGATAAACTTCTGGCGGGAAAATCCTTCTCTATGTTTTATTGAGATAAACTGTTCTGGCAGGCAATCCACAATTCCATTGTTGAGCTCTCGAGTCACAAAATTGAATTGCAGCTACTGTTTTTGTTGTTGGTTTAAGTACTCTTAATTAACCAGCAACACATATTTTGCATTTTTTGTTTTGCAGTTTGTTGTTGTTGTCGTCGTCGTCGTCGTCGTTGTTGTTGTTGTTGTTGTTGTTGTTGTTGTTGTTGTTGTTGTTGTTGTTGTTGTTGTTGTTGTTGTTGTTTGTTTATGAACTGCCACAATGTGTTATTTCTTGTGCATATATGTTTCTGAACTTTGCTCAAATGGCTTTTGCTGCTTGCTGACATGAGCCTGTAGTAGAGGCCAATACGTTACTGAGAGCCGTAAAATAAATGATTTTGAACAGTATTTGAATGTCAGGGTTCCCCGTTCCTCGTTAAAATAGTTCCCCACCTTCTAAGTTCTGTGTAACTTCCTTTATTCTGCTCTTTTCCATCTGCTTTCTATAAACTACTATCTTTCTCACTTATTGGCCCATTCTCCTGCCTTTAAAAATAAAATAAAATCTTCCAACTAATTTTTCTCCTTTGAGCTCCTCCGAAATCAGAATGTGTCAGCTGTACGCAGCGGGGAGACCAGTGAAAACTGAAAACCGGACACATACGTTCCTTACCCATTATGGCCCATATGGCCTGGGAACGCAGAAGAAGAAGAGAAGAAGAAGAATGTCATGGTACAGTTTAGTCTTTTGTGGAAGACAAGACAAACTAGGGGGCATTTGCACCGGCTGCTAGTGCTGCAGCTAAAGGGACTGGTTGACCTTTGGGGACCTTCCCCAAAGCCATCTGCTCTCAAATCTCTTTGGTTAAAAGAGTATTTGGTATTGGTATTTGGTACTTTATAGTCACAGAGGCGTCTCTATGAAAGACAGGTTGCTCGCACCTGGAAAGAGCGTCGCAGACAGAGGCGCGCCACCCTATTTTTTCCTTCTTTTTTTTTGCATGTGATTTTTGTGTGACTGATGAGGAAGGAAGGGAGGGGGGGGGGGGTAAATTTTGACCAAATAACAACTTACGTTGCTACTGGGTTTAACGTGTGCTAAGTGCATGGGCACGTGGGACTTCGGATCATATTTGTCATCTCAAAGGTGTGTGTGTGTGTATGTATGTGTGTGTGACCCAGCACCACGAAAGGAACATTAAGTGTCAAACTGAACATTCTGAGAAAATTATACAGTGGAAAAATTCAGACAATGCTCTTTCTAATGATCCAAGAACCATTCTTGTATCATTTTCCGTTCCAGAGTTCTTCTTCTTCTTGCAAATAGCGTCCTCCATCATCAATTTGATGATTATGACGCTTTCGACGTGGGGGGCTTCCAACTAATCAGTAGACTTGTATAAAAGACTTACTGCCCAGATGATCAGCTCAATGCGGGATTGAATGGAAGGGGGCGAGAGGGGGGTGGGCATGATTTGGGGGAGAGGCCCGGGAGTTGACTCCGTTGAGAACAACAGAAAGGGGAGGACAGGGGGAAGGGGAGGGGAGGGAGGAACGAAGGGGGGTGGAGGATGGGAGTGGGGGGGGAGGAGGGAGCGGGGTTCAGATCTGGGATTTTGAATTCCTCCACCGAGGCTGATGATATTGGCTCAGGTGGAAGAGAGTTCCACTCACTCACAGCCCTGGGAAGGAATGAGTACTTCCTGCAATTTGTTTTACAGGCAGGATGTAGGTAGGCCGATGAGTGAGTCTGTCGTATCTGTCGTGATGGAGGATGGGGAACTGGCTGGTTTGGGGTGTTGATGGCCACCTCTCCATGGTGGAACTTGAAGAAGGTGGCCCTTAGTAACTACTAACTAGTTATGAGCATTTAAAGTTAGTAGGGTGAGTGTTAGCCATTTTGAGAAAACACAGACTAACGTCTTGCCTAGCTGCGTGCGTGTGTGTGTGTGTGTGTGTGTGTGTGTGTGTGTGTGTGTGTGTGTGTGTGTGTGTGTGTGTGTGTGTGTGTGTGTGTGTGTGTGTGTGCGTGCGTGCGCGTGCGCGCGTGCGCGCGCGCGTGCGTGCGCGTGTGATATTTTCTGCAACTATCCAACTATATCATTACTATCACTGTTGTTATTACTATTGCTGTTATTATTGATGTCATTATTATCAGAAGCAATCTCGTTATTGGTGGTTTTGCTGATGCACTGTCGTATTCGTTTTCTTCTTATTATTATTATTGTTGTAGTTGTTCTTCTTCTTGATGCTATTTGTTCTTTAAAAAAGCAAAAAATATCATTATCATTATTTTGTTGTTGTTGATATTGTCGTATTTGTCCACTTAAGTGTTCAATGAGCTCATGTTTATCCTTTTATTCTTCTTGAGATCGCTAACGTGGGATCAGTGAGCAAGTGGGCGGATGAATGATTGGGTTTGGTATGAGCGTTACATGTTACAAATTTGTTTAAATGTAAATTTGTGTTTCATATTTTCAATTAAGTAATTTTGCTTTTTTAAAATTTTAATTCATATTATTTTACACAGTGGAACACAATTTTCAATGTGCATTTGTACCATGGACAACATAAAAAAAACCTTTTGACTTATTCAACGGCAAGTGTCAGTCAGTCAAAAGGTTCTCAAGGCTTAGTGGGTATGAACCTTGGGTAAGGCATCCCACTCTAAAAACAACACAACAAAACTCATTCCAGTTTTCCAGAATATCAGCTGCTAGCTCTGAAATCTGGAGGTTGTCATGTAACACGACTGGCCACGTATGCGAAGAGCATGCATTTATCTATTCATTTACTTCAATTATACTTTGCTTTGATTATTCCGTTGTTGTATAAACACACACGACATACATGCGCACCCACGCACCCACATGCAGACATTAAGCATGCAGTAGGAATGAGTCATCACACCTCACACTAGGTTATTCAGAAACCCAGAAATGTTTGTATCACAAATTATGTTATGAGGCTGTGTGTCGTCATAATCATGCTACACTTGACCAAACAATATTTGCACAGGACATAATGAATGGTGAAATAAAGATATGCATTCATTTATTATGTTCTGTATGCTACCTTTTGTTCTGTGTGTTTATTATTAGCTGTAATAAAAACTTTATATTGTACACAGATTACTACCAAACAACAATTTAACATGATACAATGATTTGCCAAAAACAATATAAATTTCTTTCAAAAAGATACACATGTTGCCATAAACAAACAAAAAACCAATTAGGCAACAAACCAATCACTTAAGGAAAAGAAACGCCCAAATCTGTTGATGGGATCAAGAGTCGCACCGGCCATGCCTACCCTACCAAAACGAGAGCAGCCCTGTTCCAGCCTTGGAAGTCTCGTGTTGTGTTACTGGGGAGCAGGCACACACGGGATATTCCATTAAGCATACAGAGGCACATAGCTACTCTCGACTTGGTGGCATTGGCTTCGACGCAGAGGAGTCCTTGCGAAATTTCCCCATGGGTGTTCCAAGCTTTGTTGTTTTCATATTTGCAGAAACCACCAACAAACGACAGCCCACTCATAAACCCAGCACGCATCCAACAGCCCCCACCAAAGACAGGTGAGGCCAGTTCATCTCCAGACAAAAGCCACAGGCTCTCGACTTAAGGACTTGTATGGCTCGGAAGAGAGTTCCCAAATGTATTGTGATCTTATAGTCATCCAAAGAGGGTCAGGGCAAAACTAATGAAAAAGAAACACCTGAAGATGCTGATGGGCAACAGAGATGCCTGCCGTACCAACACGAGAGCAACCCTGCTCCAGGCTTGGAAGTCTGTGTTGTTTTTTCTGGGGAGCAGACACACACAGGACCAGCAGCCAGCCAGCCAGTGGACAAACCAACCAAAAGTATAGACCCCCCAATTAATCAGTTATGTATTGTCCCCTTTTAAAAAACAAGGACATTTCTTGACATGCACACTTTCATAAACATTATCGATCGTCCCACATAAGAACACAGAGGAATGTGAACATATTATTTTCTTTATTACTTTCTCTTCTCACCCCCCCAGCCCCCCAACTCTTTACATTCCTCTCTCTGTCTGTCTCTGTCTCTCTCCCTCTCTCTATCTCTCTTTCTCTCTCTGTCTGTCTGTCTGTCTGTCACTCTCTCTCTCTCTCTCTCTCTCTCTCTCTCCTCTCTCTCTCTCTCTCTCTCTCTCTCTCTCAATCTCTCTCTCTCTCTGTATGTGTATGTATATGTGAGTGTGTGTGTGTGTGTGTGTGTGTGTGTGTGTGTGTGTGTGTGTGTGTGTGTGTATGTGCGTGCGCGTGTGTGTGTGTACGTGTGTGTGTGTGTGTGTGTGTGTGTGTGTGTGTGTGTGTGTGTTGCGGTTATGTGTATGGCTGTGTGTATGTGTGTGGCTGTGTCGATAATTGATATTTACAAATATTTTGTCATATCTCTCTCTCTCTCTCTCTCTCTCTCTCTCTCTCTCTCTCTCTCTCTCTCTCTCTCTCTCTCTCTCTCTCTCTCTCTCTCTCTCTCCCCACCCACTCTCGTTCTCTCTGTGGACTGACAACTGCTTAAAATGTATGCAGAAAAAAATATGCATCAAATACACTGGTTTAAATAATGTCAACATTATCTTGAAGCCAGGTCAACATTTCAGCTTCTTGCTTTTTACTCCTTTTTTCAATCAAAGTGTTGAAGGTATAGACACATGGATTGATTACAGCGTTAATAGGTAAAACAAATACACCTAGACCCACATTCACTTCCACTGGGATAGGAATGCCAGTTAAAGCCAGTATTCCACACAGACCAACGGGAAACCAGCACAGGAAATCAGTTACTGCCACAGTGATCAACCGCCGAGCTATGGTCATGTCTTTAGACATTTTGGTTGAGCTAGTTTTTAGAGCGTTGGCCTGAATTGACCAATAAACGAAACACTGTCCAGCAGCCACAAGCAGAAATATTATAAAATTTAATAAAATCAAAACGCTGATTGAATACGTTCTTCCTTTGAAGTCTCTTCTTGTGACTGGCAGAGGTATGCACATGCCTGTCTGGCCGTAGAATTCCCAATGGGATGTCAGGGGAAGTAGTGGTATCAACGCTAACAGCCATCCAACCAACCAAGTCAACACACAGGCCACTGTTGCTGATGTTCTGTCAAACCTCCAAGAGCTGAAAGGAAAGCGAAGGACAATGAAACGATCCAGTGTGATAAACCAAATGATCAAAACCGACACTTCACTGGACATCAGAGAAAGAAATCCTGCCACCTTACAGGTCACACTGTTTTTCCATTCATCATCATTATAAAGATATCGTCCACGGAACCGTTCATCTGCCGCCCCAATCATGGCAATGTATACCCCCATCAGAAAGTCAGCCATGGTCAGATTGGTGACGAATACACTGAAGCCACTGGAAGACGCCATGCTCTTCACAAACAAACGAGCACAGCAACAGAAGACGTTACCAGTCAGCGACAGACAGGCCATCAGCCACAGAAACGCTCGGTACGTCCACGACTGCAGCAGATCTTTACAGGAGGAAATTTCATCTTTGGGGGCCAGGCAAGCCGAGCTGTCAAAGTTATGTGGAAGTATTTCATCACAGCACAGCCTGTAGTTTTGTGTGGATATGTATCGTAGGTTGGAGAGACCTTTGAACACATCAGGCTGAAACTCTTTCACAGGACTTCCACCCATGTGCAGGTCAGTTAGCTGAGGGGTGGAATAGAACACATCAGCACCAATGGTGTGCATGTCAGTTAACGTTAAATTTAGTAACTGTAGGAGAGGAAAGGCAGAGAGAACGTTGGTTTCCAGAACAGTGAGTGTGGTGTAAGACAAGTCCAACAGAGTGAGGGAACTCTGGTGTCTAACATCTGTGTAGAGAGAAGACAGAGGATTGCTGGACAAAGAAAGGTTCTCTAGATTTATTAACCCGGTCAGAAAAGTGAGGGAAACATACCTTAGGTGATTATCCCGAAGATCAAGAAACCTCAAATTCACCATCTGCACGTGGTGCAAAGAAGTCAAAGAGCAGCGAGCTAGACTGACCCCAATGAGCAGAGTGTTGTTGCCGACATCCTGCAGTGTCATCCCTGACCCTGTGCCGTCCAGGTAGCGGAGCTGAGGGAAGAGAGCTGCCGAGAATGGCTGAGGACAGAGAAAGCTGTGACCCTGACAACGACAGTTCATGGGGCAGGTTGTGCCACAATACAACTCGTCGTCATTCATCGGACAATGGGGCCAGTTGTCACATAAATGGCTGCTGTGTAAACATATAAGTGACTGTCGGCATCGAAAAAATCCTGGACATGTTAGTGTAGCACACTCCTCTTCATCTTGACGACCTACGCAGTCGTAGAAACCGTTGCATCTTGTGTAGGATGGCAGACAATCTGTTAGGTGACTAGGGCATCTGTAGTGGCTCTCAGGACAGGATTCATTCAACTTCAGTGGGAAGGAATTAAAGAATTTGACGCCATCAAAATAGACAATCACTGGAGATGGTAAACATGGAGACATCGGTCTTGATCTCGTTGAAAATAGCGGACAGCTCTTTTCGTCTGACTGGTCATAACAATGAAACAAATAATCACACACGTTGTCAAACGATAGGCATTGACCACTGTCACATGTAAACTGTTTCTTACATGGGGAGTATTTGCAAAATGATTCATCGCTAACATCAGGGCAGTCAGGCTTAAAGTTGCACACAAGGCTGTATGATAAACTTGTCATACCATGCCGACATACGAATGTTGGCACATCATTTGGCACAAAAAGTGATTGATCAACTTCGTTATTGTATGACAATTCAGAAAAAAAGGTACACACAGGTCTGTGATGTGTTCCACATGTTTGCTTCTGATCAGAACCACACAGGAGAAAATTGTGAGTCACGTGACCTTCATGGCATTCTGTCATAGACTGTAGTTTCATTTTTGTCAAACAGTTTTCACAACTCAAATAAATCTTTGGTGAAATGAGAACGTTTTGTTCAGTTTTGTTTGTGGTAAACTCGCACATTGCGCCCATAGAGTCCTGTGCGCATTGGTTCGTAGAGCACGCACACGTGTATCCACCTAGAACCAACATACTGAGTGTCCTCAGACACAGCTTGGATTTGATTGTCTTAGACATATAAGCCCTCACAGTGTGATGCAGGACTGTCCCATCTGAATGAACCAGGCTGTGTACATACATGGTCGGCAATTCTCTGTCCTCAGTAAACAGTCCTGTCCAGAGTTTTGCTACCCTCACTGGGTGTATTTTCGTTCTGCCCTGGAGTGTGTCCTGATTCAAACACTTAGGTAAGCTCAGCTGGCCTCCTAGAGAATTACAAAACTCATCAGCTCTTTTGTTGACATCTGTTTTGTCACTGCGGAATCCCCGTAAACTGTGCACAATTTGGTAACAGCGGTCACAGAGAGCTATCCGCCCATGGCACTGAGCACTGCTGTAGGGGCAGTGGCCTGTTTCGTCCTGTCCATCTTCACACTCTGTTTTCAGGTTACAGGCCAGGTGATGGTGGAACCTGCTGTAATAATGATTCACTGAACAGTTCCACAAACCGGACGGTAATTTGATCAGTTTGCAACTTTCATTAAAAAATGAAAAGTAAAGTTTAAAGCACATTGTGTTCAAACACGATCTGCTGGCAACCAGAACGCCGATTTCAGCTTCGTTAAACATGTGGGCAAAATCTGACACTGGGTCACGTCGAGACCAGATTTGTGATTTTTTATCTTTGAAACGCTGATTGGAATGACTGTAAGACTTTGTCGTAGAAAACAAGACAACATATGGCAAAGCCTTTGCTTTTCCTTCGAAGCTGATCATTACTGATGTGTTAGCTGGTATGCGTATATTCCTCCACAAATACATAGGGTCATCGAGGCTTACATTACCTCTGACCGTTAGGTATCCAGAAAATGGAGTCATCATTGCCAGAACAAGATGATCTGTCGAAATGGAAAGAAACTTTATGAAGAGTCGGACAGCAGAAGATCTTCAGAGAAGAAGCTCTCCCCATTCCCTTCAACCAAGTAAAGAGCTAAGCAGTAAAGAGATATCTCCTGAAGAAACTCAATGTGTATTAATTTTCAGTGAAGTTGCCCAGTCAACAGTAACCAATGATAAATCTCATTTAAACGATTTACACCCCCTTAAACAATTATGTGACTCACAACTTCCGAACTTAATATCCTAGATCCTATTAATGTCAGTTTATGAAGTTTACACCGCTCTTTGCAACTTAAAGTAAACATGCTACCACGGTCTGGATGAAATCGATTGGAAAATTAAACAAATAGCTGCCTCTATCATTTCCGAAACCCTCACTTATGTTTATAATCTTTTCTTAAGTAAGAAGCAGTTTCCCAAAGCTTTCACAGTAGCCAAAGTAATACCAATTTATAAATCAGGTGACCCAGACAATCCGTCAAACTACCAACCTATTTCTCTTCTATCTACCCTCTAAACATCGTTAGAAGACCACTTTAGAAAAGACATCCTTACTTATTTTGAGCAATTTGATTTGTTCTATCCTATTCAGTCCGGTTTTAAGAAACACCATTCCTGCCATTCTGCACTTACAAATTTAATCGAGAAATGGCTATCCAATATTAACAATAACTTAACTACTGGTGTCGGTTTATAGACTTTGCTAAAGCTTTTGATGTGTTGCTCTTAAAAAAGCTAACGTTATACGGCCTCTCTAGTAATACCATAGAATTAATGTCGTCATTCTTAGATGAAAGATACCAACTTGTTTTCACTAATGGTAAAAAATCCTCTCTCCTCCCCTTAAAATATGGAATTCCTCAAGGGTCAATCCTTGGCCCGATCCTCTTTTCAATTTACATTAATGATTTGCCTTTTAATTTTCAAGCTCTCTGTGGCATGTTCGCGGATGCCACTACTCTCCATACAAGCAACTCCAAAGTAGAAACCATAGTTCATGTATTGCAAGAAAGTATGAATCAGTTAACAGAATGGTCTGAACTAAGCCACATGACTCTAAACCCTAACAAAACTAAATTCATGCTTGTGACCACCAGGAAAAAACGGCAACGTTTTTCCTCTTCTCTCCCCTTGCATATAAATGGCAATGATATTGAAGAAGTTAACTCACATAAAGCATTAGGGGTCTTAAATGATAATAATTTATCTTGGTCTAACCATGCAAAAACTCTTTGTAAAAGAAGTTCCCCCAAACATATCTTCTATGCAAAAAAACACAGATTCCCGCAAAATGTTCTTCCATCCATACATTGAATCTCACATAAGCTATTCGTCTACACTCTGGGATTCAGCAAGTGAGCAAACCCTAAAGCCACTGCATAGTCTCTATATACGAGCACTGAAATTAGTCTTACTAAAATCGTCGAGTCTTACTCAATCCGATTATGTAACATTAGACATTCTCCCTCTTCATTTTAAATTTAGATATAACAATAAAGCAATATTTATGTTCAAAATTATGTCAGGCTATGCTCCTTCTTCTCTACAAGAAAAAAAAATTCAATTCAACATGAAACGTCTTCCTCATAGACTGATGTCACCTCTTCCCAAATTAGATTGATTGAAATCTAGCTTACAATATGCACAGGGTCTCCTCTGGAACGGCATTTCTTCCCACATTAACGTTCATGTTTGTCTAAACACATTCAAAAAAAGATACCATCAAATACTCATGAACGAATACTCTAGCTCAAACATCCAATACTGTATAGTTTTTATTTGTATCCTTTTCCAAATCTCTCATTTCTTATAATACATGCTTATGAGTTAAGTCTTCTTATTGTTCATTGTATTTACTATGCTTTATTTTACCTGCATGTGTTATTTCATTGCTTCCATCTTTTCTTTTCTTTTGACCTCCCTCTCTCTGTCGGTCTCTGTTTGTCTGTCTGTCTGCCTGTCCTTGTCTCAGTCTCGTTCTTATTTATATGCCTTGCACGGTGCGTCCGTTTACGACCTTGATTGTCCTTTGCCGATTTACGATCGCAAAGGAGTATGTTTTCGTTCATGTATGTTTGTTTGTTTGTTATCCGTCACCATAGGTGATCGGAGTTTGTGATGGGCTGGTTTGTATTTTTTTAAATTTTTTGTTTCGTTCTGTCCCAAGGATATCTCCCGAACCGCTTGACCGAATTGCGTCAAATGTTGTGTGCTGGTGTGTCACCATGTGAGGAAGGCATTCGCGCAAAACGTTTTGCCGTCGTGATCTTGACCTTGGTGTACGACCTTGAAAACCGAAAATATTTAAGGGGTCATAACTCCCACACCGTTGGTGTTAGAG
The DNA here is from genome assembly GCA_017654935.2 of Phymorhynchus buccinoides. Lineage (NCBI taxonomy): Eukaryota > Metazoa > Mollusca > Gastropoda > Neogastropoda > Raphitomidae > Phymorhynchus > Phymorhynchus buccinoides. The sequence continues at coordinate 16,053,574 of CM065711.1, forward strand.
TCTTCAAATTTGGCATGTAGGTACTTTGGCTTCTGCCCGTTCTGATGGTGGCATACCGATCACGGTCAAAGTCACGGTCCGGGAGATCGGTAGGCCTTGAAAGTGGTAGAGGTCTACAAATGGGTTTTAAGCCATATTTTCCATATTTGTACTTGACAGAAGCGCTTCAGATTGTGTGTGGTAATGTATACCCTAGAGAGGAACATATTCGAGCATAAATTATCACCATGTTGATCTTGACTTTGAAGTGTGACCTTGAAAACTGAAATTTCCTTCTTTGCGCTAAATATGTTTCTTCTTCAAGCTGTATCTCATGAACTAGAAGACAAAATCCCTTCCAATTCTGTGTCAGAATGTTACTGCTACGGGGTGCCGCAAGTGCGTGGCATTGCTGGTGATGGACATGTCTGCCGATCGGCGACGCCCTTGTTTGTTTTTCTGTCTGTCCCAATGATATCTCCCGAATCGCTTCACATTTTGTGTGGTGGTGTGTCACCATGAGAGGAAGGCATCCGCGCATAAATTATCGCCATAGTGACCTTGACCTTGGCGCATAACATTGACAACCGAAACTGTTTAATGGGGCTATAACGTCCACACCGTTGGTCTTAGAGACTTCAAACTTGGCATATAGGTACTTGGACTTAAAGCCGTTCTGGTGATGGCATACCAACCAAGGTCAAGGTCAAGGTCAGGGAAATTGGTAGGCCTTGAAAGTGGTAGGGGTCTAAACATTGGGGTTTAAGCCATTATGTCCAGATTTGTGCTTGACATAAGCGCTTCCGATTGTGTGTGGTACTGTATAACCTAAAGTAGAAAACATCCGAGCATAAATTATCGCCATGCTGACCTTGACCTTGAAGTGTGACCTTTAAAACCGAAATGTCCTTCTTTGCGCTTTATATTTCTTGTCCAAGCTGTTTCTCGTGAACTAGAAGACAGAATCCCTTCCAAATTTATATCAGGATGTGACACTAAGAGCATAACACATTCGTACATAAATATCCTTCGCAATACAATGTTGCCGAGCGGCAGACATGTTTTTGTTTTTCTTCACCCTCCTATATCTCGTCAAATACTGTATAGAAACACTTCAAATTGTGTGTGTGTGTGTGTCAAAAGACGAGTAGAAGATATTGCAGTAAGAAAAGGACAATTATGCCACATGGTTGTTTTTTTGTTTTTTGTTGTTGTTGTTGTTGCTGTCCCATCTTTTGGGCTGTACAGTGGCGTTGCTCCCACGCCGCTCGTTCCGAATCCCAATTCTCAGCTACACCCGGGTTTGTTCAAGTCGCAGAAACCGAGACCAGCAGTCCAAGGGGAGCGAATCTATGTTAGGCCGTCAGGAGGCAACCAACCGAGGAGACACTGCACTTCTGCTGAGTCACTTCGGTGGAGTTCAGTGGAGCCTGTTCAGGACACCACCTACTAAGCCCCCTACTGACGACACTATTCTCTTAGTCGCGGAGCCAGCGTGAGTGAGGTCCTCCTCCGAGGGCGCCACCACGACCGTCCACCGACAGCTCCCCAGAACACACTGCTCCCCATGACTTTGACCCGAACGCACCAAGGCATAGACTGGATTGGAAACCGAAACTGAGGTCACCATGAGAGCCGGACATGCAAAGCCACAGAATTTGAGACATTTTTTAATTTTATGATTGATGGAAAATGAGGCCGATGATAACGATGATGATGATGCTATGGAGTTCCGTATCGGTCTGAGACTGCATGGCAGGGCTGTATTCTACGCTTCCTTTCATAATGATATTCCGGCGTTAACCAGGCCCGAGAACTACAGACACCTGCAGTGTTGGTCTTGCAATTAGAGCAACACTCTCAGAATCGCATCCGTTAAGCGGATGAAACTCGACTGTGTGGTTTCAGTCTTCCCATTGAGCCCATAGCCACTCACTCTGGGTAGGAGTCGGTCCAGGACCGAAAAAACCCTCGCCTCTGATGGTATTTTTAGTCTTGAAAAGGCCTACTTTCCAATCGTGTGGTAAGGATTTATATGGGGGGGGGGGGGAGAGAGAGAGAGAGAGAGAGAGAGAGAGAGAGAGAGAGAGAGAGAGAGAGAGAGAGAGAGAGAGAGAGAGACAGACAGACAGACACACAGACAGAGAGACAGAGGGTGTGTCTGTGCGTATGTTTCCACTGTCTTTCTATTTATGATTTTGCTTGAGAAATAAATTTTATTGGACGTGCTTCGGAATCTATATGGGTCAAAAGGTGATTGAGCAATCCGTTTGAGATTCTTTCGACTTATCATAGAGTTCTCTACTTTTGAGTTAGTTTAACAACGGACACATCGTCAAACAACGTGTGTTATCCTCTAAAATAGAAGACTATGTTGCAAAATATTTGCCTTCAAATTTTCGTAGCATCATACCAAAAAGGGAAGTATCCCTAAAGTAATTTGAATGATTCGCCCTAGAGTACAAGAAATATGTGAACACTTTTAACAAGGAAACTCACACATCACAATCAGGTGGATGTGGCTCAAAGATAAAGGTTTAAAAGTCTTTAAATAAGAAATAGATGAACAGTTTTAAAACAACTTTTGTTGTAGAATCTTACAAGTAATGGTGAACAAATAATTGGTTCAAACGTTAAATGGGTTATTAAATAATAATAATAAATAATTAATAATGCTTATATAGCGAATAATCTTGCAAAGCAACTCAATGCGCTTTCAACCATCATC
>CM065711.1:16061280-16081983 GCA_017654935.2 Phymorhynchus buccinoides
AAAGACGGACGGACAGAATAACAAAGTTTTAAACTCATACTTTAGAAAACACATTTGTGGTGTAGTCATGGGGCATAATTGAAGATGGGATCAATTCAGTTTGAGTCGTAGTAGTATATGTTGTCATACCTGACCCCTTATTAGTCGGTTCCTGTCGGTTCCAATCACCTGTAATTATGCTCAGGTGAGTCAAGATCGATCTCACACTATCGAGTGTATTGGTAATTGACGATAAAATCGTGTGTCTAAGTGCGATAATGAGGTAAATGACGGCATGTTGACACGGTAACTTCATAGAAACGGGTAAACCACGTTCAGGTGAGTCCAGAAACTATGCTTGCGGCGGTCTGATCTGTGTGACATATCAGGTATGCATAAGTGTATGTGTTAATTAACTCTTCTACTGCCAAGGGCACAGATGTGCGCAATGAAATTGATTATACGCTATTGGCATTGTTGCAAGGGGCAAACATATTCCACATAGCTGTCTCCGTTTAGAGATTATATCAGTGCATTTCCACTAATTTAAAGCATTCAGTACAGCAGGCGATCGCGCTTGGTTCTTTTGAAAAATAACTTGGCAGAAACTTTTTTTCAGGCAGAGTAATAATGATCTCTTTTAGGTGAATACATATAATCAATGTTAACTGCTCGAGAGTGTTAGATGTTTGTATGTTTATGCATCATGTGTGGAGAAATCTTCCGTTTGTGCTACACCACTATCAGTGTGAAAGATGCTATAGCTGACATACAGTCAGTCCCCCCAACAAATTAATTATTAAAACTCCTCAAGATGTAACTGTTTTTTAACAAATTAAATAAATCGGTTGTATCATTTGAGCATTGGACTGTAGAAGGGAAGCATTGGTTTTCGAATTTTGATCTTGTTTGTTTTTTGCTCCTTTTGTTGACTCCTTTTTGCTCCTTTTGCTATTTTTCCTGTTTGCTGTTTTCTTGTTTGTCTATGTCAATAAAGGCGCATTCGCCGAAATATCCAGTAGTTTTGATTTGTCTCTTGTGAATAAAATAATGTTACTTTACACTTGTTGTGTAGTTGTTTGTTTGTTGTATGTTCCAGTGATGTTGCAGTCTGTTTCAGGTTGTGTTTTTAAAATAATAAATCGCTGACAATAAATTATGTATAGTGCACCATGCCATCACACCATGAAGCAGGTCAGAAAACAAAGAAAACTAAGCAACAATTGCAAAATAAAGCTTACAAAATGTTTCTATCTTTGCATCTTGAAACAATCAAATAAAACAGGTAAACAGACTGGTGTTATTCATCTCTTCACCATGAAACAAATGAATTACGTAACAATGGAATGAAACAAGGAAACCAACACAAAAAGATGTTTCAACATTTGACACTGAGACAAAAGTTCGACCAAATAAATTGAGCATTAGACAATCTGCAGGTGAACCAAAATAAAAATAAATGACATAAAATGATAATGGTCACTGCCATCAACAAAAGAAGAATCAAACTGCATGGATGTGCAGCTCACCAAACCAAGTTGGCAGTACTACTCGAAATGGAAGGCCTACTCTCACTCGCATTGTTATCCTCAGCTTGATCAGGAAGCATGCTTGAAGAAGGTCTAACGGAAAACGAGCCTATGTTTTTCTGACCTTTGTCTGGTCGAGGCTTCTTTATGGGTGGCATTTTTGTTGTTTTTTCCAGTATTATTTCACTTATTAACAATGGTTGAATGAACAGCAGAAATAAAACGTGAGTAGACCGTCTGCAAATCGCTAAAGACAAGAGAATTATTCCCCTTGTCACAATTCCTGGAAAAGACCAATAGGCTCTTCGGCCTTCGCCTGCCTTCAGCATGGACACTACATTAAATATAACATCCATGCTTTCAGTTAGGCCTAGAACATGTGTATTTCGTTAAAATAAAAAGATGTTGCTACGGACTGCTTTGCGATCGAGAGCCGATCTGTGACAATGTATGTTGCATTGACCGCGAGTTACGTAAATCAATCGGTCAAAGGCCGCCAGGATTGAATTTCAATCTGACAAATGTCCTGATGGGAGGTAACGCGTCCGGTCAACATCTATGTCATTCAGATGACAGACGATGGCCGGTGCCTCGGGACATGACTGCCTATTCTCGTAGGGTGTTACAAATTCGTGCAATTTCGTCCAGTTTGCATGATTGATTACTCACTTTGGACATGACTGCCTATTATAGTGGTGTGTTACAAATTCGTCCGCCATGCAATCTCGTCCAGTTTGCATGGCTACTCACTTTGAAACTGTATTGTACCTATTCCAACGGATGATAAACACACATAATTGTTGTAAACCCTAAAAGGAATCCCAGTAATGAAAACAATACTATTCATTAGTTTATTCACTACAAATAAGTTTGTGTGATCTGCATGAAAAGTTGGATCTAAATCTTAGCTTAGCAACTGTCTGTAGACAGTCACATACCATAAAACTGTAAATCACGCAGAAACAGGTGCCTAAAAACAATTGTCAATATCCCTTTGTTTTCACAACAACATGTGTTATTTTATCATGCATGTATTTTAAGATGAAAGATTTTCAATAGGCAATTTAAAAAAAAAATTCAATTAATATATTTATGACAAATCAACTGGACGAATTTGTATTGTAAAAACACAAGTATCCATGCAATTAATATACATTACAGTTACAACATTATTTTGAAAGCAACCATTGCACACAACCAGTGTATTTATTTATATTTTCTATTGTCAATCCAAACAAGGTTTTGGTACTGTGATAGTAATGCTGTCGCAGACATTACAGGCAGGTTTCTACCCACATACTAGTAGTATACTAGGAGCCGACCATACCGTTTTTTTATATCACACTTTGAGGCGCCTGAGGCCCTTTTGGATGACGTAAGACTTGATCACGTGGGTAATGACGTCATCGCCGGTCACGTGACGCCTCAAATTGCTTCGGGTCACGTGCCATGAGGTTCCGGTCATGCGCGGTGAAGTTAGGTAACACTTTTGGGATGATGTTATGATGACATCATGGTGACATGGTATTTGGTCATGGATGATGTCATGAGATTATGTCATGGTCATGGATGATTTCATGAAAGTTCTGTCATGTTCGGTGATGCAGATAGGTCTAGAAAGTTTTAGACTGGTTATGCGTGACTGAGTGGGTTAAGAAAAGTTCTGTAAGAAAGTTCTGAATGTATTTGTTTTGGTTGACTGAGTTTTGGAATGGGTTATTTTAAAATGACTGAGCATGAAAGGAGAGAACATCTTAGAAGTGATGTTATGTATCTGATTATGCACGGTCATTTTGTAGTAATATAATGTTTCTGTTTTCTGGTGATGTTATGTTTCCATTTTCAATAATAATGATAATAATAATAATAATAATAATAATAATAATAATAATAATAATAATAACAATAATTAACATTTATAGAGCGCCCTTTCTCTCATGAGCTCACGGCGCTTCACAATTTTTTAAAATATATACATAGATCATCTTAGAAGCAAGCATGTGTGGTGATGTCATGTTTCAGTTTTCTGGTTATAATGAGCAGTCATGTGTGCTTACGTGTGGTCAAGCGTGGTGACGTCATGTTACTGCTCCTGACCATGTGTGGTCATGCTCTGCAATGTCATGTTTACAATTTAGGTCATGTGTGGTGATGCTATGTTTCCGTTTTCGGTCATGGGTATGAAGTAATAGCTTATTACGTGAGGAATGACGTCATATTTGGTCATGGGACACCTCAAACAGCTTTCAGTGTGTGACTTGTGGGTCATGAGCGGTGAAGTGATGTAACACTTTTGATCATGGATATGACATAAATAGCCTATCACGTGAGGGATGACGTCATATTTGGTCATGGGACGCCTCAAACAGCTTTCAAATCAATCAATCCACACACAATGGCGCACACACTCAAGGGCACACACACGCGCACGCACACGCACACAGACACACACACACACACACACACACACACACACACACACACACACACACACACACACACACACACACAATACACACACACACTGTGGTATACTTGTGCGGGCATACATGCGTATAACCATACACGCACACACCTGCACGTGCGCGCGGCACACGCAAGAATACATGCACATACACACATATATATGTTGAAGCACGTATAAAAGAACTATACATTTTAGAACAGGGCAAACTAATGCAGCCTATGGTATGAAACCGGTAGCAATTAGCAATAGAATGCAGACAATTTAAACATTAATTTTAGCACATTGTTGGAGAATAGTAAACAAACAGAGTGATGTGAAATACATAACATCGTATTAGCAATATAGCGTATCGGGATATATAAAGAAAAACAAAAGAGAAAAATAAGAAGAAAACAAAATCATGGAGGGTCGAATGTAAGTGTCTCACAGAGACTCGTTTTGAAGGTTGAGATAGAGGAGCATAATCTAATGTTCGGACTGAAGGGAATTCCATATGGAGGAACCCGAGAAAGTAAAACTTGACTTGAATTTATCTATTCTCGTGTGTGGTAGAATATAGTTACTTGAACCATAGCGATGTGAGGCTTGTGTAAGTAGATTTTTCAGGTATTGTGGAGCTAAGTCATAGTGTACTTTGTACATGAGAATGGCTTTATTATAGCTAAGCTGTGATTGCAGTGGAAGTATGTTTAACTGGGCTTGTTTTTCTGCTGTACTGAGTTCAGGATCAGGACGGATTGTTTTATCTCCACTTTTGTGCATAGAATTGAGTTTTAATAGGTGACAATTAGCAGCAGAGTCCCAGACTACTGATGCGTAATTAATGTGGGAGAGACAGTGGGCATGAAAAAAACATCGTGCTTGCGTCTATATCTATGAAGGGTGTAAGTTTTTTTTTAGTAGGAATAAGCTGCGAGCAAGTTTATGTGTCATCTTTTTAATATGGAGTTGCCATTTTAGTTCGTCATCTATTATTACTCCCAGGACTCGGTGCTCGCGTACTTGGTCTATGGCATTGTCACTAATAAAAACATTTAAAATTAGAGGTTCTATTTGATGTCTTTGTCTTGAGGTAATTAACATGCTTTTGGTTTTTTTAGGATGGAGGACCATAAGGTTTTGGTTACACCAATCAGAAACATCATGCAAAGCTGACTGAAGAGAGGTTTGAATCGAAGACAGGTTTGATGCACTAGAATGGAGAGAGAGGTGTCATCTGCAAAGAGATCACACGAGACAGAGTCAGCCGATATTGATAAAGGTAGATCATTAATGAATAGGCAGAATAGAAGAGGCCCTAAGACAGATCCTTGGGGTACACCAGCCTTTATGATCTCAGTGCATGAGTTTGTGCCATTACTAAAGACAAACTGTGTTCTATTAGTAAGATAAGATGCAAAGACAGAGATCGTGTTTTCGTCTCGTAAATATAGCGCCAGTTTTTTAAGTAGTATTTCATGATTCACAAAGTCAAACGCTTTCTTAAAGTCTAGGAATACAGAGCCTGTCATTTTGCCTTGGTTGATTGCTGAAAGCCATGTGTCACATACGTGGACTAGGGCAGTTTGACAGGAATGGTGACGTCGAAAGCCAGATTGTAAGGGGTGAAACAAATTATTATCTTCTAAATATTGCATTAGATGTTTATGAATATGTTTTTCTAGTGGTTTAGACAGAACTGAAAGAAGAGAGATTGGCCTAAAATTATTCAAGTCAGAAATATCTTTACTTTTAGGCAATGGTATAACTTTTGCTGATTTAAGATCAGGTGGAACAATGTTCTGGTCTAGACACGCGTTATATATGAAAGTAAGAGGTTTATTATGAAGGGAAGTGAGAGTTTTAAGAGAGAACTACTTATTTTATCAGGTCCCATTGATTTAGTATTTTTTACATTTGAAATAAGAGAGCCAACTTCGTGAACAGCTAGTAAAGGTATTTTAAATGAACCGCCAGGTTTAGCGTTAGTATTACAGAAGGTTTGAAAAGAAGGTGGTGGTATATAGTCTTTTGCAGGTTGTGATGTATCTGGTGGATTTACAGACTCTGCTAAATTTATAAAGTAGTTATTGAATGCATCTGGCGACAAGTTAAAGTTATTAGTCTGCTGGCGATTAGACTTATGTGTGATATTGTTTATGGCTCGCCATAAAGTAGATGTGTCGTTGTTTGCAGATACCATTTTGTTGAAGTGTTGTTTCCTGGAGTCACGAATGAGATCATTGACTTTGTTTTTTAAATTCTGATTCAGCGTTTTCACGCTCTAGTTGCTTTTCTGCTTTAACATCATCAGGTAGTGAATCAATGTTTTCTTTCTTCAGCAATTTGTATTTGTATTTCAGTTGATTTCGTTTTTTCCTTGCTTCTGCTATTTGGGGAGTTAGCCATCCTGGAAGAGTAGAACTTTTTACTCTTTTGCTTCTAAGAGGTGCGTGTTTCTCTATTACGGATAGGAATGTAGAATAAAATACATCTAGAGCTTGAATAGGACATGAACAATGAAGTACATTATTGAAGTGTGCCATACTTAAATCATGAAAAAATGCAGGTTTATCAAAGTGTTTAAATGATCTGTAGTGAATAGTAGTGTGTCCTTTGGTTTGAGTCTTAGGAGGTCTGTACATCCATGTGCATGTAACAGGGGAGTGGTCACTAATACATATGGTATCTAGAACATTGATATCAGTGACTAGGGAAGTGTTGTTGGTGTATACGTGGTCAAGTAGTGTTGCTGAAGTGAGAGTAACTCTGGTAGCCGTAGAGACAAGTTGCTGGAGGCCAAATAGGGTAGTAGTTGATCGCCATGAGGTTTGATGCTTAAATAAGTCATAATTGAAATCACCCAATAGCAGTATATTATGATCGTTTACCTTGACATTATCCATCATAAACACGAAATCATCCAGCCAATCATACGTAGAGGCAGGGTTTCTGTATACGCAACCAATTAATAAAGGTGATGATTTAGAATATCTTACTTCTAGCCAAATGAATATCTTACTTCTAGCCAAATGCACTCTATATTAGCGGTTTCTAAGTCCAATCTTCTTTGTGCAAAGGGATAAAATAAATTTAAGGACACACCATCAAGCGATGAAAGCCGTTTTAATACACATAATAATGCATTTTTCGCTCTACTAGCTAGATCTCTACAAGCAGAAGTAAAACTTAAACGTGTAGATAACAGAATACCTAAATACTTATATACGTTTACAACAGGCATGAGGTTACCATCATAAGTCCATCTTTCTCTTGCCCCTAGACACCCACCTTTTCTAAATACAATAATGTTACTTTTACTCATGTTAACTTTTAACTGAAGTGCTGAAGCAGACCGTTGCAAACTATTGAGCTGAGTTTGTAAACCAACTACGGTCTCAGATATCAGAGCAACATCATCCGCTAGTAACAAAATAAACAAAGCAAAAGCATCACAGGAAAAGTTGGCACCATGTCGTCCAATTCTTATTACCTCTAAAAGCCAATTCATTTATAAAAAGAGAAAATAATAAAGGGCTGCATACATCACCTTGTTTCACTCCAGAATTACAACTAATATAATCCGTTAAATTTGCCCGAGACCTAATTTTACATTTAGCATTTTCATACATGGATGGAAGTTCAGTTTAATGTCGCGTATTGGCTTTCGCCATGTACGACGGGCTGAACAAACCAACCGGGGTATAAACAAAAATTTATATTCCTGAATCACTGTCTTAGCCAAAAGGCCAAGAAGCGATCAGAATATGTCCTTGATATTCAAACATACTTCTGACAGTTTTATATAGAAGCTTGAGAGGCCACGCCTTGCAGGCAGCATGGTCACTCTCTCTCTCTCTCTCTCATTTTTTTGTGATAGTGTTCATAGACTGTGTAGTGTGGTGAAGGTTGTACGAGTGCAGCATGATGGAGTGGAGCATGTATTATATTGGTGTGTGTTTTGTGCCATTCTGCCACCAGATGTACTGGTTATTTGGATTTCTTTTTTGGCACAGTTTTCTAGTATTCTCGCCGGTCAAGTAACGCCATTTCCCCAACCCCACCTTTCCCAACATCTGGATTCCATTTCTTCCATCCCTACAGCCTACCACCATCCCTCCGCTACAGCGTCTCTTTCTTCAGAAGAGGGATTCGTTCCCTCCATCTCCACCCCCACTACCCACCACCACCCCTCCCTCCTTGTTACTTCCGCCCGCGTCTCTTACTCCAGGCAACAGCTTTTATCTGTAGCCCCATCAACACTGGACCCCTCTATAGTGGATGCTATTAGAGCGGCAGGAATTGGATACCACCTCCCTCGCGTTCGAACACATAGAGGGGACGTCGAAAGCAGAAGAAAATCGGCATTGTGTGTGGAAACAGGCCTGACCCTGCCACTACTACTCAACCCCCAGCAGCTGACATCAGTAAATTCTCAGAGCAACAACACGGCGTGTCATCCTCGTGTTCCCGTCTTCCAGACAGCGCTAGGCCTAGTAATAGGCTTAGCGACAGTACAACGGCTACAACTAAGCGTTTGGCTGCTAACACGGACAACTTGATTCAAATTCCTCTTTCCTGCTTTGTTCGCAAGAACACTAAACTTACAGTTGCCTCTTTCAACGCCCAATCTGTTGGCCCAAATTGTAGACAGAAAAGAGCTGGCATCACTTCCTTCATCACCGACAATGACATTGACCTACTGTTTGTGGTAGAGACATGGCTCAAACTGCAGGGGGATGAAGCCGTTTGTGCAGATTTGACCCCTGAGGGTTATGCCATCAAGTCTCTGCCACGTCGTGGTGGCGGTATCGTTGTTATCTACAGAGACACCCTCACCCCCCACCTCACCTTCAACTCTACCTTCCCATTCGACCATTCTTCCTTCGAACTGTTCCAAGTGACACGAACCAGAAGGGTGTGTACAATAAAAAATAAAATAAACCCTCTCTAACTAACACCCCAACAACACAGACACAGTGAATTCAAGTAGGCATAAAAGCAATCAAGCAGTTTATTTTTTAAAAAAAGAAACAATAATATTTCCTTTGCACAAGTAATCCGCCCAATATACAACCCCCCAGCGATTTAGCATACTAAATAACCAATGTCCCGTTACAAATATTACACACAATAGCAAAATCCCAATAATAATGTAATATAACCTCTACTTAACAACCCATTCGACAACAAAAATAATTAAATGCTAAATAAAATTTAAAGAAGTAACCCAAAAAACGGATAAAGGGACACAACCGCTGAAGGCTTACTAAATTGTTTCTTCTTAAAAGAAACACCAACCTAAACTTCCCTCCCCTTAACTCACTATGTCAATGATAATAAAAATATTTAAAAAATAGATAACAAGGTCAAATCACATACACTGGTGTAAAACAATCACCCAAATAATGCAGTGACCCAGCTAAACTCCTGTCAACTATTACTTACAATTAAATCTGTTTAGAAAGAATAGATGGTTGGAGTATAGCTAAAGACCAGGGACGGTATTCATGTCGAGATAGCATGAGACTTAGCATGATGCTAACCTAGAAGCTCTTCCAAAAGTCCTATTAAATCCTATAGGACATTGGAAGAGCTTCTAAGTTAGCATCATGCTAAGTCTCATGCTATCTCGACATGAATACCGTCCCAGATCACACACAAAGGTGTTACTCAAGAATGATCTGTCTTTCCAACTAAAACTCCCCCCAACTATTATAATTACGATTAACTGTAACTAGAAAGACAAAAACAGATGGTTGAAGTATAGTCAAAGACCAGATCTCACACACCGGTGTTTATCAACAATGATCTGTTTTTTTCAACTAAAACTCCCACCAACTGTTATAATTTACAATTAACTCCTAACTGAAAATTATCTCCCTTCACTCAAAGTGAATAAACCCAATATTCCAAACTCCAAAATCCACAAACACTGAGTGCTCAACACTAGTAATCACTCATCCACCTACAAGAGTGAACAAGAACCGAACCCCACGAGTATATATATTTAACCAAAATACACCCCAAATGTGTGCGCTACTATTCAACGCTGCAATGGCTGAACCCAATTTCAGCACCAAACAACAACCTCGCTGGTAATAAACCACGACAAAATAAAACTTATTTAAACAATGTCAACTCAACTAGTTATACTCCTTGCAGTGAAAGGCTACTTTGCCTGTCACTGAACAAGGGCAAAACTCGCTAACAAAATACCCCCATCCCAATTAACCTATTAATGAAGTGTAAGGAAATACCCCACACTAATTGTTGCTGTCACCAGTTATCGCTGTGGCGACAACTAAAACAAAATAGTCTGGTTAACTGGCACAACCGCACTGCGCCTTAAATTAGTTTTTTAAAAAAAAGGTTAATAAAATTCAGAAGTCCGACGCGCGAAGTGTAGCCCTCCCAAGGCCCAGGGACAGCACGAACGGCGTTGCTCCACTTCAGCCTCGCGGCCCTTTACAACTAAATGGCTGGCTGGCGCCCCAGAGCGGAGAGCCTGTTTAAACAAAGTAAAGCTATTTTAACCCTATGTCCCTATTAAACTAATCTTCAAAAACTCCCCTTTTATTTCCACCTAGCCGTACATCACCACACCATTGAAATCAACACATCCCAATTATTATTGAATTGACACCTAAATGCCCTAACGCACAAACGCGACCTAAATACCACTAGCCTAACAACTTCCAGCTTGTCCCTTCCCAATTACTTTTTTTCTTTTCTTTTTTAACACCGTTCTATCTCTTTACTAATACAAAACACATGATAACACCGTTCTATCTCTTTACTAATACAAAACACATGATAACACCGTTCTATCTCTTTACTAATACAAAACACATGATAACACCGCTCTATCTCTCTTTACTAATACAAAACACATGATAACACCGTTCTATCTCTCTTTACTAATACAAAACACATGATAACACCGTTCTATCTCTTTACCAATACAAAACACATGATAACACCGCTCTATCTCTCTTTACTAATACAAAACACATGATAACACCGCTCTATCTCTCTTTACTAATACAAAACACATGATAACACCGCTCTATCTCTCTTTACTAATACAAAACACATGATAACACCGCTCTATCTCTCTTTACTAATACAAAACACATGATAACACCGCTCTATCTCTCTTTACTAATACAAAACACATGATAACACCGCTCTATCTCTTTACCAATACAAAACACATGATAACACCGCTCTATCTCTTTACCAATACAAAACACATGATAACACCGCTCTATCTCTCTTTACTAATACAAAACACATGATAACACCGCTCTATCTCTCTTTACTAATACAAAACACATGATAACACCGCTCTATCTCTCTTTACTAATACAAAACACATGATCCCTTCCCAATTACTGAACCACAAAGTGTGTCTCCCAATGACATGAACCCACAATTCTCGTGCAGCACAAGCCACCAGCTTGTGATCCAAATTCTGTGTATGCCCTTGGGCTATTTTATATACAGCGGAGCAAAAACCAATTGCATTAAAACAACACCAACTAAAATTTACCATTTAAAATCGCTAGACCTATCTCTCTCTGGTTGCACATCAATGCTTCATTCTATTGTTTTACAACTGTGCTGACATTGATTTCGCAGCTCTGCTTATTCAAAGCCAATTTAATTTATTTTAGGTGTGTAGCCCGGTGTGTACCAACCTCTGGCCTAACTTAATTATTACTACACCCAAGTCTTTGCCGTGTAAATGCATGTGTGGGGAATACTCAATGCATGGTTGGATTTGGCTCATGAGTTGGTAACGAACAACACAACATAAAATCTTTACTTGGCCTACGACACATCCCCCACCCCACACTAGGACATATGGAAATATGCAATGACGACTCGACTACTGTCTTCTTTACTCGAGTCGACTTATTCCACCCTGTAAAATCTATACCCTGCTTATTGTGGTATTGTTGTGGTGCCATGTGTTTACACATTCATTCATTTAATTTAGAAAGATTAAAATAATATGTTTACACATTCATACCTTAAACTTAACTATGCACATATCACAGTATAAACCTGAAAATTCGGTTCGGCAAACCGACTACATTTACACAGCATTTTCTCCCCTAAACTGATAACTTCCCTAAACACATCTAGTACATTTTTTTAACCAACCTTGTCCCTAGGAATTGACTCCTGTCATCGTTTTTTCCCCCTTTTCTATGCCTACTCTACACACCTACTCCTATCACAGCCTATCACCAAGAAAAATTACTACCGACTCGCCTCTGCTCTTCCCGTGACAATTAAACCTAACCGAGTGCCGAAATTAATTAACAACACACCTAGCCGTCTGCAGGTCGGTGAACCCGTCACAGCTCCCCGAACTTGTCTCAGACAGCCAGGACACCCCGCTCAGGAGCACAGCAAATGGCCTCAGGTCAGCAAGATTTGTTCCCGACGCCGGTTAATTTACGAAGTTTCACCCCAATATCGAGTTTGGGGCGAAACAAAGCCTGTTATTTATTTCGACGCCGGTTATAAAATAAATGAAATGGTTGCGCACAAAGGGCTAAAGAATCGAAATTTCCCTTTGTGCACCAGACTAACAGCAGACGACAATTCGCGACAAGTTGCACCCTATATACACCTGTACTGCAGCTCAGAGCTATTTTGACTGGATCTACTCTAGACCAATGAAAACCACCTTGAGATGGCGTGATGTTTCAGGACAGACTCCACAATTAAAGAACACTGGCAAAACGCCTTGTCTACACAAGAAGAGAAATTGGTATAGGAAACTTGAAACTGAGGGGAAGAAAGGACCAACACAGTAGCGTGAAAAGCTTGATACACGAAACCTAAAGAATCTGCCTAACCAATAATCAAACTATCATAAAGTGACCTGTGACACCAAGTTTCACTGACCTCACAGCTTAGTGTGTTGCATGTTATGTGTGTGTATCGTCCTTGGCCCACATCTGTAAATAAACTGACTGAAACTTTGTTTTTTGAACAATTCCCTTGTCTGCTTGATCATTGTAACACACTTCATGGAAACCTGTGTCTGTTAGGGGATTTTAATTTTCATGTTGACACTGATCATAGCTCTATTAAGTTTTTAGAAGTGTTAGATATGTACAATCTTCATCATGCCACTCACAAGCATGGCCACACTCTGGACTTGGTGATTGAAAGGCCCAGTGATGGAGTTCACCGATCCTCAGAGGTCAATCATGACCTCGAGTCTGACCATGTTTGTGTTGTGAGTTTGTTTGACATAGAGCTCCCTGTCCACAAACACGTGTACCGCAGCGTCAGAAATATCCGCGCAATCGACAGAACTGTTTTCGGAAAAGATATCAAAGTAGAATTATCTAAGTACACATCTAGTTCTTGTACTGCCGCTGAGTACGATAGTGCCCCTTGGTCAGTATCGGACAAACATGCTCCTGTTTCTGCATGCAAAATTTCTTCTAGCAGAGACTCAAGTCCTTGGTTTAGTGTGATGCCTAACGAAATAAAAGAAGCAAAGAAAAAACGAAGACAGGCCCAAGCACAATCAGATTCTTCAGGGCTCACTGTACATAAACAAATATATAATAAAGCTAAAAATGTTGTGACTTTCTTGACAGATCAGGCAAAAACGATGTACTACAGTACCACAATTGCAGCGGCAAGATCTAGTAAAGAACTGTATTCTATTACAAACTGTGTGCAAGGGTTAAACCTACCAAACTTCCGACTGTTTACCCCCCACCATCATTGCCATGTGTGTTTTCTGATTTCTTTCATTCCAAAATTGAGAACATTAGGAAAGAGCTTGACTTGCAGCCCACTGTCTCCCACCCCCAGGCAAAGATTTTGTAGGATCCCCTCTTGTTGCTTTTTCTCCTGTGTCTGAGAAAGATGTCTTTGATGTTTTGAAAAGATCTGCCCCCAAGACGTGTGACCTTGACCCTTTACCAACCCCTTTGTTGTATGAATGTCTTGATGTTGTTGTGCCTGTCATGACTCAGATCATAAACGACTCTTTACTGAGTGGTGTTTTCCTTGACCTGTCCAAAACTGCTCTTGTTAAAACCTTGATAAAGAAGCCTACCATGGATCATAATGACTTGAAAAGTTATCGGCCTGTGTCCAACTTAGCATTTGTCTCCAAAATAATCGAGAAAATTGTCCTTGCACAATTGTCTAACCATCTGTCAGCAAACATTTTGTTCAACCCCCTCCAGTCTGCCTATCGACCTGCTCACAGCACTGAAACGGCTCTGACTAAAGTTCTTAACGATCTCCTCTTAGCTCTTGACAATGGAAAAGTGTCAGTCTTGACTCTCCTAGATCTGTCGGCAGCATTTGATACAACAGATCACACCATTCTTCTATCCCGGCTGGAACGTGTTTTTGGAATCCATTCTACAGTTCTACAGTGGTTCTCCTCATATCTAACAAATCGCTTTCAGACTGTCTTGATCAACAACTGCAGTTCAGATCCGAAGTTAATTTCTTGTGGTGTACCTCAGGGATCTGTATTGGGGCCAGTTCTCTTTGTCCTGTACATTGCTCCTCTCTCTGATGTTTTTGCTAGTCACTCTGTTATTGACCATTCCTTTGCTGATGATACCCAGCTTCAAAAATCGGCAGAACCTACCCAACTTGACAGCGCTATTCAGTCTATGGAATCCTGCCTTCTTCATGATGTCAAATTCTGGATGACATGCAACAAATTAAAACTTAATGATGACAAAACGGAAGCTCTGATTGTTTCCTCTCAGCGTATGTCTGCAACTATCTCTCTTCCAGAAACTCTTACAGTTGGCAATGCTTGTGTTCAGTTTTCTAAGTCAGCAAAGAATCTCGGAGTTACCCTCGATTCAAATCTTACAATGCATAAACAGGTTATTAATCTCATACGTTCCATCAATTATGAGCTCAGACGAATCAGTGCTGTTCGACACTTTCTGTCTGTTGCAGCCACGAAAACTCTTATTTCTGCCGTTATTCTTTCCCGCATTGACTATTGCAACTCTCTTCTCTGTGGCTGTCCTCAGTATCTCCTGCAA
The DNA here is from genome assembly GCA_017654935.2 of Phymorhynchus buccinoides. Lineage (NCBI taxonomy): Eukaryota > Metazoa > Mollusca > Gastropoda > Neogastropoda > Raphitomidae > Phymorhynchus > Phymorhynchus buccinoides. Next base: position 16,076,295 of record CM065711.1, read on the forward strand.
CGTGTTCAAAAACTGCAAAACAGTGCAGCACGCCTCACTCTCAAGATTCCACGTTCTGATCATATAACACCTCATCTTCGTAACTTGCACTGGCTTCCAGTAGAGGCTAGAATCAAGTATAAAATAGCTTGCCTTTGTTTCGGTGCTGTTCACTCCTCTGGTCCCGTCTATCTCTCCGAACTAGTAACTGTTTACACACCTGCTCGCTCCCTACGTTCTTTCTCGGACTGCTGCACACTCAAGGTTCCTCGGGTCCACACGAAATCGTTTGGTGAACGATCCTTCTACTATTTAGCACCTCACTTATGGAATTCCCTCCCACAACATGTCCGCTCATCTGACTCTATCTCCGCCTTTCGCTCTGCCCTTAAAACTCACTTGTTTCGGACATATTATATGATTGATTAGTGTTTGTGTGTGAGGCGTGTGTGTGTGAGGGGGGCGGTCCGTTTTATTGCAGAAATCTTGTAAAAAATGTATTTACAAATATTTTATAATTCGTATTTTGTATGTAGAATGTCTACGTCTGTAAACTTTAAATACTTGTAAATGAGGTAGAAGGGTATTTTTGTTCTTGTAAAATTTGTCTGTTATAATTAGTCATGTAATTGGTATGTCAATGGCAGTATGATTTTATTTCAATTTGCAGTATTGTATCCAAACGTGATTGAGAATGTGAATGTGGTCTATGTTTCTTCTTAGAATTTACATAGTGTAACTATTTTACTCTTGCATAGTTAATTGTGTGTGAGTGTGTTTGTGCGCATGCATGTGCGTGTATGTGTGCGTGCGTATGTGTGTGTGTGTGTGTGTGTGTGTGTGTGTGTGTGCGTGTGCGTGTGCGTGTGTGTGTGTGTGTGTGTGTGTGTGTGTGTGTGTGTGTGTGTGTGTGTGTGTAAGGAAGTAAGAGAACGTTGCGTGCAAGCATGGTGCTTATTTTACTTTCTAATGATTAATTATTTGTTTGCCTTCAATGTTCTTGTTATCAATGTAAAGCGCACTGAGCTCATGTGGGAAAGAGCGCTATATAAATTCCCATTATTATTATTATTATAGATTGCCTTTCACACCGTTTCGCAACAATATAGGCCAAAGCAAGTTTCTATTTATTGAATCAAAGGCTTTCTCGAAATCGATAAAAAGCTACATATAATTTCCGATTTAAAGAAAACTGCTTTTGTACTAATGCTAATAATGTGAACATGTGATCTACTGTCGAATATCCGAGAGAGAGAGAGAGAGAGAGAGAGAGAGAGAGAGAGAGAGAGAGAGAGAGAGAGAGAGAGAGAGAGAGAGAAAGAACAAGAACAAGAACAAGAACAACGATTTAATGAACTGGGCCATCTGCCCATGTCAAACGGAACAGTAGGGTAGGGGCGATAACAAATAAGAAAAATAACATAGAATACGCCGAAAAAATCATGCAAAATTTGGCAAGCAATATACCAGAAACTGTTATTCCTCCCCCCCCATCCCACCCCTCCCCCTTTTCTTACAAACAAACTCACAGAGAAGAGTGTTCACACGCCCTCATACGCACACATCTATCCAGTCACACACACCCACCTCCCCCCCCCCCCACCCCCCTCACACTCTGCCAGATCCGTGTACATCTTAAACCTGCATGTCTAATAAACATCAATACGCAAAACCGTGAATTCTGACTAGAAGGTTCTATAGGGTAACAAATGTTGCAACAATATACTCATAGCAAGGTCTTTTAAGACATAATTGTGCAGTTTTGTAAATTGACTCCTTTACAAGCAATGACATGATTTTTCTTTCACACACAGATACACACATCCCTCCCCCCTCACACATGCACACTTACACATATATACCCCCACTCACCCAACTCACACACACACACACACACACACACACACACACACACACACACACACACACACACACACACTCTCAACAAAAACAATTCGTAATATGTGACTTAATACACACAGTTTTACATATAATCATACGAAGAAGTTCCAGTTAAGGCAGGAAGCACACAAAGCCATAAAGCGCATGATGTATAGACGTAAATGCAACTTAGTCTCCATCCCGTAAACCACGTTCGAGTAATACAATATGTTACAAACACGCATATAACAAACTCAATAAGCTAGTTGTTCACACAGGTTGATCTTAACTGCAGTGCCTTACTAATAAAGGTGCCAACTGCATGTGATAATTTAACATTTGCTAAAAGTAAAGCCAGTCTAAACTCTGACGGTTGTCTGTAAAATTTGAATGGTATGTATTGTTCTCTAAGTGTTTTATACCAAGGACAAATGAACATAAAATGAGCTTCAGATTCAATTATTCCTTTACAGTGTGGACAGTCTAAATAGTTTCTTGTTTGTTTAGAAAAACGGTTAGCATGGCATTTCAGTGGTGATACACCCAGCCGTATTCTTGTCAAGTACTTCTTTATGACACTATTTTTTTAACACAAAAAGATAGTCACTCAGACAAAGATTTTGCTTCAGTAGAGAATAAAACGAATAACGTTCTTTAGTCTGAATATCACTAGCCCAGCCCTGAGTATAACAATCGATTAGGCGTTGCTTGAATTCATTCAGAAAAATCTTATCATTATTGACACACTGGTTTTCCCAAACAAAACAAAACCCAAATTTATAAAGAGTGAAACATACCTTTGATGCCCAATTGTTTTTGTTTCGACTGTGCAGATTAAAGAGCATTTTGTAACATTTATAGGGAATACGATCGGTGGTCATTTTTGTCAGTGTAAGCCAATATTTGATATTTCGAACATAAACATTTATGTACAACGGGTACCTACCTGTTTCACCATAAACCAGTGCATTAGGTGTTCTAAGACTAACATTCAGAAACCTTTTAATCGCAAATAAATGTATCCGTTCAATGATAGAATGGTTAGCACTAAGACCCCATACTTCTGATCCATAAGTTAAAATGGTCTGTATCTGGCAATCAAACAACTTAAAGAAAAGTTTTGGTGACTGATTATTTAATGTCCAAAGCAACCGTAAAATACCAATAACACCCTTTTTTGCTCGTTCAGCCATATCTTTCAAAGCAAATGAAAATGTTAATCCTGTTGAAAAGAATATGTCTAAATACTTATACATGTTAACAATTTCCAAAACATTCCCATCATATACCCATCTTTAACTTACCGCCAGAGAGAGAGAGAGAGAGAGAGAGAGAGAGAGAGAGAGAGAGAGAGAGAGAGAGAGAGAGAGAGATTATTTCTTCTTCTTTTCCCTATAGCAACCAGTCACTACTGACTATTATGTCGCTGTAAATATTTGGGAGGATCTACGGGAATACGCAAGACAACAAACTATCAAGAAGAAGGAAGTGGATAGGAGAAAAAGAAGAAATATAGAAAGCTTGGCCCAGCCAGCCAGATCCCGCTAATCGGTCCCTAACATGATGCCGCGCCAAGCGAGATAATGACCCAGCCAGCCAGGTCCCGCTAATCGGGCCCCAACGTGATGCCGTGTTATTGGGAAGAATAAAATAAAGGAAAATGAACTAAAATAAATTAAAATGAACTAAAGAAAATAAAGAAAAAGAGAGAAGGGAGTGTAGTTACTGTGATTTTGAGACCCAGGACACAAAAGTGCCCAAGGTCCTCGCCTCAACAGCCTGCTCTGGGAGGTTGTTCCATGCCTTGATGGTACGTGGCAGGAAACTTGCTTGCCTGTATTGGGTGCGGCAGTAGGTCTGGGCCAGCTGCTTGGGGTGTGCTCGGCGTTGGCGCTGTGGTGCTGGGACCAGCTTCTCTCTTACAGTCTTCATAGTGACCAGATTGTTTTGGATCTTATAGAGCATGGCTAGTCTCGCTGTTTCCCTTCGTTCTTGCAGGGTGGGCCACTTCAGCTGCTCTATCATGGAGGTCACACTTGACGTATTCCTGAAGCGGCGCAAGGCAAATCTTGCAGCTCTCCTCTGGAACGTTTCGATTTTGTCGTTGTCTTGCTGTTGGTGAGGGTCCCACACTGTGGAGGCGTATTCCAGTATGGGACGCACAAATGCCTTGTAGGCTCTTTCCCTGATGGTCTGGGAACTGATCTTGAGGCTTCTTCTCAAAGACCTGAGAGTCTTGTTGGCTTTTGAGCAGACGTGCTGGATATGTTTTTCCCAGCTCAGATCTCTACAGATGGTAACTCCCAGGTATTTTGCGGAGTCCACCGTTTCGAGCAAGTGGCCATGGAGCGTGTACCTGCTTTCTTGCGTCTGTCTTCGTCTGGTAACAGGCAAGGTGGTGTATTTGTCAGAATTAAATGCAATGTCCCAGCTCTTCTCCCACTCAGCAAGCTGATGGAGGTCATGCTGTAGCTGATCATGGTCCTGAGGCGCTGCTACCACTCTATGCACTGCAGTGTCATCAGCAAAGAGACGGGTTGGTGATGTCACCTTGTCTGGCAGGTCATTGATGTATGCCAGGAACAGGCACGGTCCAAGGACTGTTCCTTGGGGCACTCCAGAACAAACATCAATGTGGGAGGAGCTGACACCGTTGACGACAACCGCTTGTCTTCTGTTGCTAAGGAAGTCTTCAATCCATTTGTTGAGCTTCCCCTGGATACCATAATGACGAAGCTTGTGCAGGAGCAGGCTGTGATTTACCTTATCAAAGGCTTTAGTCCATCACTATGATGTCAGTCTGCTTGCCTTGCTCTACATTTTCAAACAGTTCATCGGTGAACTCCAGGAGCTGTGTTTCACAGGATTTGTTCTTCCTGAACCCATGTTGCTGGTCACACAGTATCCCATGGTCTTCCAGATGGTTCATGATGGCACTGGTGATGATGTGCTCTAAGATTTTGCAGGGGACACTGGTGAGGGATATTGGTCGGTAATTCGCTGGATTGTATTGCTCCCATTTCTTAAACACTGGTGTTACATTGGCCTCCTTCCAATCAGATGGTACGGTCCCGCTGTTGATGGACGATTGGAATATCTTGGTTAGTATTGAAGCAGTTTCTGGTGCTAGTTCTTTCAGCACTCTTGGGCTGATGTTGTCTGGCCCACTGGCTTTGGCAAGTTTGCCAAACGTTTTCGTATTCCCTCCTCTCCTATTTCAATATTCTCTATGACTGTCACGACACGCTAAGGTCGGACGTAGAAAATAAAACAAAGCCCTACAAAAAAAAAACTAAACCCCAGGAAAAACCTACTGACTGCTCTCATTCATCCACAAAACACAGGTACGTACAAACATATAACTTTTATTCACAAAAAAAACACATCAGCGCCAATACAAACTTACATGGCATCAAACATCAAAACCAATCAATCCCCTACAATAACCAGTCTTGTTTCTACCCTATTCTTCCTTTTCTCCCCTTCCCTAATAGTCACAGTTCACATTCACCACCCATATTCCCACAGTCATTCCTCACTTTCTACCTTGTCCCCGCTTCTTTTCTCCAAGCATCCTCGCCGACACCGAGGGCTATAACTAGAGTTTGGAGTTCATTCGCCGACCCTATCGCACGTGACAAACCTGTGCCGACGAAGATTCACCCCTCCCCGCTACCAACACATTTGCAGCCGACGCCCGCGAAATGTCCTCGCTGATCCCCAAACGACGTTGGCATTGTCGCACACAGACGCAGAAAGGAGGCGCTGACAACAAAACGCGATCCCGCGACGGCGTTGACGACGCAAATCCGTGGCACTGCAGGCAGAG
>CM065711.1:16082483-16099983 GCA_017654935.2 Phymorhynchus buccinoides
TCAGTGTAAGCCAATATTTGATATTTCGAACATAAACATTTATGTACAACGGGTACCTACCTGTTTCACCATAAACCAGTGCATTAGGTGTTCTAAGACTAACATTCAGAAACCTTTTAATCGCAAATAAATGTATCCGTTCAATGATAGAATGGTTAGCACTAAGACCCCATACTTCTGATCCATAAGTTAAAATGGTCTGTATCTGGCAATCAAACAACTTAAAGAAAAGTTTTGGTGACTGATTATTTAATGTCCAAAGCAACCGTAAAATACCAATAACACCCTTTTTTGCTCGTTCAGCCATATCTTTCAAAGCAAATGAAAATGTCAATCCTGTTGAAAAGAATATGTCTAAATACTTATACATGTTAACAATTTCCAAAACATTCCCATCATATACCCATCTTTAACTTACCGCCAAGAGAGAGAGAGAGAGAGAGAGAGAGAGAGAGAGAGAGAGAGAGAGAGAGAGAGAGAGAGAGAGAGAGATTATTTCTTCTTCTTTTCCCTAAGCAACCAGTCACTACTGACTATTATGTCGCTGTAAATATTTGGGAGGATCTACGGGAATACGCAAGACAACAAACTATCAAGAAGAAGGAAGTGGATAGGAGAAAAAGAAGAAATATAGAAAGCTTGGCCCAGCCAGCCAGATCCCGCTAATCGGTCCCTAACATGATGCCGCGCCAAGCGAGATAATGACCCAGCCAGCCAGGTCCCGCTAATCGGGCCCCAACGTGATGCCGTGTTATTGGGAAGAATAAAATAAAGGAAAATGAACTAAAATAAATTAAAATGAACTAAAGAAAATAAAGAAAAAGAGAGAAGGGAGTGTAGTTACTGTGATTTTGAGACCCAGGACACAAAAGTGCCCAAGGTCCTCGCCTCAACAGCCTGCTCTGGGAGGTTGTTCCATGCCTTGATGGTACGTGGCAGGAAACTGGCCTGTCTGTACTGTGTGCGGCAGTAGGTCTGGGCCAGCTGCTTGGGGTGTGCTCGGCGTTGGCGCTGTGGTGCTGGGACCAGCTTCTCTCTTACAGTCTTCATAGTGACCAGATTGTTTTGGATCTTATAGAGCATGGCTAGTCTCGCTGTTTCCCTTCGTTCTTGCAGGGTGGGCCACTTCAGCTGCTCTATCATGGAGGTCACACTTGACGTATTCCTGAAGCGGCGCAAGGCAAATCTTGCAGCTCTCCTCTGGACCGTTTCGATTTTGTCGTTGTCTTGCTGTTGGTGAGGGTCCCACACTGTGGAGACGTATTCCAGTATGGGATGCACAAATGCCTTGTAGGCTCTTTCCCGGATGGTCTGGGAACTGATCTTGAGGCTTCTTCTCAAAGACCTGAGAGTCTTGTTGGCTTTTGAGCAGACGTGCTGGATGTGTTTTTCCCAGCTCAGATCTCTACAGATGGTAACTCCCAGGTATTTTGCGGAGTCCACTGTTTCGAGCAAGTGGCCATGGAGCGTGTACCTGCTTTCTTGCGTCTGTCTTCGTCTGGTAACAGGACAAGGTGGTGTATTTGTCAGAATTAAATGCCATGTCCCAGCTCTTCTCCCACTCAGCAAGCTGATGGAGGTCATGCTGTAGCTGATCATGGTCCTGAGGCGCTGCTACCACTCTATGCACTGCAGTGTCATCAGCAAAGAGACGGATTGGTGATGTCACATTCTCTGGCAGGTCATTGATGTATGCCAGGAACAGGCACGGTCCAAGGACTGTTCCTTGGGGCACTCAAGAACAAACATCAATGTGGGAGGAGCTGACACCGTTGACGACAACCGCTTGTCTTCTGTTGCTAAGGAAGTCTTCAATCCATTTGTTGAGCTTCCCCTGGATACCATAATGGCGAAGCTTGTGCAGGAGCAGGCTGTGATTTACTTTATCAAAGGCCTTAGCGAAGTCCATCACTATGATGTCAGTCTGCTTGCCTTGCTCTACATTTTCAAACAGTTCATCGGTGAACTCCAGGAGCTGTGTTTCACAGGATTTGTTCTTCCTGAACCCATGTTGCTGGTCACACAGTATCCCATGGTCTTCCAGATGGTTCATGATGGCACTGGTGATGATGTGCTCTAAGATTTTGCAGGGGACACTGGTGAGGGATAATGGTCGGTAATTCGCTGGATTGTATTGCTCCCATTTCTTAAACACTGGTGTTACATTGGCCTCCTTCCAATCAGATGGTACGGTCCCGCTGTTGATGGACGATTGGAATATCTTGGTTAGTATTGGAGCAATTTCTGGTGCTAGTTCTTTCAGCACTCTTGGGCTGATGTTGTCTGGCCCACTGGCTTTGGCAAGTTTGCCAAACGTTTTCGTATTCCCTCCTCTCCTATTTCAATATTCTCTATGACTGTCACGACACGCTAAGGTCGGACGTAGAAAATAAAACAAAGCCCTACAAAAAAAACTAAACCCCAGGAAAACCTACCGACTGCTCTCATTCATCCACAAAACACAGGTACGTACAAACATATAACTTTTATTCACAAAAAACACATCAGCGCCAATACAAACTTACATGGCATCAAACATCAAAACCAATCAATCCCCTACAATAACCAGTCTTGTTTCTACCCTATTCTTCCTTTCTCCCCTTCCCTAAAAGTCACAGTTCACATTCACCACCCATATTCCCACAGTCATTCCTCACTTTCTACCTTGTCCCCGCTTCTTTTCTCCAAGCATCCTCGCCGACACCGAGGGCTATTACTAGAGTTTGGAGTTCATTCGCCGACCCTATCGCACGTGACAAACCTGTGCCGACGAAGATTCACCCCTCCCCGCTACCAACACATTTGCAGCCGACGCCCGCGAAATGTCCTCGCTGATCCCCAAACGACGTTGGCATTGTCGCACACAGACGCAGAAAGGAGGCGCTGACAACAAAACGCGATCCCGCGACGGCGTTGACGACGCAAATCCGTGGCACTGCAGGCGGAGAAACGATGAACCCGAGACAATGCAGGAACACTCACGGCTTCTCAGCTTCTTCGGTGACGCCGACCCCTCAACACTGCAGCAACACTGCAGCAATCTGCCTATTTATTTATTTTAAATAATATTTCAGTTTTTTCTACTACAACTCCCACAACTTCCCCCCCCCCCCCTCTCTCTCTCTCTCTCTCTCTCTCTCTCTCTCTCTCTCTCTCTCTCTCTCTCTCACTCTCTCTCTCTCTCTCTCTCTCTCTCTCTCTCTCTCTCTCTCTCTCTCTCATCGTCTTTGATCATGATACGGGAACCGATAGCAGAGACGTGTTACATTCCTGACCACAGCGCGGTACGCCTTTGATACCTTGTTCAGTTCCTCTGACCACTCACGCTAAGCCTAATGAAAAGCTTGGACATAATAAATTAAGCCATCTGCAGGCGGCCTGGGTTGAGTTTCACAAGGGCTAACGTTACATAGCGTGCGCGCAAATCGGCAAAAACGTTTTGTGGCTGTCATCTAGGTAGCGAGCCACGAACTGTTTGAAGGATCATGGGAAATATCACATGACTAGCATGGAGTGAATACAGTTCTTGTTTTTGATTGGTCCATTAATAGTTTGTTAAGTTTGGTTAAAATTAAAAAAACCCAGTTCGACCAATCAGATAAGAGCTTCTTCCGCAAACGCTTTTTTAAAGTGTTTCTTAAGTCCCGTTTGGCGTGAGCGTTATTCGCGCGGCGACCGTTGTGTAGAGAAACTCACCCTGTACTTGTGACTGACTCTTATCTCACCCATCGTAAACTGGTCAACTCGTGTCAATAAGATGCCCCGCGGTAGGTCTACTGTCCCGCAATTAGCAAACACATTCTTTCTTTTGTTACCAGCCTATCAACCACCCCCACCACAGATCCCTCCCAGTGTGTGTGTGTGTGTGTGTGTGCGTGTGTGTCTGTGTGTATGTGTGTGTGCGCGCGTGCGTGTGCGTGTGTGTGCATGCGCGTGTGTATGTGCGCGACTAGTTCTCACTCGCACAAGCACACACGCGCACGCACGCACGTACATAGTACGTACGTACATGATTATGATTATGCAAATACGCGCATGCGCACGCGAATATGCACACACGCACGCAAACAAACACGCATGCACATAAACACGCATATGCGCACGCATGTATGCATTTAGGCGAACATGCATGCATGCACGCAAAGACATAACACACACAAACACTCACGTGTCCAACAGATAAAAACTAGATAACAATACATTATAATTTCTTAAAACAAAAACAAAAACCATCCCGTTAGCCTTTTACTGTTCCCAAGACACCCGTCAATGCGCGTGATATAAAGTTACAACAGTCAATTAAACAAAAATCATCCCGTCCGTTCCTCTATTCTCTACCCTGTTACGGCGTGTCATGTTCACTTCAAAGACATGACAGGGCGGACAATCGCGGAAGACCTACTGACTTCAATTAACATTCTTACGTACTTTGTCTTCAGCTCCACGAATCCCATCACCCACCCTGCCAGCGTGTGCGTGTGCGCGTGCGCGCGCGCGCGCGTGCGCGCTTGTGCGTGTTCGCGCGTGTGTGTGTTCGCGCGCGTGTGCGTGTGCGCGCGTGTGCGCGTGTGCATGTGAGTGTGTGCATCTGAGTGTGTGTGTGTCTGTGTATGAGTGATAGAGGTTATGAGACTAACATTGTGACTAATCAAGATTTCACACACACGTACACGCGCGCATACCAAAGCGCATACACACATGTAATAAACGCACATGCACACATACGCATGCGGACACACAAACATGAATTGTCCGGTTTTGACTCCAAAATCAACACAGGTTTGTTACAAGAAACAACTAAGTTATCTGGAAATGTCCAAATTTGACTCAAAATAAAAGTACTGATATTAACAATAATTTTTGTATCAAAAAGGATTATTTATATTTTGTCTGATTTTTACTGACAATTTTGCCCACTTTTCGAGTCAAATATTTTGAGTCAAACTTATTTATTTGCAACATAGCCTGGTTTGACTCAAAATTAGAATGCTAAAATGTCTTGTGATATTTTGAGTCAAACTCGTTTATTTGTAAGATAGCCCGGTTTGACTCAAAATTAGAATGCTACAATGTCTTGTGATATTTTGAGTCAAACTCGTTTATTTGTAAGATAGCCCGGTTTGACTCAAAATAAAATGCTAAAATGTCTTGTGATTTTGGAGTCAAAAGCAGACCGTCTGAAGTTAATCTTGTTTGACTCCCAAAAAAATGTTGATTTATTTTTGAGTCAAAAGAGAACTACATTTATATCTTTTTTATTTATTAAGATATCAAAACGAAAATTTGGGACAACAAAGAGTATTTTTTCCCGCATTTGTTTCTGTAATAATAAAAAAATGGACTATCTGAAGTTAATCCAGTTTGACTCTAAGCCATCGACTTGTCAAACACAAGTCTGTAGGCCCACACACAGATACGAAGAACCACGCCTAACGCCCAAGCAAGATACTCTTCATGCATTAGCTGACCTTGACCAAACCGGTCAAAAACTTGAGAACGAGCTCAAACAGCTCACTACTCCTAGCCTACCACAATCTGGCTACCGCTAGGATCTGGTCTGACTTCTTCGGCAAATCGACAGAAAGTGACGAGAACATTCCTTTTCACACAGGGGACTACATCTTGTGTAGAAACTACACACCCCTGCTCGAAGCCAATCACCATAAAACAGACAATTTTCTAAATCTAAGACATCCCCTCATTGGATAACAAACATGCATACCCAGATTCATACACACACTCACTCGACCTCTCATGAACTTTCTCATTAAAGCTAACTCACAAAACACAGAATACACAAACAACCTGTCGTCTGCTATCGTGTATGATAACACAACAAGCCTACAAGCTGAAACCGGAAGCCTAGCCTAGAGCGGGTAACGCCAAACAAGCCGTTTCTGACACCCCCCCCATCACAAGATTAAAGCGATCTACAGCTTTGATTTCAAAACTTTCTCAAAAGTTTTCCACAAGACGCAAACGGCGAAAACAATTTCCCTTAGCAACACTTCACACTTCCCGAATTTCACAGCTTACAATCTTCTAAGGTAATCTGCGGCCAGATTCTCCTTCCCAGGAATCGCTTCCTCATCAGCATCATTCACACAAACTACTTGAACTCTTACAGCCTTCCCTGCTTTCTGCTCCTTTGGGACTTTCTGTGTCTCCTCTCTGGTCACAAACTTTTTCAACAAGTTTGCATGGTAGATTTTGTCTTTTCCACGGACTCTGATCTTGTAGTCCACTTCGCCAGACCTGCTAAGCACTGGAAATGGTCCTTGCCACGCGAGTTCCAGTTTGTTGTTCTTGACGGGACGGAGTATCAGGACTTGCTCACCACTTAATAGAAGCAGGGGCGAAGTTATTTTAATTTCCAAACATTTTCAAGGCGAAGCCGAGCTAGTACACTCACAAGAGAGAATGCTAATAATTTCAGTTCTTAATGAAAACAATAACTTGACCATTGCTGACATGCACGCTCCTAATAACTCCAGAGATAAAATAACATACTACAGACACTCATCGCGAGTTCTAAGTACTTATCAGAATGACGAGCTAATTGTCGTTGGTGATTTTAATTGTTCAATGAATGGCGACCTTGACATTGTGTCTGGCCAGCAACATGATAAAGCCGAAAGAGAAGCATTTAACCAATCTGTAGATAATTTGGGCTTAACAGATGTATGGAGATTATACCATCCAAATGAAAAAGATGCCACATGGGTTAGATTAAATCCGTTCATAGCTCGTAGACTCGATTACTGTTTAGTATCTGACAATATCCTGCAACTTTGTACATCGTGTGACCACGTCCTTGTCCCTAGCTCTGATCACAAAGCTGTGGTACTTGAGCTGAATGATAGTGACTTCACCTGTGGACCAGGCTATTGGCGTTTTAACAATAGCTATTTAAAAGACGAGTTGTTTGTCAAAAAAATGAATCAAATGCTAGATAACTTTTTGACAGAAAACAATGACCTTAATAACATTGATAAATGGGAATTATGTAAGGTCGAAATTCGTAACTTTGTACAGACTTTGGGAAAAACATTGCATGCCAGACCAGAAATGATACAGTAAGATTACTCGCCCATTTGAAGGACTTGGAAAAAGAATTAATGGATGATCCCTGTAACAAAAATATCAATGAACAATATATGAATATATAGGAATATATTTTGAAAGAGACACGATGGCTAGAAACATTGAAGAAAATTGGACAGAAAGAGTAAAATCTATACAAAGACAGATACATAACTGGAATAAAAGAGATCTAAGTATCCATGGCAAAATTCTTGTAGTTAAGACCTTCTTGATAAGTCAGCTAATTTATGTAATGCAGGCAATCGGAATCCGTGAACATGTTCTAATTAACATAAATGGATTATTGAATCAATTCATATGGCAAAGAAAATTCAGCAACAGAAAAGCATTTGAAAAGGTAAAACGGAGGGTTATGGAATCAGACTACAATGCAGGGGGGGGGGGGGGCAGGATAAGGATGACGAACGTAGTTGATCTACAAAAATATTTTTACTTGCAATGGGCAGGAAGATTGTTCCACGCGACTGATGAAAATTGGAGCATCATCCCCAAAATACATTTCAATAAAATATACCCAGATAACTACATTTTTTCAATACACTGCAGGGCACGCGATATCATAAATATGATCGATAATGAAAACGATTTTTGGAAGGAAGTAATAGCAATATATTTAAATAATAAATGTGGAAATATGGAAGACGTAACTCAAAATAACGTTATGGAACAACAATTATTCTACAATCATTTAATCAAATACAAAGGCAGCATATTATGTTTTAAAAAATGGACTGATAACGGCATAATTCATATAAAAGATATAGTAAACTAAAACGAAAGAAGATTACTGAATTTGGAAAAATTAGAAATAAAGTTAGGATACATAAGTGCAAGTACAGTTTTTGAATTTAACGCATTAAGAAATGCAATTCCGGCTCTTTGGCTGCAGTGGATCACAAATATCGAAAACAGAACAGATAACACAAATACCCCAGAATGCGATGCCCGCATTTTCAAAACAGCTCCAAAAGTCATAAAGAAAATACTTGATAATAGAAAACCAGAAAATATAATCCCTAGTGGTGCCAACTTCTGGAACAGAAAACTTAACATTAAAATCGATGACAGTATTTGGTTAACTGTACGATCATGCACTAAGGTGGTCAGACTACACGAACTGCAATGGAAAATCCTTCATAACATTTACCCAACCAACATTCTCTTACATAAAATGAAATTAGTATAAAGCAATAAGTGTGATGTTTGTTCAGATGAAGTTGACCACGTGGAACACTTTTTCTTCCATTGTCCAACGATAAACAAGTTCTGGAAAGATGTGGGTGCGTTAGTTTATGGTATTATTGGAAAACCCATTAGACTAACATAGTTGAAGTACTTTTTTGAATGAATAGAGATGATCTAACCAAATTAGAGAGGGATTCGATAAATCACATGATACTTATTGGGAAAATGAGCATTAGCATAGCAAAGAAAACAGGAAAAACTCAATACAGAAATTCGGAAAAAATCAAATATATTTTTATCAGATTAGCACACACACACACACACACACACACACACACACACACACACACACACATTCAACACACACACACACACACACACACACATACACACACACACTCACACACACACACACACACACACACACACATACACACACGCGCGCGCGCGAGAGTTGTTTGTCACAGTATTTTCTATCTCTTCTCTCGGAGTCCCTCTGGTCTCCCTTGTTGTGCTTTGTTATCATTGTAGTATTGTGTTATTGTAAGTAAGGGTGAATGAGGACATCGTCATCTTGTAGTATTGTGTTATTGTAAGTAAAGGTAAATGAGAGAGAGAGAGAGAGAGAGAGAGAGAGAGAGAGAGAGAGAGAGAGAGAGAGAGAGAGAGAGAGAGGAATTGAATTGAATAAATTTTATTTATAGAGGGTAATAGAATAAGCAATAACATGCTTTTTTACATCCAGCCGTCTGGAAAAGTTTTTATAAATATAAAAGTAGAAATGAGTAAGGAAAAGAGAGAGAGAGAGAGAGAGAGAGAGAGAGAGAGAGAGAGAGAGAGAGAGAGAGAGAGAGAGAGAGAGAGAGAGAGAGAGAGAGAATTGACAATTTGAATGGTTTAGTGCGTCAGGCTTACAACCTCTAGACACAATTGGGCGAAGGGGGGTAGGGTGTCAGCATCGCATCAAAACGACCATACACTCATTGCAACAATGCTCTTCGCGCATGGAGTCCATATCGCGGTAGATCGGCTAAAGAAGATTACTGTCACTGATGTGATAACAGGGGGAACAATTGGGGGAGGGGCTAGGCCTACTCCAGAATGTTCAGGACTGTCACCGGCTAGTCTGGATTTTGACTTTCACTTTCTGGGTTGTCCGTCTCCAGCCTCATCGCGTCACACAATTTACGTGTTTGTTCACGCGTTTGTTCTGCCATGTCATGTGATTGTTCTTCCATTAATTTTTCAGGCCAGTCAGGCCAGAACCTTGTTGCTGTTGTTGTTCTTGTTGTCTAGCCATTTCCAAACTGTCTGCTTTTAGTTCATCCGTGCTGTGTGCGTCTGCTAATATCCCGTCTGTAGACCTACCAGTTGCCAAATCAGGTGCCCGATCACACAGTTTCATGTCTACTTCTTCCGCCAAGTCAATCCGGAACTCGCTGCCAGTTTCTTCATTCAGCGTCAATTCTGCTTGACACACAGTCACGGCACGCGAATCACTCTCGATTTCACACACAGCGTCGTTGCAGTGGTCGATGGGCCGTGTTGCACTCGAGAGTTCAAGGTCACTCATGTCGGAGAATACGTCGTGTGCCGTTGCATTTTCATTATAACACAAACTGGGGTGTGTGGGAAGAAAAAGACCTGACGGGGATGGGGCTGCACTTGTCTTCTGTTCTGTTCTTGACTGTTTGTAGGCTTCGGCCCTTCTTCTGTCCCTGTTGGATTGATTTACACTTTTTCTTCTGAACACACCTGTGTTGTTTTGATGTGTTCGGCTTTCACTCACTGTAGGCTGACTGGCTGGTGTCAGTCGAAGCACAACAACAAGTTGGTCAGTGTCGTCTTTACCTTTAATTTGGAAGCTTGACACATGCATTTCTTGAAGAAACGTGTTTAAACTTCTCTTTAAATGAAGAGGCAGTCCAATTACAGGCATATTTCTGTTATAATTGATGAAATTTCTGACCCGCTGTGAAAATGTCTTCTTGCAGATACCATACAAGGGAGGTCACCGAGAGAGAGAGAGAGAGAGAGAGAGAGAGAGAGAGAGAGAGAGAGAGAGAGAGAGAGAGAGAGAGAGAGAGAGAGAGAGAGATCAAACTGTATAATGTATTTTTCTGTATGCACAAAGTAAAAGAGACACGGAGAGAAAACAAGCGCGGATTCACAATCGTTTGTGGCAGTACTTTTCTTTCTCTTTTACAATATGTGCGACAATTGTGGACCGACCGACCGACAGACAGACCGACAAAGTGAGTTATAGGTTTGTGGCTTGTGCCGCAAACAAAAAACCCACCCAAACAAGCCTAACTAACCAAGATAGCATTTTTTTTTTGTAGCGAGAGAGTAAAGTATTGTGAAGTGATAAACAAAGAAACAAACACTAATACTCATGCTTTGCAAAACTACAAGACAACCTGCTAGCATCGAAAGAAAATGTCAAGAGAAAAATGTTTAAAGATAACGTAATTACAGAATCTATAATCTGCATCTGCCCATTTCTAATGATGCATGGAAACGTTTTCTAGATAATATTTTTATTTTAAGGAGAGGAACTCAAGAAGAGATTTCTTCCTGCCAAGAACGATAATCTGATGACTGAAAAAGCAATGGGCTACGTTCTTTTCTGTTGCAAATTATTGTTCTTGACGGGAAGAAAATATGAATATTACTGACTAATAACCTTTTTGTTTTACACATCAGTCGGACAATAATTATGTATTTGAGTCACACCTTCAAATTGGGCAATGAAAAGTTTTCACTGGGAAGCAACATTCCGTCATTTAAAAAAAAAAAATTTGAGGTGGTGGTGTAGGAAAAGGATTAGGATTAGCCAAGCATTATTTTCATAAACCTGAAAGATGCATACTTTGAGATTGAGGGTCTGAAACATGAGAGTAGGGTAGGGACCAAAGTACATTTTTGCCCAACAGTGTTGATTACTTAATAAAATTAATGCCAATATTTATTTGAAAAATCCCATTTTGTCACTATGCATGCTCTCTCTCTCTCTCTCTCTCTCTCTCTCTCTCTCTCTCTCTCTCTCTCTCTCTCTCTCTCTCTCTCTCTCTCTCTCTCTCTTGTCTTACACATAACATGCATGCACGCACGCATGCACGCTCGCATGTGTACACACACACGCACACCATTCCCCAACACAATGTATTGAAAACAACTTTTTGATTCCAAGTTTATTGTTATTCATTGCTGACCACTTGCATGACCCAATTCTTATTGCCCTAGGCACCTCGATATTGCTGCTTAACGCCCTGGAAACTGCTGTATTTATAACACACCTTTTCGTTCAGTTCCTAAAGTAAAGAATTAGCCAGGGAGGGGTATAGTTTAAGTGTGACGTTTACAAAGTATTGGTCACAGTGGATTGAACACCCTGCCATGTTTCTTTGTTCCTATCTCAACACTCCGGAGTTCACTGGGATGTAGTATGCTTTGTGAAATCTCGTTCGACAGAATAATAAAGCTATGACGCCATTCAAAGAAGTCTTTGCTTGTTTCAATCCAGCGTCTGTGGGTGACGTCATATCATGAATGTGTTTCTCGAAGAAATGCCGTTGTGGCCAAGACACAATGGCTGGCTGGTTCTGCTCATATACCGGCTGGTAGATCTGCAATTTATTGGAAATATATGTGTGAGTGCTCAATTTGTTTTGAAGAATGTGACACAAAAGGTATGTAATAGCGATATAAGTTGCAGTCTGTGCTTATTGATATTCTAAAACCATGCTGTGGCGCTTTTAGTACGTTTTTGCATCCAAATAGAGCGTCTGATTGCCCTTTAACAACATTTTGAAATAAAGCCTCTATTATGTAATCAAACCCAACGGAAAATGCAATGGCTTCTTTGACATCGATTACCTCCTGCAACACCTTGACAAGCCTAAGACGTACACCAGAGTCCTCTTCATCGACTTCAGCAGCGCTTTCAATACGATCCAGCCGCATCTCATGGTGCAGAAGCTCCAGGCCATGTCAGTCAACCCCCTGCTTACTCGATGAATCTTCAGCTTTCTTACAGAAAGGTCACAGCGAGTTCGAGTGGGTGGGGCGCTGTCCAGCAGACTGTTCACCAACACCGGAGCTCCCCAGGGGTGTGTGCTGTCCCCTGTGCTCTTCGTCACGCACACCGCCGACTGCCGCAGTACCGATGACTCCATTCTGCAGGTCAAATTCGCTGACGACGCGTCCCTGACGGGCCTGATTCAGCAGGACGAGTCCCAGTACCTGGCTGCTGTCCAGAGGCTCGTCGACTGGTGCGACTCAAACTTCTTGGAGCTCAAGGTGTCCAAGACCAAGGAACTTAGGATTGACTTCCGTAAAGTCAAGACGGACGTCCAGTCCATCGTCATCAAGGGCCAGCCAGTGGACACCATTGAGTCCTACAAGTACTTGGGCACCATCATCGACGACAAGCTGTCCTGGACTCCAAACGTGGACGCCTGCTGCCGGAAGGCCAACCAGCGGTTGTACTTTCTGCGGAAGCTGAGGTCCGTCCAGGTCTGCCCGAAGATCCTGACACTCTTCTACCAGGCCACCATCTAGACTGTCATGCTGTTCAACCAGCTTTGCTTCTTCGGCAGCGCCAAGCAAGCTGACACCGACAGGCTGGAGAGAGTGACCAGGACTGCCGAACGATTGGTGAAAGAAGAACTCACGTCACCAGCTGTCCTCTACCAGCGAGCTGCCGTCAGGAAGCTGAGGAGGATCATGGGCGACGCCTCTCATCCCCTCCACCCTGCTGTGGAGTCCTGCCGGCCGACCAGGGCCCCTCCACCCTGCTGTGGAGTCCTGCCGGCCGACCAGGGACAGCTCTCGCCGCCTGCGTTGTTTCAAGGCACGGACCAGCCACCTGCAGAAATCCTTCCTGCCAACCGCTGTGCGCCTCTGCAACGCTGGCCTGTGAACGGCACAGTCACCCTGATCGATCCAAGCTCTCTGTGTGTGTGTGTGTGTGTGTGTGTGTGTGTGTGTGTGTGTGTGTGTGTGTGTGTGTGTGTGTATGTATGAATGTGCGTGTGGGTGTGGGTGTGTATGTGTGTACATGTGCTGTGGGTGGGAGCGTGCGTGTGCATTTCATTGTTATTAGTCCTGTTTTTCGGTTTTAAACATGTGTGCATGTGTGTGCGTGCGCGCACACACGTGTGTATGTGTGTGAGCGTTTGTTTGCTCGTGTGTTGTTGTTGTGCGTGTATGTGTGTGTGTGTGAGAGATAATTTAGTGCGCTTGTGCTAAAATGCTTCTTAATTTATTGTTTTGGAAATTTTATTTAAACATGTTTTTCACTTAAATCACTTTACATTTAGCTACAGTATTTTAGTTTTTTTGATGATCTTGCAGATGTATTCGTTTTAACATATGAAATCAAATCAAATCAAATCAAAATCACTTTATTATCTCCCAAGGATAAATGTTGTTCAGGTGCCAGAATAACAAAGACATCGACATTCAGCATGCATGAATAGGAGCAAAAGTTACACATAATACACACTTAAAGATACACATTATATGTGGATACATACACGTCTAAGGATAAGCATGCATAGTTTCTTTTAACACGATGAACACACATTTAAACCTAAAAGGATCATGAGTTTAGGAGGTGGATGGATCTGGGGATGAAGGATTTCTGTGCCCTGGAGTTGACTTTAAAAGTTTTGTAGCGACGTCCAGAAGGTAATAGTTCGTAATGTTTGTTTAAAGCATGGGAGGTGTCATTTGGGAGTGTTTATGTAATTTAATCATACATGTTGGTCATAGTGTAGTGGCTGGGGGGGGGGGGGGGGGGGGGGGGGGGGGGGGCTTGTGTGATGTCGCCTCAATTATATATATATATTACGTAAAGTTTTATATTTCTGAAGGATTGCTTCACTGCGTATAAGGTTGTGAGTGAAGGGGGTGGGCGGGTGTTAAATAAAGTTGTGTTCAGCCCTTGGTTTTGTGAGGTTCTGCTGGAGCTTGGGTGGGAGGCTGAACGTTGTTGCTTTCTAAATTGAGCTTTGCTTGGTTTGGAGGGTGACAAAGTTTGGTTTCCCACTTGGGCTTTGGTGGAGCCTCGTAGATTCGTAATGAGGCAATAAATAAGTGTTAGAACTGTAAAAGGGGGTGGGGGCGGGGAATGGACATAACTCGAGATATTACATATAAGAGATTTGGCATGGGAGCGTTTTTTAAATCATTTTAATGCGTGGGTTTGTTTTGTTGTTATCAATTTGTGTTGTTTATTTTATATGTATGTGACGTGCTGCACGAAAATTATCCTGTACTTGAGGACATCATAAATTATTGATTGATTGAGAAGAAAATACCAATATTACGCGATGATGTCCATTTGGGTTTTCATTCTTTCAATGTTTGAGTGGAGTCTTCAAATGGGTCATGGGGATTTAATTACAGCTGAATGGAGCTTAAGCCATACCCGGACCACCGAAAACACCAACACCACCACCATACCCATCCAACATTCTCTGTACATCATACACATGTGTCCTGGGGTAGAACATCTCATCAACCAAAACAACACGAACCATACAATCATTCACACCAACGTGTCACGCTGTGACAGCTTACCACCCATCACAACACACCAGGGTGTGGTGTTTGGAGTGTGTGATCACTCCACTGTTTTCTGCAAAGTTCATCTTGTGGCTCCCAAAGGGATGTATATGAGCATTTTCGTTCAACGGTTGGAGTATTGGTGCACTTCTGGACGTTGGAGAATGGAAGTGTTCAGCCCTGAACCGTTGGACGAGTACGACTTGAGATGCGACCATCATAGACTTGATCAAATGTTCATTGAATCCAAAGCAGAAAGTATGTTAATTTTAAACACCAACTACCCTAAGGTTAAAGTTATGGAAGAGGTTATAAAATCTCACAATTTTATCAAAGAAGGTGTAGGAAATGACTCTGGGTACCTGATTACACCAACGCAACTAAATCATTTCAATATGAAATTCTTTAAGGAATGGACAGTGCGTAGAGAGTGCGTCATGATAAGTGTGGCACAATTCAATGAATTAGACGTCTGCAGATTTTGTTCTGAAGTAGAACTGATTTATCCTATACAAACATCATCCCCCAAACGTATGTGCACTACACAACCATCAACTGCTATTTTGTTTTGTGCACCTTATTTCAAATTGCATCTTGATTTTAGTCTTTGTCATCCAGGTCTGAAAATATACCTGTCGGAGCATTATCTAAAAAGTACACCTTTGAAATTGTCCAGTAGGTTATTCAATTGTTCTGTGGATTACTACTCCACCTTCAAACAACACGTGCATTGCAATCAAAAGAAAGAGTGTGAAGATGGTCAAGATGAAACAGAACACTGTGTTTTCAGCAGTGAGCAATGTCAGGGTCTGGTAGCTTCACTAAACAAGTGTTTTAAACTAATCATATTGACGAAATATGTACTCAACAAATTTTCTGATCGAGAGTGTTTGCTGGCAGGCGGAAAACTAGGGACTATAAAATCAGAAAAGGAACTGGAGAGTTTTCTGTTTGTAGTTGAAAACTATGACTCGTTTTCGGTCTCAATAGGGTGCACCTTAGGTTGGCGTCTTTCGTTTATGTACAGCAGATTTCTTACCTGGTCGGAAAACACCATCATTTATAACATGAATTACCTGAACAATTTTCGTCGTTCAACATTTCCATCTAGAGTCGTCACAGGCATCAGTATTGGTTCTATGACCATTGTTAAGATGAAACATGATGGGATGACAGGATCTGTCTTGTGTGAATTTCGGTTACAGAAGCATAATAACTTTAATGTGCCTACAGTGTTGTCTCATACAGTCAAATACTCGTCACTCATTACAAATACACTACAGTCTTTGTTTGTTAGTCGATCCCAACATCTTACACACATGTTTTTGTCACACAACATTCCACATCTTAGCAGGACAACAGGCTTCACAAATCTCAGCATTTTCACAAACAGCAGTGCTGAGCATTGCATAACCTTACTCGTGTATGACCAAACTTTGTCAACTAATATCATGTTCACGTGTGATGATGACATCACCACAGTGCATTCCATTCTGGTGTGTGACTTCAGGCAGGACTGTCCAGACAGAAGTG
Source organism: Phymorhynchus buccinoides (assembly GCA_017654935.2). Taxonomy (NCBI): domain Eukaryota; kingdom Metazoa; phylum Mollusca; class Gastropoda; order Neogastropoda; family Raphitomidae; genus Phymorhynchus; species Phymorhynchus buccinoides. Next base: position 16,098,879 of record CM065711.1, read on the forward strand.
ATGAGTCATTCTGTGATCATCCTCCATGCCCCGAGTTCCTGTGTTCTAACGGTCAGTGTGCGTCACGTGGTCAACGCTGCAATCAGTATTCGGATTGTCTGGACGACTCCGATGAAGTGGATTGTTCTGATGACCACTCCTACCTGACTAAGATCGAGAAAGAAGATATAGAGAAATTGTTTCACATCAATCTGGATGGGGCAGGTTACTTCACCCAACAGCTGATGACAGCTGACCACTCCTGTCCTGACAGTCATTACCGCTGTACGTCAGAGTGGCTGTACTGTCTGCCTGTCTACACCAGGTGTAACGGATTCTCTGACTGTGTCTATGGAGAAGATGAAAACCACTGTGACACAATAACATGCCCTGGTTTCTACCAATGCCGATCGTCCAGAATCTGTGTCCATGTAGATCACCTGTGTGATGGCTGGGGTCAGTGTTCACAGCGAGATGATGAACTGATGTGTGACAATGTCTGTCCTGAACATTGTCAGTGTCAAGGTCATGCCTTTGTGTGCAGCAAGTCATTTACTGCTGAACTGTTTCCTCAATTACGATATGTGGATGCATCAGGTTCCAAGATGTCAATGAATGATTTCCTCAAAAACTCCTATCTACTTCGCTTAGTTATGGCTCACTGTTCTCTACATAATATTTCACGTTCTACATTAATGAATCTTGAATACATTGATATTGCCAACAATGAAATACAAAATCTCGATTTGAGTATTCTGTATGAGTTGCAAAATTTAAGATCTATACAAATAAGAAACAATCCTTTGACCAAAGTCCAAAGTATGAGGAAGAATGTTGTGTTCCATACATTAGAATACCTTGATGTATCACAAACAGGCATTAATATCATTTACAACAACATTTCTGTATACTTTCTAAGACTGCAGATTCTAAACGCTTCTTTTAGTGCCATTAGCAATATTGGACCCCAAGGTTTAAAAGCTATGACAGCACTGGAGGAAGTGGATATAACCGGGAATAGTGTTTCAAACTTTTCATTGGATTTGTTTTTCTCGTTAAAACAATTAGTACGCATTTTTTCACCGACGCATGTGTTGTGTTGTCCACAAGTTCTACCACGACATTC